>JARQOC010000012.1:111880630-111911011 GCA_033576535.1 Allobates femoralis | reverse complement strand
ACACTTTTATGTTAAAAATTTATAAAAATTCAACTGAGCAACATAACTTTTTGGTTTGTAAGATTTATGCTTCTGTTAATAAATCCTACTCTCGTTTGCAGTTTGAAGGCTCTAACTTATTTGCATCTTATCAAACCACCTAAATCAGCAGGGGGTTGAAGACTACTTGTAGGCACTGTATGTCATAGTTTAATGTAACTTCTAGATTTAAAGGGAACCTGTCAGCTACTTTATACCCCCCAGCTATTGCTGTGTGTACCTGCAGCTTCATAGTACTATTCTAAACATCCCTCTCTGACCTCATAGTGCATGTTAAAGGTGAAAAAAAACATTTATACACTTACATTTTCTGAGGCAGACTACACCTTGGAGGATGTAGTCTCTCTGACAGGTTAAAAGTCAACATTTCAGCTGCATTTTATAAGATGCTGTATGGCCTACGTAATGTTACGATCACGTGACTATAATAGGTGGAGCTATGTCCCCATAGCATATAATGAGTTTGTTTGCTTAGCTCTACCCACTATGGTCACATGATCGTTACCGCACACAGGCCCTTTATACATATTATAAAGTGACTACATTCTTCAAGATATAGTCTGCCTCAGAAAATGTAAGTGTATAATTGCTTTTTTCACTTTTAACATTACGCTATGAGCTCAGACAGGGATGATTAGAATAGCACTATGAAGGGACAGACAGTGATAGCTGGGGGGCATAAAGTAGCTGACAGTTTCCCTTTAAATACCAATTATTTTACATAGTAACATAGTTTTTAAGGTTGAAGGAAGACTTTAAGTCCATCTAGTTCAACCCATAGCCTAACATGTTGATCCAGAGGAAGGCAAAAAAAAACCATGTGGCAACACTAGCTCCACATTGGGGGATAAAATTTCTTCCTGACTCCAGATATGGCAATCAGACTAATTCCCTGGATCAACGCCCTATCAAAGGATCTAGTATGTATAACTGGTAATATTATAGTTTTCAAGAAAGGAATCCAGGCCCTTCTTAAATGTTAGTAGTGAGTCACTCATTACAACATCATGTGGCAGAGAGTTCCATAGTCTCACTGCTCTTACAGTAAAGAATCCGCGTCTGTGATTATGATTAAACCTTCATTCCTCCAGACGTAGAGGATGCCCCCTTGTCCCAGTCTCAGGCCTAAGAGTAAAGAGATCATTAGAAAGTTCTCTGTACTGTCCCCTCATATATTTATACATTATTATAAGATCACTCCTAAGCTTTCATTTTTCCAAGCTAAATAACCCAAGTTTAATAACCTGTCTTGGTATTGCAGACCCCTTAGTCCTCTAATGACTTTTGTCACTCTTCTCTGGACCCGCTCTAGTTCAGCTATGTCTTTCTTATACACCGGAGACCGGAATTGTACACAATATTCTAAGTGTGGTTGCACTAGTGACTTGTATAGAGGTAAAATTATGTTCTCCTCATGAGCATCTATGCCTCTTTTAATGCATCCCATTATTTTATTTGCCTTTGCAGCAGCTGCCTGACACTGGCCACTACATGTGAGTTTGTCATCTACCCATACACCCAGGTCTTTTTCAGTGACAGTTTTGCCCAGTGTTTTACAATTAAGCACATAATTATACCTTTTGTTTCCTCTGCCCAAGTGCATGACTTTACATTTATCCCCATTAAAGCTCATTTGCCATTTAGCAGCCCAAGCTTCTAGTTTACATAAATCCTCCTGTAATATAAAATTGTCTTCCTCTGTATTGATTACCCTGCATAGTTTAGTGTCATCTGCAAATATTGAGATTTGACTCTGTATGCCCCCTACAAGGTCATTAATAAATATATTAAATAGAAGTTGGCCTAACACTGACCCCTTTGGTACCCCACTGTTAACTGTGACCCATTCTGAGTGTGTTCCATTAATGACCACCCTTTGTTTCCTATCCCTAAGCCAGTTCTTAACCCACTTACACATATTTTCCTCTATCCCCATTGCCCTCATTTTATGTATCAACCTTTTGTGTGGCACCGTATCAAAAGCTTTTGAAAAGTCCATATACACCACATCCACTGCATTTCTTTTCATCTCAATAATGATTTCTACATTGGCTGTAATAAAAAACAAAGGTTGTGCTCCTCAACTAGTGATGTAGTAGCCACATTTGGTTCATGGATGTTCCAGCACATAGTTATCCAGCTAAAAACCATTTCCATATTATAATGATTTACAATATTTCCATATTTATGGACATTCTATGACCAGCAGAAGTTATCTTCTTTCAATCTATCAACTGGATTGGGGATAACTTCTGGATGGTTGGTGGCTCGACCATTGGAACACTCACTGGTCCTTAGATCAAGCATGTGTAAATGGAGGAGTGGTGACAGGTGCACCTCCACTTAATATTTTTTAGTTTTTTTTTAGTGGGATTGATAGAGATTGCTGAATTCTGCATCCATAAGAATGAAAGGAATGGCCATACATAAAGTGACACCCACTCCCTTCACATGGAAGCTCTTTGTAGGTCGGTTCTCCGCATCAATGAAGGTACAAGCGGTCATACCCTCAGCAATCTGGAAGTTATTCCCTATATTTTGGATAGGGGATAACTTAGAAATTTTAGAAAATCCCTTTAAAGGGTACCTTCACACGCCACAATATCGCCTGGCAATTCTAAAGGCGATATGTCGCCCCAGAGCAATCGTCGAGAAAGTGCCTCACAGTTGCGGCGTTTGATTGGGGAATTTCGCGGCGATAAATCGCCTCTCGGCCGTCGACTGATTCCTGAACAGTGCTCAGAAATTAGCCGCAACCATGAAGGCGATATTTCCGTGTTGTGGCGTGTGATAGAGCAATAGTGATGGAACCATCGTTGCCTAGAATTTCCCATAAGTGTGCCTCAACCGTTCTGTAGTCCACGCCCCATCTGCGATGATTGATGTTGGCTACACCAATCATCATGTTAGGCAATGGGTTGAACTAGATGGACTTAAAGTCTTCCTTCAACCTTAAAAACTGTTACTATGTAATGTGTTCCCATTGGCTGTCAGTTGACCGGGTGCCATATTTGAAGAGCTGTCCATTCAGCAACACACACATCTTCAATGGTGTCATCTATTAGCCAGCCTTCCAGAGCAGGCTGACTAATCGTAACGCTGTTGCGTTGTCCAATGAGTGCGTATGGGGTGCAGTGTAAACCATTGTGGCATGCCTATCTCCTCGCACCGCTGAACATGTACGCCCACGTTGCCTTTGAAATTGCGGCGTGTGAAGCGACGATGGAATGAGGTAAGATTGGTTCCGTTGTAGGTGAGGCGATTTCCGGAGCGACACATCGCCTTACTTTCAGGGCGAGATTGCGGCGTGTAATGCCACCATCGGCGATCTGAGGCGACCATGAAACACGTGCATGCGCACGTTAGATCGCCTCATATCACCAGGCAAGATTGCGGCGTGTGAAGGTGCCCTAAGAGCATATCATACCAGCAGGGGTCTACATAAACCACATTACATGTGATAGTCTGATGCAATGTGCTTTAGTGTAATGTACCTTCTAGACTTGTATAACAATTATGTTGATCTCAATAATGATATTTACATTAACTGTAACCAAAAGCTAAGGTTATGTTCCTGAATCAGTAATCTGGTAGCCACATTTGGTTCATGGATCTTCCAGCACGTGGTTCTCCAGCATAAAAACCATTTGCATATTATAATGATTTACAATATTTCCCTATTTTCAGAGATTCTAGGACCAGTAGGAGTTGTCTTACATCAGTGGAATGGGGAATAACTTCTGGATGGTTAGTGGTCCATACATTGGAACCCCCACTGATCCTAGGAACAAGCATGTGTCAATGGAATGGTGGCTGAGATGTGCACCTCCGCTTCATTTTGTCTTAATGGGATTGAAAGAGATTGCGGAGCTCTGCACCCGTAGGAATGAAAGGAATGGTTGAGTACAAGATAGACCTTCACTTCCTTCACATTGTGGCTCTTCAGAGCTCCTGTTCATGGGTTCAATAAAGATACAATGGGTAATATCCCAAGCAATTGGGAAACAACATTTGGTTCATGGGTGCACATCGTTTTCCAGCAACCAATAAAATCTATTTGCATCTTATAAAGATTTACAATATTTTGCCATTTAGGGACATTTTATGAATATTATCTAAAAAGTCCCCAGTTGTCCTATATACTGGACCTCATACAGAAGTACTGAGTAGTGTGAATTCAGCACTATGATGACATAAAACACAAGGAACAACCACTAGAAAATGTCTGTCCTCACTCTGCTCCCTTCTTTTCTTTCCCCTTTTCCTTCCTTGTAACTGGCTCACTCAATGCATTGAATGTTCACTTTAGCAGAATGGGTTTTGACCATTTTTCAGAGTGAATGATGAGTGGAAGAGACAGGATAAGGCAGAAATGGCTCATAAGTGGAAACAAAAGCATATTTGTTTGCTAAAATATATTAAAAGAGAAGATGCCCTGATGAAGTGGCCTATGAGCCATGAAACACGTTGTGTTTATCTTTGTGGTCAGCGCGGCATCTCATCCCAGCTCTTTTTCACTCTTATCTGGAAAATATATTACACATTTTCTGATATAGTCATCTAAAATTGTTAAAAGGTTTGTTGAAAGTTCAGCAAATGTTTAGGAATTTACCTAATTCCATGTAGTGAGTATACAACTATGCAATAAAGACCAATTGTAAGAATAAAACAACACAGGGAAACTGAAGAATAACCCAAATCACATCCAAGACGGAGCTTACCATTTGTTATTAAGTCAGATACGGAAAACTGTAGAAGAAATATGTGCAATCATTAGTTTGACTACCAGAAAAAAATTAAAATAAAAATATACAAGGAATAATTTTCCACGCTAAAATTTCTAACAAAACCTGTGTATTTTATATGAAAAGTCGCATATTAAGGAAATGAAGAAATATCAATTACTTGGAATTTCAATGATTATAAATTTGCAAAGATACATTTTCCAGAATGGGAATCAGCCAATCCAAATTCGCCATTTATCTGCAGATATAGTGGTAATGAGCAGCAGTGATCGCAACGTGCGCTATTGTGAATTCTCTGCCCCAATGACTAGAAGAGAGTGGTAACATTTCAATATCTGCTCCATTGAGCCAGATACACAGAATTTAACTGCTACTTTCTTGCAATTTACCACTATATCTAGAGGTAATTAGCATTTCTGAAGATGTCAGGTTCCCTTACAGGCACTTAAAGAGCAAAACTCCTATAAAAATCATAAAAAGCACGTATTGACAGTGTTCTCTCAAAAAATAGAAGGGGGCCAGAAAAATACATTAGAATTTACTAAATGGTAAAAAATTTAATTCCCTTATTGTCCTTTTATGTTGTCTAAAGTTGTACAATAAATCTGTCCGAATGATCCACACACCTACCTAAAATTTTTATATGGTCATTTTGCTCTTGTCCCTCACTTCAAAATCTCTGATTCAATTCATATACAATAAAAGACTTAGGGCGGCTTCACACTGCGTTGTGATCCGGTCCAGGGCTGTCAGGGATGAACCTGACAGCCCCGGACTGGATCAGCACACAGAACTTGGGGGGCTAATTTGCCCTCCGGTCCAGTGTGCAGCCTCACGCAGCTGCCAGCGCTGAAAGGTCAGGACCACGGCGCCATCAGCGGCAGCAGCTGCATGCAGCTGCACACCGGACCGGAGTGCAAATTAGCCCCCCAGTTCTGTGTGCTGATCCAGTCCGGGGCTGTCAGGTTCATCCCTAACAGCCCCGGACCGGATCACACCGCAGTGTGAAGCCGCCCTAACTGCTCTGAGAGTGTCAAAACGCTTCCCTTCATTTGCCTCCCTTGATTAATCTTCTACAATCTTCACCTTGCTCTAATTGACTATCCTCTTACTGAATGCTGTGTACTCAAGCTGGTGAGCTGAAAGTCAAGTTTTGGAAGGTGTGTATGGGAGGAGAAGAAAGTCAGAGACTGAGGCTTGATAAGTGCTCTGAGCATTTAATGAGGTTGTCCGCTACCTTAATCTTGATGGCCTATAGTTAGTATAGGTCATCAATGTATGATCGATGGGGGTATGACACCCTGCCGACAGCTGCTCTTGATGTTGACAGAGGCTGGAAATCTTCATTAAGGGATCAACACAGCTGAGTCAACTGTATAGTGGTCAAGGATAGCTACTGCACATCCGCCCCCTATTGATTTTAATAGGGATCTAAATGTGTAGTACCTGGCCACAGCCATTATATGGTAGAGCTGTGCAGATCTGCAACAGAGCAGTTCCAACCACCAATACTGGGATCAGCTAATTTGAGTTCCAGGTGTCGCAGTCACACGGATTATATCCTAAAGTTAGGCCATTAATGTTAAAGTCATGGACAATCACTTTAAGTTTTTAGGAGTGTAAAAGAACTTCCCAAGCCTTTTCCAATCTTGATCTATTCCTTGCCCAGTCCCACCTCCCTTTGCATGACTGACAGCTCACTGTGTAGTCAAGCCAGTGAGATTTCAGTCAATCAGTCTAAGGCATGGGAGGAGAAAAAGTGGAAGCTTAAAAAGTGCTCTGATAATGCACAGAGCACTTAAGCTTCATTTACATATGACTTAATGTTAATCTTTCAGATGACAACATGATCATGTTAACAGTTTTGGAGGTGATGGGATGAATCATATAGACTGATTCCCTTTAAGCCAAACCAAAATAAGGATTAAAGAATATAGGAAAGTGAAGGTTTGAGAAGATACATTTGTATGTTTTCATTAGAATAGTATCTTACCTGTAATGATTGAGAGACAGGTAGACTTGTCACAGGTCCCACTACAAAAAGTAGTAAAGAAAGTTAATTTTTACAGCCATGTTTAGAGAAGTGCAATATCTGAAGGACTTGAGTCCAAGACATATGCCAACCTTCAAGTTAGGTCCACCTTATATACATGCATCTATCCAATCACAAAGCAGAAATAAAGATATCTGTAATGGTCAGAAGAAGATTCAGGAATAGATATAAGCCTGTTATCTACTCTATAATTGCCGTAGGCAAAATCGTGTCGGACCCCGAAATCGCCGTGGCTTTGTCACTTTTGTGACGTCACCACGGCGAAGCATTGGCCGCGTAGCGGCCAATGCGAGTCGTTAGCTGCGCGAGCAATGGCCGCGAGGCCATTGCGAGTCGCTAGCTTTGTGCGAGCAATGGCCGCGAAGCGGCCATTGCGAGTCGCTGGCCGAAAATAGAACCAGAGGCTCGGCCACAAAGCTAGCGATTTACCGCTCAGGTAGCGAGTCGCTGCCTGAGCGGTAAATCGCTAACTTTGTGGCCGAGCCTCTGGTTCCATTTTCGGCCAGCGACTCGCAATGCCCGCTTCGCGGCCAGCGACTCGCAATGCCCGCTTCGCGGCCATTGCGAGCACTCAGCCCCAATAAGTATTCAACCCCCCCAAAAAGTATTGGACCCCCCCAAAAAAGTATTGGACCCCCCCAAAAAAGTATTGGACCCCCCAAAAAAAGTATTGGACCCCCCCCCAAAAAGTATTGGACCCCCTAAAAAAAGTATTGGACCCCCCCAAAAAGTATTGGACCCCCCCAAAAAGTATTGGACCCCCCAAAAAAAGTATTGGACCCCCCCCAAAAAGTATTGGACCCCCCAAAAAAAGTATTGGACCCCCCCAAAAAGTATTGCACCCCCCTAAAAAAGTATTGGACCCCCCCCAAAAAATATTGGACCCCCCCCCCCCCCCAAAAAAGTATTGGACCCCCCAAAAAAAGTATTGGAACCCCCCCCCCCCCAAAAGTATTGGACCCCCCCAAAAAAGTATTGGACCCCCCCAAAAAAGTATTGGACCCCCCAAAAAGTATTGGACCCCCCAAAAAAGTATTGGACCCCCCCAAAAAAGTATTGGACCCCCCCCAAAAAAAGTATTGGACCCCCCCAAAAAAAGTATTGGACCCCCCCAAAAAGTATTGGACCCCCCAAAAAAGTATTGGACCCCCCCAAAAAGTATTGGACCCCCCAAAAAAAGTATTGGACCCCCCAAAAAGTATTGGACCCCCCAAAAAGTATTGGACCCCCCAAAAAGTATTGGACCCCCCAAAAAAAGTATTGGACCCCCCCAAAAAGTATTGGACCGCCCCCAAAAACTATTCACACCCCCCCCCGAAAAAATATTCACACCCCCCCGAAAAGTCTTCACACCAGCTATAACTACTATAATCAAATTAATGCACGTTCTAGAATCCCGATGCATTTGCATCGGGCTCACAGCTAGTAGATGTATAATTATTTTTAGATTTTTTGACTACCATGGAGTTCTTTAATTCATTGTAAATCCATGGAGTTTCATGGTCTACTGATGGGATTATTCATTTTAAGTCTGTCTCAAAACTGACAAAAATGATTCATTTTACACTCTGTTCTTTATACCTGTTATTTTATGTATGTAATTTCATAGATTCTTTAATAGTGTCTAGAACTAATAATAATATCTATTACCGTAATAATTACTATTAATGTCTCCCTTATACACTTAATGCAGCAGATTTATTGTCTATAGAATTTTCACTATAGATTGTTCTTTTCACCTTTAATATTCAATCATATTTGAAGCCTCATTTATTTTTTAAGATGCAAACTCACCACGGGACCTTGATAAATTTGGGTAAATGCTTTTTTTAGAACATGAGATATTCTGTATTTTTCAGACTATAAGGGTGACTTTTTTTCTTAAAATATTTGAGAACAAAGTGGGGGGGGGGTGCGTCTTATAATTATTCACTGTTGACGACCTATAACACTCAAAAAGTCTCCACTGTTAATTACGAAACTAATCACAGGCCTAGATGGACAACCGTAAAATAAAATGCAACTTTTAATAATTTATTTTTAAAATCAGTGCCTATTTCCTCCTTTACTAAAGCCTACCCAAACCAAGATTGGTCTGGATTCCAATATTCAGATTGTTGTCATATAAAATATTATCCATTGTAAATAACTTACTGTATCACGAAGATAAATTCACTTAAAGGGTGCTTTACTTATATTTCATATCTTTCTATATAGGGTGACAGACAATAACTATTGTATACAAAAAGAAAAGCACAAATGGGGTCTTATCACAGATAAAATCTTGTGGTGCAAAAGTAGGTTGCTCACCTGTAAAGGTTCTGTAGCACACAACCAAGTTTATACACAATGCCGCTGCTGCAAGGTCCACACGTGAACGGATAACCGTAGTAGAAAAGGGTGATATAGACCTATGTTCTCACGGACCTGCGCTGCTCGACAGAGGAGACGGTCAACAAGAGTAGTTGGTGAAAGTGGCTTTTTATTGCATTCGACGTGTTTCTGAGTCACACCTGACTCCTTCCTCAATTATTGGCTCCCTGAGGAAGGAGACGGGTCTGACTCCGAAACGCGTCAGATGTAATAAAAAGCCACTTGTGACCAACTACTCTTGTTGACAGTCTCCTCTTCTTAGCAGCGCAGATCCATGAGAACACAGGTCTATATCACCTTTAGACAATAACTATGGCTGTTCTCTTTTTTTTCCCGCCTGATCATGCCTCTGAGATGCCTAATTAGGCTGGAATTAAGGTAACAGTCATAGTTATTGTCTGTACTATATAATGAATGACTGGGACAGCATGTGTACCGAGATGTAATCAGTGTAATGTTACACTGGTAGAAGAGTCTTTTGTCTTATACAACAGCTCCTCTTAGTGGCACTATAGGCTAGAGGAAGTATCCATAATATATTTGAGTATACTGAATGAGTGTGATTCTTATAGATGTAGCAGTTTGTGAATAGAGTACTGGAAATATCTGTATCTACTTGTCACGCGTGTAGTGGATGAAGGGAATGGAGCCGGAAGGGGTAACGGGCAAGGGTGATTGGGAGGTTAGTCTGGCCCTGGACTTGGGGTCACTGACTAGCCCTGTTCCTGAAGGTACCTCTGAATGTGAGGAGGTTCAGCCAGTAGCTCTGCCCCTTTTGATGACGATTTTGACATCATGGTAAACAGACACTCCCCTTTTAATAATCAAGGAACTTGTTTTGTGGGCTATAAAAACCTTGTCTCTTGCTGTACATGTTGTACATGTACATGCGTTGGTGAATAAAGGAGATCATTGCTTTGGAACCTTGTCTTCCTTGTGACTTCTTGTAGACATCCATTCCTTGTGATTCCATTGAGGCAGCAGCGCGGACCGTGACACACCACATTCCCTATATAGGAGCTTTTTGGAAACTTGGCATCTATGGATTCAAGTTAGGTCACCCCTTTTGATTAACCAGGTCTGAGAAGTCTTTCTAGGTGCACTATTCGACCTTCCACTCTTTACTGTGCTTCCCCCTCCCCTTATCCCCATCTTTCTATGCCCTTTTCTCACTATCTCTTTCGATTTCTCTCCGCCTTACCTCTATCTCCCTGTTTATGTTTATAAGTCAAATGTTAATTCTTTGCCCTTGATGACTATCGAGGCAAGCCTAAATCTCCACTATGCAAAAAAAAAGAAGGGAGCGCAATGTGAAGACAGTTTGAGCAATGTGTTTAGCAGGGAGCCAGATTGGCCACTCACCACGATGGTTGTGCACCCCTGCACAACTCCGGTCGAGGGCCTGTTGGATTGCGTCCTCCGTAGAGGTGTTTGTGAAGCTGACTGCCGCGATCACCGCAGCTCCCGGGGAACTTCCTGTTTGGTCACATGACCAGGCGCAAACCAGAAACATGTCACCAAAGGTCATCCAGCAGTGTTGGTGGTATGTGGCCAGCCAGGTCCTGTGGTATGGGACCTAGTGAGTATTTCTAAACCCAGAGCAGCTCCTGCCGGATTCCCCAAGGGATCAGAATGCAGTTAATACAAAAAACAGTCTGTGGAGCGCTAGGGCTAGAAATGGACAGGGGACCAATGTTAGTATCACCTGATGAATGTTGACATTACCTGATGAAGGCAGCACTCTTGCTGCAGTAACACATTGTGGCCTATGTAAGGGGTTGATAAACCGCTGATAATATTAACATTGGTCCCCTGTCCGTTTCTAGCCTTAGCGCTCCACAGACAGTTTTTTCTATTAAACTAAATCTCCACTATAGACTCTCATTTTCCTTTGAGGTTGTAACCGGCAGCCTTGATGGATGAAATACAAGGCACTACCATTCTTGAACATTGAGACTTGAAGCGTTATTGCAAACCTTTCCATATTTATGTTACATCTTCCACTAAGTGCCTGCTGTTTATTGCACTGTTTTCCACTTGATGCCTGATATGTTATATCATGTTGTACCAGGTTATATTATATTTTGTATTCTATATACTTTCAATAAAAAGATTATTGAAAAGAACCCAGTCCTTCTTGAATTTAATCAGAGTAAGTCTGCCTGCATTTTCCGTGGAGAGGCATGTGTGCTTATCAGTGATCATTGATTGCCCCAGCGTGACAGAAAACAGGCTCTGAGATGACACTAGCTGCAGGGCAAGCCAGCACCTCCAAGGAGTATAAGGAGAGGTTAGGCCAGGTGTTTAGCTTGGGCACCAAGTAATTAAGGGGAATTGAATCATCATGAATGACACAGGTATGGTTACTTAAGTATCCCTTGAGCATGTAGTTCAACTTCTATCTACTTGGCATTGTTACAGTCACAGATAACCCTCGCTGATGTGCTGATTTATTCGAAATGGCCCAGTTTGTCTACAATTCCCCTCCACCTCTGTAGTAGGTGGTGTGCGTGTCTCTCCCATTAACCCTTGCTGCTGAAAAGAGCCGGTACCTTTGCCCCCGTGTTGTCAGAGGATAATGTTTTTAGCAACTGATGTACAATAGCACCTCTTAAAAAATTCTATTGTGCAACCATTTTGTGACTCCAAAAAGAGAGAAGAAATTTTCTCCTTGTAGCGTTGGTCAAGAAAGGTGGCTAACCAGTATAGCTTGTTGCTGAAAATATGAATCACGTGCGGATATTAAAATAGACAATTTTTCACATAAATTATGCCATGTGGGCCAAGATTCAAACAGGCAAAAGTTCTGTGTCACCAACAGGAGGAACAATAGCCATCCTCTACTCACTCTGTCTCGCCTCCTCTCCAGCCCATTCAAGCTGGGGTTGGGTGTCCCCTCTGTAGCAAAGGGAGTCCCCTTGGTAGCACAGAAAAACAATTCCTCTCCTTCCTCATCTTCCTCATCATCACCCAATGTTGCCTCATAATATTGGCTGGGCTGGGTAGTATCACCCATTGAGAAATCGTGATCCATAGCTACATGTTGGTCATTCAAAGCTTCCTCTTTGAGATTATGCAGTTATTGCTTCAACAGACAGAGCAGCGGATGGGAACGCTGATAATAGACTGACTGATCACCAGTCATGAGCTTGGTGCAGTACTCAAAGTTCTCAAGAACTTCACAAATGTCATCGATCCACAACCAATCAGCAGTTCTTGTGTGGTGTGTGAGCCTCAATGTAAAGGGTTTGTTGTAGCTGGTATTCAGCTACAGCCCTCACTCATTCTCTAAAACATATGATATGTTCAGTTCAATTATGTGTGGCAGGTTACAAATGAGTTGTTGGCTTGTCAAATTAAAGTGGTTTGGCAGCGCTGCAAGACCAGCAAAAGGGGTAGAGGAATGGCGTAAATGGGCAATAATATGGCACACCTTCTGATGTATGTACGGCAAGTCAGGGTATGTTTTTTTTTTTTTTTTTTTAATACATCTTTTTATTGGTTTTCATCAAACGTAACATAACAAAAAGTACATCGAAAGACAACTGTGAAATAATGCATTTCAGTAAATCCTTACCCACCCTGCCCTCAATATCATTCCCTAAATACAACCATCAAGCAATGTTATTGATCTGTGCAAGTCGACCTTGCAAGACAATCCTCCGTTATACGGTATTAGTGGTTGCCTCCACTCGCCCTCACTCATGTTCGTGTGTGTTAATGTCTTAGTATAGTCACAACATTGCCAAAACATGGGGGCGTCTAGCAGCGATATAGACAGGGTATGTTTATACTTCGATCTCCCTTATATCTTAAGTGCTCCCAACGTTCCTTTCAAATCCTCAGTAAGATACCATTTGGAATTTCTGAACGGTGAGACGGTCTGCTCCAATTCCTCCCGCGACAATTTGTTTAATATAAAATTCTTCCCTGTATCGAAGAATTTACCCGTCAATAGATCTTTTTGCCTCTCCGCTTCCAACCTTTCTATTCTCATAGTCGCTTTTAGGGACTGGAGCAAATCTGGAATCACCGGACAGGATGTGGACAGCCATTCTCGCAGTAAGATCTTTTTGCTTAGTAAGGCAACGATATGGCAGAACCGTGCTCTGACCCCTTTCCAGTTATTAGAGGTCGGGATATGGAGGAGCCACGGTTTAGGTTCTCTAGGCATTTCCTGACCAGTGATTTCCCGCATGAATTTACTCACTGAATCCCAAAATTTGATAACCCTTGGGCAAGTCCATATGCCATGTGTAAAATCTGTTCGATAGGCACCACATTTCAGACAATTCTGCAATCTCCCAGGGACATTTGGCGACGGGGGTATATTGAAGCCATAAATTGCTCTATGGATGACACGAAACTGCGTGTCCTTTCCATTTTTCATTGTGTAGAAGTCTTCTAAACAGCCCCCAGCCCTCCAAAATCTCATCCTCCCTCTCCTCCTCTGGTATAAGATGCCTCCATCCCTTAAAGAGTTTTCTCGGTTCTACTACTGGGTACACCTCGCGGAGATAATTATATATGTATGAGATGTTTAGTTGTGAGGTGTGAGTCTGTGTTAACTTGTCCCAGGTATTGGAGATGCACTCTTGGGTCACAACCTGCAGTTTTTGCAGAACATGGAAGTGTAGTTGTTTATATTGTGATATCTGGGTAGATGGGAGTCTGAAGTGATCCATCACCTCAGATCCTGACATCCATCTTTTCTCTTCTTTCTGGAGTATGTCCCCCAATTTCAGGATGCCATTGGCTCCCCACACCCGGAACAAGGCATTTTCTCTCCCTAGCTTGAAGCCAGGGTATGTTTTTTTTTTTTTTTTTTTTTTTGAATTCTTTATTTTTATTTTCAAACTGTATATGTAAAACAATAAATACAACCATATGTCTCTCATTGTGCATATCATGTGTAAAACATTATAGAGAAGAAATAACATACCGGGTAACTGAACAGTTCCACTTGCACATCAATTGACCAATTATTGCGCGGTACAACTGAAGACATACACATTATGAGATGGTAAAAAGAAAAAGAATATAAGAGAAAGCAGAAAGAAGAAAAGAAAAGGGTAGAGCAAGGGGAGGGGTAAAGAGGTATGAGATGGGAAGGGGGAGTGGTGGGCAGGGAAGAGACGTCCTCCCCCTCCCCTCCCCAAGGGGCAGAGGCGCGCGCCTACATCTTCATTAGGGCTCCGCTTGATCAATTACAGATCCCTATTGTCTTTATATACATCCGTGTCCATAAATCTCATCCAGGAGAACCATGTCTGTTTAAACGACTCAAACGAATCGTGTACAGAAGACGTTAAGTCTTCTAGGTGCATTAAGTCATTCAACTTTGTTATCCACATCGCCACCGTCGGGCTAGTCTCTGTCTTCCACAACAATGGGATACATGACCTTGCTGCCATCACCAAAAAGCGTAGAAGTGATCGTTTATATCTGATCGTGGGGATCTCACAGTGGTGGAGCAGGAGGAGGCCAGGACCCATCTCACCCTGGAAGCCAGTAACCACCCGGGTGAGTTCTATAACCCTCGTCCAGAAAGGTCGGAGTCTATCACAGTCCCAGAAAATATGCAATAATGTACCCTCCGCCTCACCGCACCTCCAACATTTGGGGTCGACAGACGGGATTAGCCTGTGTAACACCGCAGGGACTCTATACCAACGAGTTAGTATTTTGTAGTTCGCCTCCTGTAATCTGGAACAAATGGATGAGGAGTGAGCTAAGCTAAAGATCCTCTTTCTCTGTTCTGTAGTGAGAGTCAGGTTCAAATCTCTTTCCCATGAAAGCATGAAATGTGGGGTCGGTAAGTCCGGCTGTGTGACAAGATAGGAATAGATCTGAGATAGCGCATGTCTACTACTCACCGTCGTGGTACACAAGATCTCAAAGGGCGTCTTGTGAGGATTATATGTCTTTTTCGGGGGCAACTCACGAAGATAATGAGCTAGCTGAAGACAACGCCAGAAACCTAATGGAACCGGCTGGGTGATTAAGGTCAAGCTTTCTAAAGTCGGCCACGTGGATCTGTCACCCAAATTCGCCACCCTGTCCAACCCGGATTGAATCCATGTCTGAAAAACAGAGTCACCTCTACTAGGACCAAACGTGGGGTGGCTTAAGACCGGGGTCTGTGCTGAGTCAGTCGGTAGCATCAGTGTTCTAACCATCGGGTGACCACAGACCCTCAAGGTGGCTCCTATAGTCGGGTGATCCCAAAGCGTCTCTTTTTTTGGAAGGGTCACCCAAGGCAACGTCTGAAGCGTGTAAGAGGTGTGGTCCTGTTCACTTCTAACCCACAATTTATTGTCTCCGTGCCTGCACCAGTCCACCACTCTTGAGAGGTGACTTGCTATGTAATATAATTTAATATCCGGTAGGTTTACACCTCCGTCTTCTTTCCGTCTGGACATCAATGTTCTCGCTAATCGGGGTTTCGCTCCGTTCCAGACAAAGGCAGTCCTCATTATCAACTTAAAGGATGCTGGGATGAAAACAGGCAGTGTCTGAAAAAGATACAAAATCCTGGGGAGTATGGTCATCTTAAATAACTGGCATCTGCCAGACCACGAAAAGGTGGACTTCGTCCAGCGTTCAATGTCCGACTTGATTGCAACAAGCAGTGGGGGGAAGTTGGCACTATACAGGTTCTTGGGGTCTGCTGTCAACATTACTCCCAAATATTTAAGTGCTTTGTTTGCCCATTGAAAATTAAATGCAGACCGAAGTCTGTTATATTGCACGTCAGGTAAGGAGATATTAAGGGCTTCTGATTTAGTTCTATTAATCTTGAAATTGGAGAGGGTATGGTACGTCTCCAATTCCTTTAGCAGGTTCGGGAGAGATAGCTCAGGTTTCGTGATAAAAAAATAGATCATCAGCGTAAGCTGCTATTTTATATTCTAGTCCACCGTGTCGAAGGCCCGAGACATCACCACTGGACCTGACACGCCGCAAAAACGGTTCCAGTGTCAAAATAAAGATCAGCGGAGACAGCGGGCAACCCTGCCGAGTACCGTTGGAAATGTCAAACGGCTCAGAGAGAAGCCCGTTGACTCGCACTCTTGCTGATGGGATCGAATATAAAGTATCCAGTCCAGCATCTGGTTACCCAGACCGATGTGGGAAAGCGTCGATTCAATAAAGGACCAATGAACGCGGTCAAACGCTTTCTCCGCATCGGTGGATAGGCACATCAGTGGAATTTTTGACAATTTGGCAGTTTGAATCAAATTTATCGCTTTAGTGGTGTCGTCCCGAGCCTCACGTCCGGGGACAAATCCCGCTTGGTCTGGATGTATCAGGCCCGGGATAAACGGGGAGAGTCTATCTGCCAGAATCTTTGCGAAGATTTTAATATCTACATTAAGTAAAGATATTGGCCGGTAACTCGTTGGCAGCAGAGGGTCCTTACCTGATTTGGGTATAACCGCTATCGTGGCCCGCAGAGTGTCTTTAGGGGGAGGGCTGGTTTGGGACATTGCATTGAAAAATGTACACATATGTGGTATGAGAGTTTCTTTTAGCTTCTTATAGTATCCTACCGTATACCCGTCAGGGCCCGGCGCTTTACCTGATGGGGTCTGAGCAATGGCTGTGGCAATGTCCTGAGCCGTAATAGGGGCCTCCAAGGAACATGCTGCGGTGTTCGACAACTGCGGCATACCGGAAGACTCGATATATGCCTTGATGCGTGACTTAAGGGTATCCAGGGCTGACAACGATCTCTCGTTGTCTAAATTGTAAAGGGTTGAATAATATGTTCTAAACGCTTCTGCTATGTCTTGAGGGAGCTTAGATCGCTTGGACGTGTTGGGGTGCTCTATCTCCGGAACATATGTGGCCGTTCTTTGAGCTCTAGAGGCTCTAGCCAGAGATTTACCCGCCTTATTACCATGTTCGTAGAAATGTCGACGGCATCGAGATAGTACCCCTTTTGCCTTGGTAAGTAGAACTGTACGTAGGGTCTCTCTAACTCTGAGAAGTTCCTTTCCCAGTTCTGTAGAAGTGCATCGTTTGTGTCTCGTCTCTAGATCTTTTAGTTTTCCCATAAGTGCGGAAGTTTCTGCGTCTCTAGCCCTTTTCAATCTAGCTCCATGTTTTATCAAGATCCCCCGTATCACACATTTGTGAGGTTGCCAGGTCACCATCGGTGAAACCTCTGGTGAGACATTGAGGTCAAAATAGTCACTTAGCGTATTGGTCACCTCAGTTCGTATCTCCGGATCTTCCAACAGGGTGGCGTTAAGCTTCCACTGCCACTGCCTCGGGATCTTGGAGGACAGAGCAAGGGAGACCGTCACAAGTGCATGGTCAGAAAATGAGATCGGGGCAATAGAGGCGTCAGTTAGATAGATCAAATCAGCTTGTCTAAAGAGGAAAAAATCAAGTCGAGAGTACATGTCGTGGACGGGAGAATAAAATGTATAGTCACGTGCAGAGGGGGAGAGTATACGCCAGACGTCTAGCAGTTGGTGGTCATGAAGAGCTTTATGTAAGCGTCTATTATTTATCTTAGAAAGCGAAGTCCTGCTGTGCGAGGTGTCCAAGGCATGGTCTAAAACAACATTAAAGTCACCCCCTAAAACTAAAGTGCCCTCAGCAAACTCATCCATCTTTTCCAAAAACTGAATAAGCATGGTAATTTGACCGGTATTAGGGAGGTACAGCGAGGCGAATGTATATACATTAGATGCAATCTTACCCTTCACCAAGAGAAGTCGGCCCTCTCCACCACTGTAAGAATCTTGAAGTTCCCATGGAATCGACCTGGAGATGACAATGCTAGTCCCGGACGAGTGGGAATCATTGGATAGGCTGTGATATGCCAGCGGGTACGAATGGTCCGAAAGCTTATATGGCTTGGCTGTTGACATGTGAGTCTCCTGGAGGAAGGCGACATGGATTTTGTTAGATTTCAGGTAATTAAACAAAATAGAACGTTTACCAGCACTGTGGAGACCTTGTACATTTAGTGAACCCACGCGGATCTCAGATATATGTGAGTGCGCCATCTCACCTCAACCCCCTGGGGCAAAAAGGGAAGGGCAGAAGAGAAGGGAGGGGAGAGTGAAAAAAGAAGAAAAGACCAGAAAACGGAGAGAAAGAAAGAGTAAGAAAAGAAAGCCGAGATATAGAAACAGAGAAAATCGTATGTAAGAACTAAAGAAACAGTGACTATAGCAGTCTTTGCCGGCTTGCCAGCAAGTACGGACCCCTCGAAAGGAAAATAGAGGGGACCGCAGGGACCGTGACAGACCAAGGATCGGTATGCCGCAGACCCGAGACGTATCGTATCTATATCATTTGTCGTACATTCCCTGTTAGACTGCATACAATTATTCATATATAGTACTATATTAAAGGTTCTGGGAATATACGAATGTTAGAATTAGCAAGAACCCGCATTCCCGCAATGAGGGAAACATGAAAATAGAAAAATTAAGACAATAACAGAATCAAACATTAATGCTAAGTTACGGAATAGCCAAAAATCAAGAGCTGGAGGCTGAAAAAACGCCCAGTGTCACTCAGGAAGAAAAAATGTCAAAAATCAGTTCTGCGTCTGTGTAACAGAGGTATTTACCAGGAAGGCCACTTATCGTTTCCACCCATTACAGACAGAGTAAGACCAACCCAGATGATAGCGTCTCTTGGTGGCAGGTAGAGGAAGCAGCCCACTGTAGTGAAGGGTGGGTACGGTCCCTCACGCAAAATAACATGACATTTAGTGATCTCATGAGGAATCAGTGCTCAGGTGGTGGAGGAAGCACAAGAGTCACTTCGCCGTCTCCTTCTCGGACTGATGGTTCGGGAGGCTATCTGACCCCGGGTATTCTCTTGAGCCCTTCTCCTCCTCCGTCGGCTTTCCTGTGCCTGAGCTGATCCTCGTTTAGTAGGGCAAAAATTTCTGGAGGTTTTCAAGAGAAAGCCAGTCAGGGAGCGCAATAGAGGGTATGTCTAGAAAGGTAAATAGATCCTCCAGTTCCTCTTTCTGCCAAAGATAAAACAGTTTAGTGCCCTTGCGGACGATCAGGTGAAACGGGTGTCCCCATCTGTAGGAGGCCCCCACTTCTTTTATCTTAGTGAGTAGAGGTCTCAGCTGACGTCTTAGGTATAAAGTGAGGCCAGATACATCCGGGTATAAACTTACTGAGGAATCCTCAATTGTCACCTCGCCATGCGACCAGGCCGTTTTAAGTATGCCCTCTTTATCCGTGTAATTATGTAGCTTACAGAGCACGTCTCTGGGATTATTCGGATCTATAGGGCCGGGTTCGAGATACTCTGTGCACTCTGTCTACCTTATACGTAGTTTCCTGTGGCCGTCGGGTCACCTCATTAAATATGGAGAAAACAGTATCCAATAGAGTCTCGGTTGTAACTGACTCAGGGATCCCTTTTAGTCTCACATTGCTTCTACGTTCCCTATTCTCATGATCATCAGCTTGTAAGATGAAAGCCACAGTGTGAGAATGGGACCGCACAATCTCCCTTTCTAGTGCAGCCACTCTTGCTTCCGTAGTGTCCATGAAGACCTCAGCCTTGGAGGCCTTTAATTTGAGATCATCAATGTCCTCCTTAATCACCCCCAGGGCTCTCTCTTGTGTGGCTTCCATCCGTGCCAGCATAGTATCTATTTCCTGTCTTGTTGGAAGTGCAGCAAACATATCTTTGATCTCCTGCATGTCAGTCTGAGGAGTGCTGGGCTGTGTATGTGATGGGGCCATCTCCGCAGTACTGCCTGCCTGTTTACAGCTCCTTCTCCGCCGCCATCTTCCCCCACCTCCTCCTCCATATGGCCGGGGGTTCTCACCACCTGGGGCATAGGCGGTGGGGCACGTTTACCTGCCGCTTTTGTTCCTCCCGACATCGTAGGGCTGCTGCCCGAGCCCTGGGATTTAGGGCTCCTCTGTGGCTGTGGCTGGGACTGGGGAGGAGACTGCCTCTGACCTGCTCCGGCCGCCATTACAGGCGCGCGCGCTTTCCCTCCCGCTCCTCCAAACATCTTGGCGATGGCTGCCTCCAGTTTCATCTTCCCCGGCTGCTGCGGGGGTGCAGACTGCTCCTCCGGTTTCTTCCTCCGTGACATCTGGCGGTTATGATAGCGGGAATGCGGGTATTATCCCTCGGGTCTGCAGAGCACACAGAAAGTGCGTCTTCACACCGCCATGCTCAGGCCACGCCCCCCGCCAGGGTATGTTTTAATCTTTTCTGAACAGCTAGGTTCAGTATGTGAGCCATGCATGGCACGTGTAGCAGCTTGTTTACATTTAATGCCGTTATACTACCATTATCGCACACGACCATGCCCATAGAGGAGGGTCCTCCAAAATGAATAAAGGAAGGCCCTCACAAATGTGTAAAAGAGGGCCCTCCCGAATGTATTGCGGGCCCTCCTAAGTGAATAGAGGAAGGTCTTCCCAAACGTATACAGGAGGGCCCTCAAAAATGAATAAAGGATGGCCGTCCCAAATGTATACAGGAGAACCCCCACAAATGTATTGAGGGCACTCCCAAATGAATACAGGAGAGCCCTTACAAATGAATAGAGGTGCTTGGCTGCCATGTGGTTCCGTATACTTGTGGTGCTCAGGTTGCCTTTGCCCTGACCTATGCTCAGCTTGGTATGCAGTTTTTGTAGATTACAATATTTTTCTCTGAACACCCCCATGCTCTGACTTGGCCACAGTGGGGGTGCTCTTGGGAACAGTTGACCCAGTTCTCACTCTGGTCAAACCACTACCCTTGGCACCTGTGTTGGTGTTCTGTATGCATATTCTTCTGTGTTGCTGTGCTGGCTAGGTGTGCCAATGGTCCAGGTCGGATCATCATCAACCAACTCCTCTTCCATGTCATCCTCCTTTAATAATTGAGATTGTGGACCTGATGGCAATTGTGTGTCATCATCATGGTCCTCGACATGTGGAGACAGTAAATCAGGTTCCTCAAAGTGGCTTTCTTCTAGCAGTGGGTCCTCAAATACTTGCGCATCAGTGCTCACCACCTCTTAATGTCAATGCTGCACAGTCAGAGGATAGTCAACCAAAGGATACATACAAAACAGATCTTCGGAGTGCCCAAGCTTGGGGTCATATGTCTTATATGATGCCCCAGGCTGTCACGCTGTCACTCTGTCCCGTCCTCCACCACATTCACCCAGTGTGCCATCACAGAAATGTATAATCCCTGATTGTCCACAAAAACTTTTTCACGTATCTGTTATGTCAACCTTCCTAGGTAAACCATTGGTGACTTCACAGTTGATATTGTTTCACACATTTTTATGTAATTCGTGGACAGCACACCAGCTAAAATCATTGAACCGAGTATCGTGAGTCAGCCACAGGCAAGAGATCATGGAAACACTCTGTTCCCACAAGCCTAAATGTCAACATCTCCACAGATAACAATTTGACAATCTGCAATTTTAGTATTTGTACCCTGTGGTTACATGTCTGGTTACTTACGCTTCCTTTCCAAGCTCCATACACTGGACACCTTGACACTTCTCTTGGAGAACTAAGTTGATGGGTGTTGATGCTTGCTTTCTCGGTGCAGCTGCAACTTTTGGGCAGAGGGTATGAGGTCTGCTTCATAGACCCTGTGAGAAAAGGTATCAACCACTGAGGAATCTGATTCCAATATTTAGCTTCATACACAGCAGATTATCAAGGACAAAGCACAGGCAATATGACAGTGGTTTGACCCGCCGATAAAGATTTAGTACTCTGGAGTGCCGTCCACCTACTGGGGTGGTTGTCTACCATGTGGTTATTACGTATTCTCGGTTGCCTTTGCCCTGACCTCTGCTTAGCATTGTATGGCAGATGCTACAGATTACAATATTTTTCTCTGAAGGACTTTCATTAAAAAAAATTCCATACAGCAGCTGTACTCCCCCATGCCCCGACTTGGGACATAGCGGGGATGCTCTTGGGAACAGTTGACCCAGTTCTCACGCTGGTCAAACCACTAACCCTCGGCACCTGTGTTGGTGTTCTGTATCAATCTTCCTTTAGGTTGCTGTGCTGGCTATGCATGCCAATGGTCCAGGTCGGATCAATGGACTCATCATTGACCAACTCATCTTCCATGTCATCCTCCTTCATAATTAAGATTGTAGGCTAACCTGATGACAGGTGTGTTTCATCATCATCGTCCTCAATATCTGGAAACAGTAAATCACGTTCCTCAAAGTGGCTTTCTCCTGGCCATGGGTCCTCAAGTACTTGCATTTCAATTTTCACCACCTCTTAACATCCCTCTTCAATGCTGCACAGTCAGAGGATAAAGTCAAACAAAGGATAGGTACAAAACACATCCTAGGAGTGGGCAAGCTTGGGGTCTTATGTCTCCTTTGTCTGATAATGGTGGTAAGAAAGAGGACCAGGTTGAGGAGTGGATGGTCCAGCCTTCTGTATATCAACAATAGACTGTGTAGTTGTGGAAAATTTGGTGCTGCTTGAGAAATTATTAGAAGCCTTGCCTGCTATCCAAGACAGAATCTGCTGTCTCACATCTGGCTTCCCACATGTTTATGTTCCAGACAAAAAATGTTGCCAGGAACATTAGTGGATGCATCATGCTTCCTGTCATATATGATACAGTCTATATAGAGTCTAATGCATGGGTATAATGAGACACATGAGACATACGCTTCTTAAGCAGCTCTTGTATTGCTTCCCTACCCATCTCATCCCAAACCTCACCACCGCCCTCATCCCTGCCCTAACCCAACTCTTCAACCTGTCACTCACTACTGGCGTCTTTCCCTCCTCCTTCAAACACGCCTTGATCTCACCCATCCTCAAAAAACCCTCCCTCGACCCATCATCCGTCGCCAACTACCGCCCAATATCCCTTCTCCCTTTCGCTTCCAAACTACTCGAACAACACGTCCACTCTGAACTGTCGTCCTACCTATCCTCCCGCTCCCTCTTCGACCGCCTGCAATCTGGTTTCCGACCTCATCACTCCACCGAAACTGCCCTTACTAAAGTCACCAATGACCTCCTGACCGCTAAGAGGAAAAAACACTACTCCGTCCTCCTCCTCCTCGACCTATCCGCCGCCTTTGACACAGTCGACCACTCCCTCCTACTCCAAATCCTAGAATCCCTTGGCATCACCGACCTCGCCCTCTCCTGGATCTCCTCATACCTTACGGACCGCACTTTCAGCGTCACCCACGCCAACACCTCTTCCTCGTCCTACCCCCTTACTGTCGGCGTCCCCCAGGGATCGGTACTTGGACCGCTACTTTTCTCCATCTACACCCTCGGCCTAGGTCAACTCATTGAGTCCCACGGCCTCCAGTACCATCTCTACGCCGACGACACCCAGATCTACCTCTCCGGGCCCGACATCACCTCCCTTCTGTCTAAAATACCCCAATGCCTGTCCGCCATCTCATCTTTCTTCTCTGCTCGCTTCCTCAAGTTGAACATGGACAAAACAGAGTTCATCGTCTTCCCCCCCAGCCGCCCTCCCCCTCTGCCAGACCTGTCAATCCGAGTCAACGGCTGTTCTCTCTCCCCAGTCCCCCAAGCAAAGTGCCTCGGGGTCACCCTCGACTCCTCCCTCTCCTTCAAGCCCCACATCCAAGCCCTTGCCACCTCCTGCCGACTCCAACTCAAGAACATCTCACGCATCCGCCCGTTTCTTAACCACGACACCGCCAAAACTCTCGTCCACGCCCTCATCATCTCCCGCCTGGACTACTGCAACCTACTGCTCACCGGTCTCCCAGCCTCCTCCCTTGCACCTCTCCACTCTATCCTGAACTCAGCTGCCCGTCTAATCCACCTGTCTCCCCGCTACTCCCCTAGCTCCCCTCTCCGCATGGCACTCCACTGGCTCCCCACCCCCCAAAGATCTACATTTAAAATCCTAACACTGACTTACAAAGCCATTCACAACCTGTCCCCCCCTTACATCTCCGACATGGTCTCCCAATACCAACCTGCACGCAACCTACGCTCCTCATAAGAACTCCTCCTCTCCTCCCCCCTCATCTCATCCTCCCACAACCGCATACAAGACTTCTCCCGCGCCTCCCCTAGACTCTGGAACTCCCTCCCCCAGCACGTCAGACACTCGCCTACCCTCAAGAGCTTCAAAAAGAACCTGAAAACTCATCTATTCCAACAAGCCTATAACCCACGATGAGACCCAGCGCCGCTCCACCAACCGCTTGGCGCTTACCCCCCCCTATTGTGTCCTCCCCCACCCCCGTAGACTGTGAGCCCTCGTGGACAGGAACCTCTCCCGTCGTGTATCAGCAAGCATTGTCATATGTACTGCTCATATGTACTGTACCTGTCCTTGTTACCCCCACTGCTTATGTAAAGCGCCATGGAACCAATGGCGCTATATAAATAAATAATAATAATAAATAATAATAATAATACAAGTTAGTGCATCAACAGGATAACGTAAATGTAAGTTGCAGAGTGCAAGGCAAACAACCAAGGACATCAGAGCATTAAAGCATAGTACAAGTCTCAAGGAAAGCATTCAGAGTTCATTACTTCCCTGTCAGATGTTGCTGGCAACCAGGATTCTGTGTCCATAAATGATTCCAGGCAGAGTGAATCCAGGCTTCAGAGAGCAAGTCACAGACAGATTGCAGACCTGATTCTGGAGCACAGGTTAATCATCTGAAACTGATTAAAAGGGCAATTGGCAAGAAACAGGGCAGGGACATCAAAGCTGAGGACTCCATATTGTTTGAGGGCAAAAGTCAATGCACAGGACAGGAAACAAGATGGCCGATGACAAGCTGAGAACTCCATATTGGTTGAGGGCAAGCAATGCACATGACAGGAAACAAGATGGCCGACAAAATACACTAAATGCAAACATAACAGATATAGCAAAAAAGACTGAAAACCTTACATTACTCCCCCCTTAGGGACAGCCTCTGGATGGCCCCAGTCCAGGCTTTCCCGGGTACCTCCGATGGAACTGGCGGAGTAACCGAGGAGCATGGAGATTGGAGGCCGGCTCCCACAAGTTGTCCTCAGAAGAATAGCCCTGCCACTTTACCAGGTATTGCACCCCGTTTCTACGCAACCTGGAGTCCAGGATCCTTTCCACGACAAACTCCTCCTGGCCATCGATGAGTACCGGAGCAGGAGGGGAAGAAGAACGACCAGGGAATGAATTGGGAGTCACAGCCTTTAGTAGAGAAACGTGAAACACGGGGTGAATCCGCATAGATCTTGGAAGTTGAAGGCGACAGGCAACGTTACTGACGAGCTTATTAATCTTATAGGGCCCAACGTACTTATGACCCAATTTGGATGATGGTACTCTCAATTTAAGGTTCTTAGTTGACAGCCAGACCAAATCTCCTACCTTGAAGGTTGGTGCAGGTTTACGAAACCTATCTGCCGCTTTTTTATACCTGTCCTGAGTGGTTTCCAGATTCTCTTTAAGCAGATCGAGGTTCCGTTGTAGAGAGGTGATTCTGTCGGCTACAGCTGGGAGAGATGAATCTATGGGAAGTCGAGGAAGGATGTTAGGATGATAACCCAAATTGGCATAAAAGGGTGACTGCTTGGTGGAAGCGCTCTGTGAGTTGTTATAAGAGAATTCAGCCAGTGGAAGCAAATCCACCCAGTCATCTTGTAGGTGGCAGATGAAACAGCGGAGATACTGTTCTAGGGTCTGATTAGTCCGCTCGGTTTGTCCATTTGTCGGCGGATGAAAGGCAGAAGACAGGTTAACTGTGATGTCCAACGCAGCACAGAAGTGCTGCCAAAACTTTGAAGTGAATTGCACCCCTCGATCAGATACAACCTCATCCGGTACGCCATGCAGGCGAAACACATTTTGAATGATTAAGTCCGATGTGTGTTTCGCAGTGGGTAGACCAACACACGGAATAAAATGGGCTGCCTTTGTTAACCGATCCACCACCACCAGAACTGTGTTCTTCCCTTGAGAGGTTGGCAACTCCACAATGAAGTCCATAGATATGGATCCCCATGGACGGGATGGAACGGGTAGGGGTTGTAATAGACCCGTAGGCGAAGATCGTGGAGTCTTGCATCTGGCACAGACTTCACAAGAAGTGACGTAACCTAGAACGTCTCTTCTGTATGTGGGCCACCAAAAGAAGCGAGACAGGAATTCTTGAGTCTTCAGAACTCCTCTATGCCCCGCTATCTTAGAATCGTGGACGAGTTGCAGTACTCTCACCCTGACTGCTTCAGGAATATACAGGCATTGCCCCTGAATCCACACACCGTTCTTATATACAAGACTTACTTCACAAGACGGTTGTGCCAACCAGGGATCCGTATGGTATGCTTCCTTGATGTCGTTAAGCAAGTCTTGATTATGAAGCACTCCCAGGAACCTGGAATCAGAGATAACAGTCTTACGAGACGTGAGCGGAATTGTCTCAGTTGAGTAGAGTCTAGACAACGCATCGGCCTTTCCATTACGCGATCCTGGCCTATAGGAGATAACAAAACTGAATTGGTTTAAGAAAAGACTCCAACGAGCCTGGCGAGGAGTCAAGCACTTAGCCGATCTGATAAACTCAAGATTGCGGTGGTCAGTCAACACGATTATCTGCTGTGCAGCTCCCTGAAGGTGGTGTCTCCATTCCTTGAAGGCTGCGATGATGGCCAACAATTCTCTATTACCCACGTCATAGTTCCGTTCTGCAGGAGACAACCGCCGGGAAAAGAAAGCACAGGGATGTAAGACTTCTTTCTCACCTGTCCTCTGGGAGAGGATAGCTCCGATGGCACTGTCTGAGGCATCCACCTCTATTAAGAAGGCCAGTTCAGGGTTAGGATGCACCAGAATAGGTGCCGTGGTGAATTTTTCTTTCAAACGGGAAAATGCTTCTTGAGCCTGGGGGGTCCAGGTAAAAGCAGAGTTCTTGCGGGTAAGCCGTGTAATGGGAGACACAACCTCAGAAAAGTTCCTGATAAAACGCCTGTAGAAATTAGCAAACCCTATAAAGCGCTGGACCTCCTTCACATTCTTGGGGACCGGCCAGTCTTTAATGGCTTGGATCTTACTCTCATCCATACTAATTCCTCGTGATGACATTACTTACCCCAGAAATTGGATCTCCGTTCGATGGAATTCGCACTTCTCCAGTTTGATATACAGATGGTTTTGTCGAAGGCGTTCTAAGACCATCTTCACATGTCTGTGATGCTCCTCTGTGGAATTCGAAAAAATCAAAATATCATCCAAATAAATGACAATGAATGTATTCAGGAGGTCCCTAAAAATGTCATTCACCAAATGTTGGAAAGTTGCTGGAGCATTACATAAACCGAACGGCATTACTAGGTATTCAAAGTGTCCGTAGCGTGACCTGAAAGCTGTCTTCCATTCATCCCCAGGTCTAATGCGGACCAAGTTATAGGCCCCACGGAGATCCAACTTAGTAAAGAATTTTGCATGCCGTACTCTCTCCAATAATTCAGGGATCAACGGTAGTGGGTAACGGTTTCTGATCGTGATTTTATTGAGCTCCCGATAGTCTATACAGGGCCTAAGAGATCCATCTTTCTTCTTCACAAAGAAGATTGGTGCACCAGCAGGAGATGAAGAGGGGCGTATGAAGCCCTTGGCTAGATGTTCGTCTATATAGTCTTTGAGAGCCTTTAGCTCAGGCCCTGCCAAAGAGTAAATCTTGCCAAAAGGAATTCCTGCACCTGGTAACAGGTCTATTGGACAGTCATATGGACGGTGAGGGGGTAGCAGGTCTGCGTTCCTTTTGTCACACACGTCAGCATACTCACGGTATATGGCTGGTAGCTCAGAGACTGATGTTGGTCCTTTAGGAATGGAGCAGACTGAAGCTTCTGGACTTATCTGTTTCTCCGGAAAGTGCAGTTCTTTAGTTTCCCAGTTAATCGTAGGATTCTGAGCCTGCAGCCACAGCAGTCCTAGAATAATAGGGAAATGAGGAGAAGAGATGAGCATAAATGACAGACTCTCTTGATGGTCATTACCCATGAGGACCTTCAAGGGCTCCGTCTCCTGATCCACTGGTCCAGAGTTTAACAGTGAGCCATCTACGGTCTCCATCTGTACAGGAGTAGACTTCTTTACTGAACGTACTCTAAGTTTCTCAGCGAAGGAGATGTCCATAAAATTGCCGCTTGCCCCTGAATCAATCATAGCGGAGGTAGATACCCAGACAGAGTGAACCCTGAGCTTGAGGGGAATAAAGCAATGAGAATTGTTGTTCTTACAACTCAGCTGGGAAACCGCCGAAAAAACCTGAAAAACTGCTGCAGTAACACGTGCATCCGGCTCAGAGATAACAGAGTTCAAGTCTGAGTAATCAATGTCTGTATCCTCTACTCTCTCTGGGATCTGTGGTTCGGACCTGACAGAACCCCTCTCACAGCACTCGCAGTGTATGATGGCTGCAGTTGTCTTACGAGAACGACTGGGGCAGTTTATAATGAAATGTCCTGACTTACCGCAATAGAAACACAGATTTTCCTTTACTCGATGTTCCTTACGTGCATCACTGACCCGTCTCTGTAAAGAGTCCACCTGCATAGACTCAGGTTCGGGTTCTCGTATAATCCTGCTCAAGGACTCCTTAGCTGGAGAGGGAGGAAATAAATGATTAGTGCGCTTTATCTCCGACCATCTCTCCTGTCTGCGTTCAGTAAGCCGAGCATCGATCCGAATACAGTAGTTGATAAAATCTCCTAATGCTGTAGGTGGGTCGGCACGAGCGAGTTCGTCCTTAATCACAGAGGATAATCCTTTCCGGAAAACCGACTTTTTAGCAGAGCTATCCCAAGTGGTGTCGAGAGCCCATCTCCGGAAATCCAAAGCATACTCCGCTACCGAGCGCTTACCTTGGCTTAAAGTTAACATGGCTGATTCCGCTGTAGCACCGCGGTTTGGATCATCGAATACCTGCCCCATAGCTGAAATGAAAGCATCAAGATTATTTAGACAGTTATCGTCAGTCTCAATTAGGGGGTTTGCCCATGTGAGAGCTTTGTAGGAGAGCAGCATAATTATTGTCAATACTTTAGATCGCTCAGTAAGGAACTGTGGTGCATGAGCCGCAAAAAACAGTTTGCATTGATTAATGAATCCCCTGAATTTTTCCTGTTCACCGCCAAAACGGAATGGTGGTAGCTTGGGGATTCCAATAACCGGGGTTGAAGTTGGGGTGTGGACTCGTCCCTCCAGAACCTCAATCCGGGTTCGTAAGTCCTGCGTGGTTTGTCCGCACACCTGCAGATTATGATCACCGCGATCCCGCAGGCTTGCAAAGCTGGTCTTCAATGCCTGTAGGTCAGCAAGGATTAAATCCGTCACGTCGCACAGATGTTTAACGGGGTCCTCCATATTCCCAGAAGCTGTACGGCAGAGAGGCTGGAAAGGAAGAAAAGGAGCACAATAGTGTTTACCTGTGGTAACACTCCTGACTTAAAAGAAGGGAATGTGCTCACCTGGAAAGGTTGTGAGAAGCCACAACCACTATCATCACATATATCGATATCTCAGATCCACGGTCTGCAGCGGCTCTCCAATGGCAAAAGATCCAGAAATCTCTATACAGGTGGCAGCAGATGCAGCACTGTCCTAGACCCAGCAGACTCTATTATGGCTCCAGAATCTGTCATATATGATACAGTCTATATAGAGTCTAATGCATGGGTATAATAAGACACATGAGACAGACGCTTCTTAAGCAGCTCTTGTATTGCTTCATACAAGTTAGTGCATCAACAGGATAACGTAAATGTAAGTTGCAGAGTGCAAGGCAAACAACCAAGGACATCAGAGCATTAAAGCATAGTACAAGTCTCAAGGAAAGCATTCAGAGTTCATTACTTCCCTGTCAGATATTGCTGGCAACCAGGATTCTGTGTCCATAAATGATTTCAGGCAGAGTGAATCCAGGCTTCAGAGAGCAAGTCACAGACAGATTGCAGACCTGATTCTGGAGCACAGGTTAATCATCTGAAACTGATTAAAAGGGCAATTGGCAAGAAACAGGGCAGGGACATCAAAGCTGAGGACTCCATATTGTTTGAGGGCAAAAGTCAATGCACAGGACAGGAAACAAGATGGCCGACAAAATACACTAAATGCAAACATAACAGATATAGCAAAAAAGACTGAAAACCTTACATCTCCATTGTC
>JARQOC010000012.1:111806078-111880530 GCA_033576535.1 Allobates femoralis | reverse complement strand
ACCCCAACCTCCCTCCACCCTCTTCTCACACCCCAGTCCAGAAAAACCCGGGCCATGGAAAAGATCAGCGCTCACCCCAATATCAGAGACCATTGGCATAACGAAGCTCATGGGCCCCGATGCTAAAGCTCCAATGGGGCCCCCAATTATTACAAATCTTTAATCATCTTAGTCTTGTTCTATAGGACAAAGGGTCTTTTGAGGCCCCATAGGCTCCAGGGCACCGTTGCGATTACAACCCCTGCACCTGTCGTAGTTACGCCTGTCGGTGACAGTAAGTGTCTTTCCAGGGATGAGTTCATGAGGATACACGTTTTCAGAGCGGATAAGAGTGAGTTCGGCGCCAAAGTCCCTGAGCCCCACAGTGATCGTGTTGCCCACTGTGACTGGCGGCAAGTTCTCCCGGGAACCCCTACCACCTACAAACAAAATAGCAGCACTAGGCCCTGGGGGCTCAAATGGAGGGTTCTTTTTTTGCCTCTCCAGACAGGTGACACTCACATGTCCCTGTTGTCCACAGTTAAAGCACTTGCGTGTGACAGCTGTCAGCCAAGTGCTGGCAGCTGGGACATGGCTTCCGGAAGGTCGGCTGGCAGGGGTAGGGATGATGGCTAACGGCTTACCCCCTTTACAGCTGGTGACGATCGACTTTCACACCTCCGGTGTCCGATTGGCCTCGTAGGTGTCTGCGATCTGCGCTGCTTTATCCACATCTGGTGGCTCCCGATCCATCATGAACTGTCGCACCTCAGTTGGACAAAGATGAAGGAATTGGTCTTTCACAATCAGGTATTTTAGCTGCTTAAAGGTGATCACCAGTGATGGGCCAGCATGCTAGCCAATACTCGATGTTCCCTCGAGCATCTCTGTGCTTGGGATGCTCGGAGCTCGCCGAGTTCTGGTGAGATGCTGGGGCAGATGCTCAGCTCCACCTCCCTGTATGTTGGTACTCTTTACAGAGCCAGCCCAGATGCAGGGATTAGCTGCCAGTGCCTGCCACACACTGTAATGCCACAGGCATGTTGATTGTGGCATTACAATGATTTGCTGGCCCCACAGCGTCATCAGGTCTATATAAGACCTGACTGCACTGTGCACGTCACTCTGACCCACAGACAGCTAGTGTTGGTAGAGGTGTTGCTGAGCTAAGGACATATTTGTATGTGTTTTAGATAATGTAGGGTACACAACCCATCTAATCAAACAGACCTTTTCAGGACTAATCCAACTGTATATAGGCAGGCAGGGTATATATCAGAGTGCAGTGTATATAAGGGTGGCTTCACACTTGTGGACGGGGGATCCACAAGCTGAGCGCAGCCAGCGCAAGCTCCTTATGTTTTATAATGGGAGTGCACAGTGCTGCGCTTGATTGCGCATGACCGTGCACTCCCATTCACTGCAATATGTGATTTTTACGCAGACTGATGCCTGCGCTCAAATCACACACTCTCGTTCGCACCACGAACGCGACATGTTGCATTCCTGGTGCAGACGAGAGTGTGTGATTTGTGCGCAGGCATTCGCCTGCGCACAAATCACATATTGCAGTGAATGGGAGCGCACGGTCATGCGCAGTCAAGTGCAGCACCGTGCGCTCCCATTATAAACATAGGGGCTTGCGCTGGCTGCGTTCAGTTTGCGGATCCCCTCTGCAGGACGCTACGGAGGGGTCCGTAAGTGTGAAGCCAGCCTAACACAGGAGGCTACATTCCAGTCACGTCTGGGGCCGGTGTAGCCTGTTATACATACTATCCATCTGAAATAAAAAAACAGTCTATTTCAGGACTAATCCAGCTATATACTGGCAGTGTATATAAGCAGGGTATATAGTCCTCTGTTTAAAATGCACAAGGCAGGTGGCAAGGGACGAGGAAGTGGACGTGATGGTGATGGTTATGGTGCATGCAGAGTCCAAGTCCTTGGGCAAGCTACAATTGTGCCACAACAAAGACCCACATTTTCTCGCCCGACCTTCCTGTCCCAATTCCTAGGGGACAGCAGCACACCACTATTAAACCCAGAGCAGTGTGAAAAGGTTGTTGGTTGGATAGCAGATAAAGCTTACAGTCAGTTTGCCACCACCACAACCACCCTGTCTTACCAATGGTCAGATCTCATTAGCAGTGAGTCTGGATCACATATTCCTCACCCTGATCCTGTATCCTTCCCCCATGCTGAGTTGAATCCCACACTTAAACACTCTAAAGAGCTGTTCACTTTTCCATCTATAGATTCGGGCCTCTCGCTCGCTCCACTTAATGTGGGGCATGAGTAGATTGTATGTAGCGATGCCTAAATATTTGAGCAGCCACGGTTGCACAAAAGCAAAGTGTCACAAGGGGTGGACAATGATGAGACACAAATTGCCAGAATGTCAGGAGGAGGACCAGGGTGGGGAAGTGGAAGACGAAGTGGTGGATGATATAGTAACTGATCCAACCTAGCAGGAGGACATGCAAAGCGAGGACAGCATTTCACAGGGGGAGGTAGGCGTAGCACCCCAACAGGCAGGAAGAAGCAGTGTGGTGGCCGCAGACAGAAGGCAGGCAACCGTTCCCCATAACACCAACATGAGGAAAGTTGCCAGTGCAACTGTTAGGTCTTCCCGAGTCTGGATGTTTTTAAGGATTCTGCCAATAATTCCAAAAGGCCATTTGTACCACCTGCCATGCCAGCATCAACAGGGCTAGCAAAACTACCAGCCTGACCACCACCAGCATGATCACGCACATGGCAGCAAAGCACCCGACTTTGTGGGCCAAACCCCAGGGTCCAAGAACAGTGTCTGCGAGTGACACCACTCCTTCTTCCACTGTTGTGCATGCAAGGCAATCCCCTTTCCAAGGTGCATGCGAAGATGCCTCCTGTCCTGCACTTGTCGTTGCACAATGTGAAATAGCACCAACAGAAACCAACCACGTCCACGTCCTTGCCCCAGTGCAGCTTTCAGCTGTCCATACCCCGGTCCTTGGAACGGAAGCACAAATGTGGCACCCCTGCGGACCGTTGGCCACAGAGTAATATAGCAGCTGGGATGGTGAGCCATCCACCCCAAACCTAAAACCCAACACGCTCCCTAATCCCTAGACCTAGGACTTTATGCCATGCAGGGGAGAGGTGGGGGAAGACTGAGTGGTGGGTGGAGCTTAGTGAGACACCTGTGAAAGGGGGAGGGGCATCAATCGTGAATTCAGAAAGTGATAGTCAATCAAAGTGGAGTTGGTGAATAGAGAGGACAGGTCCAGAGTAACACGGAGAGAAAAGACTGTAACAACAAGGGAGAGAAAACCGGGACTCGGTGGCCGGTGTCATCTCATGGCTGTGTAACCACATGGGGGTCTGCTGCAGCATCCAGAGAAGAACTCCCCGCCTGGCACCCACGTTCCAGCACCCTCTGCTTGAGCAGCGCTGTTCTTCTCATTTCCGGGGCCGCTGCTTGAGCTATGATAATACATCTCCAAATCAGTGTATGGTGGAGAGGCTGCAGGGATCATGCTCCTCCCCTCAGCCAATTACCAAGCCTCTGGGTCCTGCCAATCAGGACTGCCCTGCTGACATATAAGCTTCCTGTTTTCTGTCAGTCTTTGCCAGGGCAACTTCTACCTATTGAAGTGTCTAATCCTGGTCTGGTCAGGTTGTTCCTTGTTTTGCTGGTTATCTGATTTCTGTGTGTTTCTTCCTGCAGATCTCCGCCTTGCCGGCTCCTTGCTGACTCCCGTGTTCTGGGTCTTCCTCCTGGATCCCTTCCAAGCTGAATTGCTGATTCAGGTCCTGCTCCGGATTCTCTGCGTTTCCGGTTCTCCGTGTTCTATCTTATTCCCGGTTGCTGTATTGTTTCCACGTCGCCTTGGGTCGGTTTAACACACGTGTCCGCTTCATTGGCCCCTTCGAGGCTGGTCCCGGAGGTATCCCTGTATAGGGGTCAAGCGCTCCGGGGTCTCCCTCGCTTGTGTTCCGGTGCTGTGGCCGTGTGGCCCTCCCCTGGGGCGTGGGTTCTGTTCTGTTCAATAAACCCGTTAACTCTACTGTACTGGTCCGCCTCTCTATCAACCAGGTATCAGCATCCGCTTTACGCGGTCCAGTGGGTCCACGTGTGGAGTCCGTCAGTAGGACGTGACAGACTGACTGGGTCCGAAGCTTCTGATCAGGTGTAGAGGAGAAAGAGACCAAGGTGGAAGACCGGCTTTACGGAGACACTGAGGGACTGGGTCGACGGACATTGCACTGGCATTGTAAAAGTGGTTGGCTGCTTTACGCCCCGGCCACAAATTAACCGGTGAGGTGAAGGGTCTTTATACCCAGCACCAACTGACCGTCACACCAAAGGAAAGGCCTCACATAGGACTAGGGATCCAAAGGGAGGATGTCCAGGAAAGTCTGCGACTGCTAGCCCTGAGTTTGTGAGTGGTCCTGAAGAGACCCGAAAGGCATTAAGAAAGGGGGTGCTTTTGGTGATCCATCTCAGCTGCTGACAGGCTACTGGTACCGCTCACTGCAGAGAAATCTGAGACTGTGTAAACTAAGAGCTACAGAAGTGAGTAAAGTACCTGGTTGAACTTGAAACGTGTGAGAGTTTTATTGACTGTTCATGGTTACAGACTCAAGGAAGAGGAACCAGAAGCACAGCTGTCATTAGTAAGTTGCACCCCCATAGTCACCTCACAGTCACTTTACTATAAACTTTAATTACCGGCCTAGGGCATAAGCAAGCCCTGCCCGTGGAGGGCTCCTCGCCTTGCTGCATCACATCACCATCCCGCGGAGCTGAAACAAGCAGCGGTAGTCACATCTGGCCGCATACCACAGGTGGCGTCACAGTGACAAACCTCAATTTTATTTTTACCCTTTTTACATTTTTCCCCTTTTAATTGCGGTATCTCCAGGGCAACGGAACAGGTCTGCAGCCACTACCATGACATACCCCTGTGACCAGACAGCAGGGACTGGTCTCGAGTAACCCACGGCCCAGGTGGGCAATGCACAAACACGCAGCCAACGCTCCACAGACCACACTACTCAATTCGCACATTTCGCAACTGCTTGTGCTCGAAATGTTGCCTTTCAGGCTAGTGGAGATGGAAGCATTCCGCAACCTGATGGCGGCGGCCGTCCCTCGTTACTCGGCCCCAGCTGCCACTATTTCTCCCAGTGTGCTGTCCCCGCATTACACAAGCATGTGTCCCAAAACATTAGACGTGCTCTCAGCAACGCAGTTAGCGGGAAAGTCCACCTAACCACGGACACGTGGACAAGTGCTTGTGGGCAGGGCCGGTATATCTCACTGACGGCACACTGGGTTAATATTCTGGAAGCCGGGACCCAGTCTGAGCTTGGGACGGAACACGTCCTTCCGAAACCAAGGATTGCAGGCCCTAACTCAGTGAGGGTTTCACCCACAGTGTACAGCTCTGGCACGTTATGCTCCTCAGCCTCCTCCTCTTACCATGGACACGTGGACAAGTGCTTGTAGGCAGGGACGGTACATCTCACTGACGGCACACTGGGTTAACAAAGTGGAAGCCTGGACCCAGTTGGACTTTGGGACGAACACGTCCTCCTGACACCAAGGATTTCAGGCCCTAACTCAATCAGGGTTGCCCCCACAGTCTACAGCTTTTGTATGTCATCCTCCTCAGCCTCTTCCTCCTCTTCAGCGTCCACATCAGTCACAAGCTTGGAGCACTGCAGCACTGCCTTGGCCAAGCTGCAACAAGCTGTGCTGAAGCTAATATGTATAAATGACAATCCACACAATGCTGAAGAGTTATTTACAGCTCTGAAAGAGCAGGTAGATCAGTGTCTCATGTTGCTGAACATACAGCCAGGCATGGTCGTGTGTGACAATGGCTGGAACCTGGTGGCGGCTCTGAGGCGAGGCGAGCTCACACATGTACCATACGTGGCTCATGTGCTCAACCTCGTGGTTCGGCAGTTTCTAAAATCCTACCCAGAGTTTTCAGATCTGCTCGTCAAAGTACACCGCCTGTATGCCCATTTTAGAAAGTTACCTACTGCTTCGGCCGTTTTTGATGGGTTTCAGCAGCATTTGAAACCTCCAGATCACAGATGCATGTGAAGTCCCCACACGTTGGAATTCCGCACTGCAGATGTTGGTCAGGATTTGTGAGCAGAAGATGACAGTTGACTACCAGCATCAACAATGCCGTCGGTATTTGGTTCAGACTCCACACATAAGACCTCAGGAGTGGACATGGATGTCCGGTATATGTACCATACTCCAAAACTTTGAGGACTCCACCAAGATGGTGAGCAGCGATGATGCCATCATTAGCGTTACCATCCCGTTTCTCTGTCTTCTGAAACTCTCTCTGCTTAAAATCAAAGAGGATGCATTGCAGGTGGAACATGATGAGATGGAGCAAGAAACCATACAGGGTGATTACACACAGCCCAGTCTCATCTCATCCCAACATGGATTGGGGGACAATGAGGAGGAGGAAGAAGAATAGGAGCTAGTTTCATTCGCTATAAGACGGTACTACCTGCACAACTGTCATACCATCTGTTCAGCATGGATGGCCAGAGGACAGGGAGGAGGAGAAGGAGAGCATGGTGAGTTGTTCCCTTTGTGAGGACATGGAAGCCTTGCCTGTTACCAGTCTGGCACGCATAGTTGAGTCTGTTATGCTGCCTTTTCCGTGACCCTCACATTATCAAAATTTTGGGTGATAGTCATTACTGGTTGGCGACACTTTTAGACCAACGCTATAAGGAGAACTTTATATCTTATTCCCAAGAGGTCTGCAAAAATGGGGCAGTACAAGAAGGCCCTTGTTGCAGTTATTAAAATAAATTCCCATCGGATAACGCTGGTGGCAGGGGTCAGAATTCAGTGCACAACCAAGGAGTAAAGTGAGAGAGACAGAACTCCAATCCAGCAGAGGCAGGGGAACACTCTCAAAATTCTGGGAGACTTTTCTCAACCCCTCCGATGGCACAGGCCCTGAGGTGCGGGGTACTCTCCCAACAAGTGCAAAGTTTGGGAAGATGCTGAATGAATTTCTTGCCAACCGTACCAAAGTCTAACGTGATTCCTCTCTGCCTTGTAATTATTGGGTATCCCAGCTGGATACGTGGCATGAACTAGTTCTCTAAGCCTTGGAAGTCCTGGCCTGCCCTGCCACTAGTGTTTTTTCAGAGTAGGTTTTTAGTGCCGCAGGGGAAATTATTACTGATAAGCGCACCTGCCGTCAACTGAAAATGCTGACAGGCTGACTCTTATCAAAACGAACAAGGGTTCGTATTGGGCCAGACTTCTCAACACCACCAAATGATAGCAGCGTAATATAAACTCAAACCAGTGTGTTTTTTGGGGAGGTATTATACCATCCTCCTCTTCACCCGCATACATGGGTATACACTTCCTGATTTTGGCTATTTGCTGTAATCCTCCTTCCCCTCATCCTCCACCACCGTATCACCAGGGTGACCGTGGTCCATGATGCAACACCCACATAATTTTTTTAAAAGGTGCTTATAATGTCCGTAAAAAAAATAATAAAAGTTAGACAATGTATTCATGTATACCACCCGGGGTAAATGTTTGTCAGTCCATACTTAGTGCATAGGCATTACAAGTATAGAAGACCTGCTCCTTTGTAATGGGAACATTATTTTATGAAGCCCTCCTACACGTCTCTTCCAAAGAACATTGGAGTGCCTCACAATTTTTGGCAGCCCTGCATAGGGCAACACCATGGGAGACCCACTTCCTAATAATTGGAACATTATTTAATGAGGCCCTCCTCTAGGTCTCTTCCAAGGGGCATTGGAGTGCCTCACAATTTTTGCAGCCCTGCATAGGGCAACACTATGGGAGACCCACTTCCTAATATTGGGAACATTATTTAATGAGACCCTCCTACACATCTCATCCAAGGGGCATTAGAGTGCCTCAACATTTTTTACATCTCAGCATAGGGCAATACTATGGGAGACGCACTTCCTTCCTACTAATGGGAGCATACATTATTTAATGAGGCCCTCCTACACGTCTTTTCCAAGGGGTATTCAATATGCAAGACAAAAAAAGGGGGGAGGGGATGGGAGCGCATGTGAAGAATGTTTTTGAAGTGGATTTAGGCCCAGGACTGTGTGGCCACTCACCAGAGGTGGTTATGCAACCCTGCACAACTGCGGTCTTACGCCGGTGAATCCACCTCCGCCTGGAGGTATGGTGGAGGCACCGAAAGTTGCTCCTGCCGCGGTCATGTGACCGGATTGATGTCACCACAGGTCCTTCAACGGTGACCGTGTTGTATTGCTAGGTCCTGGATCTCAGGATCTAGGATTAATGGTATCTCTTGTCCAGAGCTGCTCTTGCCAGGTGTGCACAAGTGCAAGAAGCTGAGAGTAAAAAAATCCCCGGTCTGTGGAGCGCTAGGGCTAGAGATAAATGGCACTAGGGTTATTTTAGAAAATTATTTCTTTATTAACCTCTTACTGACCACTACGCGTTGCAGATCCAGGGACATAGTGGCAGCAGGGGACCAGAGTGATTCAGCACGAAGAGTTCCAGGTATGGTCTGAGATTCATTTAACCCTGGACTGCATAGGAAAGGTGAGCACTTGTATTCATATTAGGGAAGGATCCAGATCAAATATAAAAGTGATGGTGCTGTACTCTATTATGTGCAAATGTTGGTGGTTCCCTGTTTGACTTAATGCCAACCCTGTTATAAATGTGCATAGGGGGACTGAGTACCCTGTAACATGTATATGTAATTATATTATTGTGGATTTTTTATGGAAAAACATCTTTTTTAATAATAAAGTTATTCATTTGTTTGCCTAAATGAGAAGTTAGTGTGCTAATTCACTGTGATATTGGTGTGACCCGAGGGTTCCACTGATATTCTTTGTAAGGTATAATATTGTTGAAGGTGAAGCACGAGATTACTAAGGGATTTTTATGTATATGGCTGTAAATTAGTTGTATTCTCGCTCCATTTAGGATTGCAGGTCATAGTGATGAACAAATAAGGGCGACCATTAGGGATGGGTGAGTCTACTCGCTAGGACTCGTTACTCGGCGAGTAGTAAGGGACTCGCAGGACTCGGTTCTCTGCGAGTTTCCCAGCGATTACTCGCACAGTAACGAGTCCAATGCGAATCAATGGCAATCCTAGTTTTGTCAGAGACTCTGACAAAACTAGGATTGCCATTGACTTGCATTGGACTCGTTACTGTGCAAGTAATCGCAGGGAAACTTGCACAGTAACGAGTCCAGCTGTCTGCTCTGTGTCGGGCTCGGGTCCTGCAGGCTGCCGCAGCTCCAGGGTCCTAGAGCCCGCCTGCTCTCCCTGTGCACAGAGATGATGTAGCAGAGCTGAGATTGTTCTCAGTCTGCTCATTCCCTGTGCATAGACATCTATATCTATGCACAGGGATGTAGCAGAGAGGACATCGCGTTTTGGACTACGTCGGACGGAAGAGGATTTTTTTAATTGACGATGGAGTCCCTAAAGGCTTTTTTTTTTTATTTCCAATAAAAAATTTTCTCTGTGTTGTGTTTTGTTTAACCCTTTATTGGAGATTCTTAGTGGCCGGGTCAAACGTGGCCTGACATTAAGAATCTCAGGCTTAATACCAGCTTGTATAACAAAGCTGGTATTAACCCCTTTATTACCCAGCGTGCCACCGCCACCAGGGCCGCTGGAAGAGCGGGGTTCAGCGCCAGAGGATGGCGCTTCAATGAACACGCCATCTTCTGGGGCGGCTGCGGGCTGCAATTTGCAGCGGGGGGTGCCCAGAAAGCTTGGGCCTCCCTGCGCTGCGGATTCCAGCCCCCAGCTGCTTAGCTGTACCTGGCTAGACATAGAATTTGCGCGGAGCCCCACGCATTTTTTTTTTATTATTTCATGAAATTCATGAAATAATAAAAAAAAAGGGCTCCCCTATATTCTTGTGTCCGGCCAGGTACAAATAGGCACCTGGGGGTTGGGGGCAGCCTGTCGCTGCCTACTGGATCCGGCTGGTTCCAGTAATATGGCGAAGCCCACGTCAAATTTTTTCTGACAAATCCATAAAACAATGTAAATAAAAGGGACTGCATCTTTATTAACCCCTGGACCATGGGCGAGGGGTTAATAAAGATGCAGTCCCTTTTTTAGGATTGTTTTGTTGATTTTTCAGAAAAAAAATGATGTGGGCTTCGCCGTATTTCTGGAACCAGCCGGATCCAGCAGGCAGCGACGGGCTGCCCCCAACCCCCAGGTGCCTATTTGTACCTGGCCGGACACAAGAATATAGGGGAGCCCTTTTTTTTTATTATTTCAGCTGGAAATCCGCAGCGCACCCCCGCTGCAAATTGCAGCCCGCAGCCGCCCCAGAAGATGGCGCGTTCATTGAAGCGCCATCCTCTGGTGCTGAACCCTGCTCTTCCAGCGGCCCTGGTGGCGGTGGCACGCTGGGTAATAAAGGGGTTAATACCAGCTTTGTTATACAAGCTGGTATTAAGCCCGATATTCTTAATGTCAGGCCACGTTTGACCCGACCACTAAGAATCTCCAATAAAGGGTTAAAAAAACACAACACAGAGAAAAATTATTTATTAAAAATAAAGACACAGACACCATTAGGGACTCCAACTTTATTACCACCACATATCCCTCCAAAGACCCAGGTCTTCTCTCTTCTTTCTTCTCTCTTCTGTCTTCCTTCTTCTTCTTGTTGCAGCGCCGGTAAGCAGAGAGTTAACTGTGCTGTGACAGTGGGAGCCTATTAAACATGATTTAGCTATTGTAGCAGATAGAGCCTGAAGCTTCCGAGACACATCTGCGATTTGTAAATCACACATTACTCGCTATTACTCGCTTCCCCATTCATTAACATTGGACTCGCTAGACTCGCAACGAGTAGCGAGTCCCGGGCTCGGACTCGCTAGAGTCAAGCGATTCCGAGTAATTTAGGACTCGCCCATCACTAGTGACCGTACTTGGTGACAATAGCCATGGCATCCTGATACCGTTGCTGCATGTTCCTAGGACTACCCTCAAAGGAGGAAGGTAAAATTACGGTTTTGCCAATGGGGATGCCTTTTTGGATGGATTTGTTTAATAAATGCTCTTGTAACACACAGTAGTCTTCTACTTTCAAATCCTTTTGATGTTTGCGGATAAAATGTAGGCGATTTGCCTCGATTTTGACATAAGCATCAACAATGTACTGTTGGGTGAGTTTGCCACCCTTCAGTACTGGATTAAAGTGATGTCTTACAGATAGCATGTAGCAATAGTATTGCAGTTGTGTAATTCTGCGTGTACTTGGAGCTTGTTGTTTCATGTCATCATGCCAGCCTTGTTCTCCGTACGGGAAAAACAGTGGATAGAGGAGGGCATCTAAATTGCTATGCAGAATGCTGATAGGTTTGGTTTTTGGGGCCAAAGGATTCTTAGGGTCAGGTTTTAAGTGAATTAAAATATCTCGATTGAATGGTGGCTCTCCATTGTCATTTTCGAATACAACAGCTACCTCATTGACAGTGGGGTTATTGTAGCGTCGAGGGTCTTGTGTGCGATCTTGTTTTAGGGCCATGGTTATATTAGGCATGACACTGCCATTTGCAAGAGCTTTAAGATGTTCCTCCTGTTCTACATCCCGTAACATTTTGTACGCAGCTACAAAGGGATTGATATTATCTAATTGAAGAGCAATCATACTCATCAAAGTAGGATGACAATTTTGATTTTGTTGACATTGCAAGCGTTGTTGATTAGCAGTATGGGTATCTAAAATGTAAAGCTGGGCATACACTGGAACTTTATCAGACGGATGTAGGGTTCCAGCAGAGGTGTAACTAGGTTTTCTGGCACCCGGGGCAAAGATTTATTTTGGCGCCCCCCCCACCGCTATATATATATATATATATATATATATATACCTTATATACACCTTATATACAGAGTGTCTCTCATACACACAGTATATACACTTCATAGTGTGTGCCTGCCTGGTGTATACATCTATACACCTCATAGTGTGTGCCTGCATGATGATGTATACATATATATACGGTATATATATTTATGCATCATCGGGCAGGCACACACTATGAGGTGTATAGATGTATAGACCAGGCAGGCGCATACTATGAGGTGTATATATGTATACATCAGGCCCTGATGTATACATATTTACACCTCATAGTGTGTGCCTGCCTGATGATGTATACATATATACACCTCATAGTGTGCCTGCCTGATGTATACATATATACACCTCATAGTGTGCCTGCCTGATGTATACATATATATACCTGAGGTATATATATGTATACATCAGGCAAGCACACACACTATGAGGTGTATATATGTATACATCAGGCACACACACTATGAGCTGTATATATGTATACATCAGGCACACACACTATGAGCTGTATATATCATATATACACCTCATAGTGTGTGTGCCTGCCTGATGTATACATATATATATATATATATATATATATATATATACTAGCTGTGAGCCCGATGATTCTAGAACATCTATATATACTAGCTGTGAGCCCGGGATTCTAGAACATGCATTAATTTGATTATAGTAGTTATAGCTGTTAGCCTGATGCAAATGCATCGGGTATCTAAAATATGTTTATTGTTTTTTTAATCATTTTTAAATAATAATCCAATTATTCCAATGACATGATTAATAGCATTAATAGCATTATTATTAGCATTAATAGCATTATTAGCATTAATAGCATTAATAATAACATTATTAGCATTAATAATAGCATTAATAACATTATTAATAGCATTAATAGTATTATTATTAGCATTAATAGCATTAATAATAGCATTATTAGCATTAATAATAGGATTAATAACATTATTAATAGCATTAATAGCATTATTATTAGCATTAATAGCATTAATAATAGCATTAATAACATTATTAATAGCATTAATAGCATTATTATTAGCATTAATAGCAAAATTAATAGCATTAATAGGATAAATATTAGCATTAATAGCATTAATAGCATAATTAATAGCATTAATAGCATTATTAATAGCATTAATAGCATTATTATTAGCATTAATAGCATTAATAATAGCATTAATAGCATTAATAACATTATTAATAGCATTAATAGCATTATTATTACCATTAATAGCATAAATAATGCCATTAATAGGATAAATATTAGCATTGATAGCATTAATAGCATAATTAATAGCATTAATAGCATTATTAATAGCATTAATAGCATTATTATTAGCATTAATAGCATTAATAGGATAAATATTAGCATTAATAGCATTAATAGCATTATTAATAGCATTATTATTAGCATTAATAGCATTAATAGGATAAATATTAGCATTAATAGCATTATTAGCATTAATAATAGCATTAATAACATTATTAATAGCATTAATAGCATTATTATTAGCATTAATAGCATTATTATTAGCATTAATAGCATTAATAATACCATGAATAGGATAAATATTAGCATTAATAGCAATAATAGCATAATTAATAGCATTAATAGCATTATTAATAGCATTAATAGCATTAATAGGATAAATATTAGCATTAATAGCATTATTAATAGCATTAATACCATTAATAGGATAAATATTAGCATTAATAGCATTAATAGCATAATTAATAGCATTAATAGCATTAATAGCATTATTATTAGCATTAATAGCATTAATAATAGCATTATTAGCATTAATAATAGCATTAATAACATTATTAATAGCATTATTATTAGCATTAATAGCATTAATAGCATTATTATTAGCATTAATAGCATTAATAATACCATTAATAGGATAAATATTAGCATTAATAGCATTAATAGCATAAATAATAGCATTAATAGCATTATTAATAGCATTAATAGCATTATTATTAGCATAAATAGCATTAATAATAGCATTATTAGCATTAATAATAGCATTAATAACATTATTAATAGCATTAATAGCATTATTATTAGCATTAATAGCATTAATAGTATTATTAATAGCATGAATAGCATTATTAATAGCATTAATTAGGATTAATAGCATTCATTAATAGCATTATTAATAGCATTAATAGCATTAAATAATAGAATTAATAGCATTAAAAAATAGCATTAATAGCATTAGTATTAGCATAATAGAGCATATATAGCAATATTATTAGCATGAATAGCATTATTTAATAGCATTAATAGCATTTAATAGGATAAATATTAGCATTAATAGCATTTAATAGCATAATTAATAGCATTAATAGCATTATTAATAGCATTAATAGCATTATTATTAGCATTAATAGCATTAATAATAGCAGCATTATTAGCATTAATAATAGCATTAATAACATTATTAATAGCATTAATATCATTATTATTAGCATTAATAGCATTAATAGCATTATTATTAGCATTAATATCATTAATAATACCATTAATAGGATAAAATATTAGCATTAATAGCATTAATAGCATAAATAATAGCATTAATAGCATTATTAATAGCATTAATAGCATTATTATTAGCATTGAATAGCATTAATAATAGCATTATTAGCATTAATAATAGCATTAATAGCATTAATAGCATTATTATTAGCATAAATAGCATTAATAATAGCAATTATTAGCATTAATAATTAGCATTAATAAAATTATTAATAGCATTAATAGCATTATTATTAGCATTAATAGCATTAATAATAGCATTATTAGCATTAATAATAGCATTATATTAGCATTAATAATAGCATTAATAACATTATTAATAGCATTAATAGCATTATTATGAGCATTATATAGCATTATATAGTTATTATTAATAGCATGGATAGCATTATTAATAGCATTAATAGGATTAATAGCATTATTAATAGCATTATTAATAGCATTAATAGCATAATATAATAGAATTAATAGCATAAAAAATAATGCATTAATAGCATTTAGTATTAGCATTAAAGAGCATTAATAGCAATATTATTAGCATGAATAGCATTATTAATAGCATTAATAGCATTAATAGGATAAATATATTAGCATTAATAGCATTAATAGCATAATTAATAGCATTAATAGCATTATTATTAGCATTAATAGCATTAATAATAGCATTATTAGCATTAATAATAGCATTAATAACATTATTAATAGCATTATTATTAGCATTAATAGCATTAATAATACCATTAATAGGATAAATATTAGCATTAATAGCAAAAATAATAGCATTAATAGCATTATTATGAGCATTAATATTATTATTTTTATTGAATTATTTATTATTTTTTATTTATTTTTTTATTATTTTTTAATTATTTTTTAATTATGTTTTTTTTATTAAATTTATTATTTAGGCTGAGACCCAGTTCTCATTCAGGTCCGCTGGAAGGGCTGATATAATTAGCATATATTTAATTTTTTTTATTATTATTTTTATTGAATTATTTATTATTTTTGATTTATTTTTTTATTATTTTTTAATTATTTTTTAATTATTTTTTTTATTAATAAATTTATTATTTAGGCTGAGACCCAGTTCTCATTCAGGTCCGCTGGAAGGGCTGATATAATTAGCATATATTTAATTTTTTTATTATTATTTTTATTGAATTATTTATTATTTTTTATTTATGTTTTTATTATTTTTTAATTATTTTTTAATTATTTTTTTTATTATTAAATTTATTATTTAGGCTGAGACCCAGTTCTCATTCAGGTCCGCTGGAAGGGCTGATATAATTAGCATATATTTAATTTTTTTATTATTATTTTTATTGAATTATTTATTATTTTTTATTTATTTTTTTATTATTTTTTAATTATTTTTTAATTATTTTTTTATTATTAAATTTATTATTTAGGCTGAGACCCAGTTCTCATTCAGGTCCGCTGGAAGGGCTGATATAATTAGCATATATTTAATTTTTTTATTATTATTTTTATTGAATTATTTATTATTTTTTATTTATTTTTTTATTATTTTTTAATTATTTTTTAATTATTTTTTTTATTATTAAATTTATTATTTAGGCTGAGACCTAGTTCTCATTCAGGTCCGCTGGAAGGGCTGATATAATTAGCATATATTTAATTTTTTTATTATTATTTTTATTGAATTATTTATTATTTTTTATTTATTTTTTTATTATTTTTTAATTATTTTTTAATTATTTTTTTTATTATTAAATTTGTTATTTAGGCTGAGACCCAGTTCTCATTCAGGTCCGCTGGAGGGGCTGATATAATTAGCATATATTTAATTTTTTTATTATTATTTTTATTGAATTATTTATTATTTTTTAATTATTTTTTTATTATTAAATTTATTTATTTTTTTAAGTCAGACTGAGACGCAGTTCTCATTGAGGTCCGCATTTTTTTTTTTTTTTATTATTATTTTTATTTAATTATTTATTATTTTTTATTTATTTTTTTATTATTTTTTAATTATTTTTAAATAATTTTTTTTATTATTAAATTTATTTATTTTTTTAAGTCAGACTGAGACGCAGTTCTCATTCAGGTCCGCTTTTTTTTTTTTTTTTATTATTATTTTTATTTAATTATTTATTATTTTTTATTTATTTTTTTATTATTTTTTAATTATTTTTAAATTATTTTTTTTATTATTAAATTTATTTATTTTTTTAAGTGAGAGTGAGACACAGTTCTCATTCAGGTCCGCCTTTTTTTTTCCCCATTGACATATATTACCGGTGTGTCGGCGATTTTATGGCCGGCCACCTGGTTCTATTTGTCGGCCCTAAAATCGCGGACACACCGCTAATGCATGTCTATGGGCAGTGAGCTCGAATTCTGATTGGTCGGCGTCCAATCCGAAATCGGGCTGACTGCCCATAGAGATGCATTAGCGGTGTGTCCGCGATTTTAGGGCCGAGAAATAGAACCAGGTGGCCGGCCATAAAATCGCCGACACACCGGTAATGTATGTCAATGGGGTCATTCCATGTCAAGTGAACCAATGATTATTACCTCTATATTTTTAATTCTTTTGAGATTTTGTTATTTGATAATAGCATGTCAGACAATGCAAAATGTGAAGAGAAAAATTTTTTAAAAAATTTATTTTTTTTTTAAATGATTTTCAAAGTTCGGAAAAAGTGTGAATTTCGCTGTTGCCTGCCTTTACGTTTCTCCTCATAACTAAGGCTAGGAATAAGATAGAGAGACAAAATAAACACCATTCTACTCAGAACTATACAGGCTTTCACCAGATATGTCACAAGAGGATCTTTGTTAATATTTTACCCATGTGATCGCAAGCGCAAAACTTTAAAACGTATTTCCGAAAAATCGGCGCGCTTTAAATATTTCAAAAACTGCCCATGTGTCTGCTTTGCTCTTAGCCACATCTGTACCAAATTTCAAGTTGGGATCGCAATGGGATCATATTTTAACATATTTTACTATTAATAGCGTCAATGGGTCATTCCATATCAAGTGATCTAAATATGAATATTTTTTTTTACCTGACGTCTTTAGATTTTTTTTTTTTTTTTCCTTTATGAAGTACTACTTTAGTTAATTACAAATTAAAAGTTTGGAATTTTTTTCTTCATCAGTTAATTTTTTACAGATTTTTAAAGTTTAAAAAAAGGGTGAATTTTGGCCTGGTACGACTTTAAATTTTTTTATCTCGGGCTAGAAATAAGATAGAGAAACAAAATAAACACCATTCTACTCAGAACTGTCCAGGCTTTCACCAGATATGTCACAAGAGTATATTTGTTAATTTTAATTTTTTACCTATGTGAATGCAAACGCAACATTTTGAAACGCATTTCCAAAAAAAACATTTTAATAAAAATTTTCCAAAACTGCCCATGTGTCTTTTATGCTCTTAGCCACATCTGTACCAAATTTCAAGTTGGGATCGTGATGGGATCATATTTTAAAATATTTAACTATGGTTAATCTCATTTTTATTAAATTTTGAAAAAACATATGAAAGACATACATTCAATCTTTTAACAAAATCTTGAGACATATAAAATATACAAAAAGAGAATTCACAAAGTTATTAGTAACTTTAAGATAAGCTGCAAATTTACTTTTGCGCTTATCTCTGGTGCAATATATACTACAATCTAAATATAATTCCAAACACTCAAGTATACAACCTTTCTCAGGGTTTTGAGATGTTCTGATGTCAAGGGGACAAGCAGCCCCAGCAGAATGATTTTTATTACTTGGCCCCTTCTAACAGGTTGACCACGTAAGTGGGTCATTACCCGTTGAGGCCTAGTTGGAATAGTCTATCGACTGGTGTACCGGAAAGGAAGGCCGAAATATTAATGATCTACTCACAGCTCAGAGTTTCCGATACCTGTCTAATGTTCACTAGAATTCTGAAGGTATAGGCGTAGAAAGGAAATACCTAGACTGAATGTATCAGATGGGAAGAAAAGAGAGATAGAAAAGAAGAGAGAGAGAGAAGAGAAACAAAAACCATTAGAAAAAGTTATACTGGGAAAGAAAAGCCACGTAAGAAAAAAGAAAAAAAGGAGGGGGGGGACGGGTGAGGTATGGGAAGGAGAAAGGGTACTCATCCCACTGGCTCCCCATCAGCCAGAGGTCGAGCCATATTATCTGTGCTGGAAAAGATACTCCTAAATTCTGCAGAGTCGTGAAAAAGAATCCATTCAACCCAAATCCCTAAGAATTTGTTCCGAGATCCCGACGCATCAGCTGCGAGCTCCTCCATTCGATATGTGTCCATCAATTCTTTGAACCAATCAAGTAGAGATGGAGCCCGGCTTGATTTCCAGAACCTAGGGATCACAGCACGAGCAGCCGAGATGCAAAAGCGGAGAATATCCCTCTTCTGTAGCCCAATAGGACCTGGAAAAATGGATAACATTGCCGATTCTGGGCAGCATTCGGCTTCTTTACCTGTTATCCGGGCGTATGCATTGAAAACCTCAGACCAGAACCGCCGGATTTCCCCACAACTCCACCAAATGTGTATCATTTTACCCTTCTCTTCCCCACAGCGCCAGCAGGTATCAGGGGTTCCAGGGAACATGTTCCGGAGTGTCGTCGGGCACAAGTACCATCTAGTGAGCAGCTTATAGCTTCTTTCTTGTGCAGAACAAGCGCTAGCTAGTGAGTGAGTAAATATAAAGCATTTCTGCCAATTAGCTTCTGAAATGCTACACCCCAATTCCCTCTCCCAAGCACGTTGGAAGTAAAGGGTGCCCTGCTCTCTCATGGACCCTAAGGCCTGGTATAGAAATGATATTTTGCGCCTCGGTGGAGCCTCCAGTTGGAATAACCTCTCCAATACGTTGGGCGTCAATCTTACCCTGCAAAAGTGGTCAGCTGAATATAATTATGCTCTGTATTGGAGAAATTCGAATCACTTAAGAGGTCTCGTAGGTTCTTTGAGTTGTAGCTCTGCCATCGGGGGCAAACCACCACTGGACAGAGTCTGTCCTACTCGGGTGTCATCCACAATCCGCCAACATAAAAATCTCTGCCTGTCAAATCTGGGTGGGAAAGATGGGTTGGAAAAAAGGGGAGTCAAAGGGCTAAGTCTGTCGTTTAAGCGGAGGGTTTTCGTCACTAGGTGCCATACCTTCAAGGTGTTTCTGGTCTTGTCTGTCAAAGGTACTAGGTCTGTGGAGTCTTTAGGGGAAATCCAAAGCAGGTGTTTCAGCGGAATCCCCAAACCCTCTTGCTCCACCCCTACCCATTTCTTGGAGGACGCATGATAATGCCAATCTAGAGCTCTAACAAGAGAGGAAGCCTCAAAGTACGCTCGTATGTTGGGTAGTCCAACCCCTCCTCTGGTCTCGGGCAAGGATAGGATATTCATTCGCAATCTGGACCTCTTGTCCCCCCAGACAAATCTAAGGATCATAGATTGCATTTTGGAGAGGAAAGCTCTATCCAATAGAACAGGAACTGTCTGAAAAGTATATAAGAGTCGGGGCAAGACATCCATCTTGACTACGTTTATTCTCCCGAACCAGGATAGCTTTAATTGTCTATAGGAGGTAAATGCCGATTCCGCGTTAGTCAAAAGGGGTTGATAATTTAAATTGAATATTTGTTGAAGATCTTTTGGTATAAGGACTCCCAAGTACTTAATGGCTTCTACTTTCCATTTAAATGGGAACTGTTTAGATAGATGAGAAACCAATTCTCCAGGCAAAGAAATATTGAGTGCCTCGGTTTTGGAGCAATTCACTTTAAAGTTGCTCAATTGTCCGAACCGTTCAAACTCCATTAAGACCGAAGGGATGGAGACCAGGGGCTGGGAGATGTAAAGTAGCAGGTCATCTGCAAATAAGGCTAATTTGTGATGACTCTGTCCCAGCTTGACCCCATGGACGCATTCATTGGACCTAAGTGCAAAATATTTAACTATTATAGTGTCAATTCAAAAGTCACCAAGAACACAATCAGTCATTTTTTCACAATTGCCCGTCAATAGTTTGAATTTGATATAAAGAAACATAGTCTTGTAACATCTCAAATGAAAGCTGTTACTGTTCTGAGTAAAATGATGCCTCTCCCACTTCATTATCTTATTTCTAGCCTGAGATAAAAAAATTTAAAGTCGTACCAGGCCAAAATTCACCCTTTTTTTAAACTTTAAAAATCTGTAAAAAATTAACTGATGAAGAAAAAAATTCCAAACTTTTAATTTGTAATTAACTAAAGTAGTACTTCATAAAGGAAAAAAAAAAAAAAAATCTAAAGACGTCAGGTAAAAAAAAATATTCATATTTAGATCACTTGATATGGAATGACCCATTGACGCTCTTACTAGTAAAATATGTTAAAATATGATCCCATTGCGATCCCAACTTGAAATTTGGTACAGATGTGGCTAAGAGCACAGCAGACACATGGTCAGTTTTTCAAATATTTAAAGCGCGCCGATTTTTCGGAAATGCGTTTTAAAGTTTTGCGCTTGCGATCACATGGGTAAAATATTAACAAATATCCTCTTGTGACATATCTGATGAAAGCCTGGACAGTTCTGAGTAGATTGGTGTTTATTTTGTTTCTCTATCTTATTTCTAGCCCGAGATATGATAGAAAATGTAAAGCCATACCAGGCCAAAATTCGCACTTTTTTAAAACTTTAAAAATCTGTAAAAAATTAACAGATAAAGAAAAAAATTCAAAACTTTTTTTTTGTAATTAGATAAAGTTGTTCTTCAGATAGAAAAAATTTTTTAAAAATCTGAGGACGTCAGGGAAAAAAAATATTCATTTTTGGATCACTTGACATGGAATGACCCAATGGGGAAAAAAAAAGGCGGACCTGAATGAGAACTGTGTCTCACTCTCACTTAAAAAAATAAATAAATTTAATAATAAAAAAAATAATTTAAAAATAATTAAAAAATAATAAAAAAATAAATAAAAAATAATAAATAATTAAATAAAAATAATAATAAAAAAAAAAAAGAAAGCGGACCTGAATGAGAACTGCGTCTCAGTCTGACTTAAAAAAATAAATAAATTTAATAATAAAAAAAATAATTAAAAAATAATTTAAAAATAATAAAAAAATGAGGGGCTCTTCTGATTGGCTGAGGGCAGTATACAGCGACCAATCAGAAGAGGGCCTCAGATCTCATTGAGGTAGAATGGCGGATTTTTCGTCCATTCTATCTTAATGAGAAGGAAGAGGACGTCGGATGTGGAAGTTTGCGAAAAGAAGACAGAAGATCCCCGGGGCCGGACGAAGAGGCGGAGATGGCGGAAAGAAGAGAGAAGACCCCCGGGGCCGGACGAAGGACTTGTGGATCGGACGGACGATCAGATGACTTGAAGGCATGTAAGTGATCGACGGGGACGTTAGGTTAGGGGACGGCGGGGGCTTCGGGTGTAGGGCTTTAGGTGTTAGCGGTGTGAGCTTAGGAGGCGGCGGGGCTTAGAGGATAGGGGCTTAGGTGCGGCGGGGCTTAGGGGGCAGGGGGGGGTAGGGGGTTAGGTGCGGCTTAGGGGGTAGGGGCTTGCGGCAGAGGGTAGTGGATTAGGGCGGCAGGGGGTAGGGGCTTCGGCGGCGGGGTAGTGGGTTCGGGGTTAGGGCGGCAGGGGGTAGGGGCTGCGGCGGGGTAGTGGGTTAGGGCGGCAGGGGGTAGGGGCTTCGGCGGCGGGGTAGTGGCTTAGGGGTTAGGTGCGGCAGAGTGAAGTGGGTGCGGCGGGGTAGTGGGTTAGGGCAGCAGGGGGTAGGGGCTTGCGGCAGAGGGTAGTGGCTGCGGCGGGGTAGTGGGTTAGGGCGGCAGGGGGTAGGGGCTTCGGCGGCGGGGTAGTGGGTTAGGGGTTAGGGCGGCTTAGGGTGTAGGGGTGCGGCGGACTTAGGGGGTAGGGGTTTAGGTGCGGCGGGTGGGGGCTTTGCGGCGGGAGCTTAGGAGGCTGCGGGGCTTAGGGGGTAGGGGCATAGGTGCGGCGGGTCGGGGCTTAGTGTGTAGGGGTGCGGTGGCAGGGGGCAGGGGTTAGGGCGGCTTAGGGTGTAGGGTTGCAGCGGACTTAGGGGGTAGGGGTTTAGGTGCGGCGGGTGGAGGCTTGGCGGCGGGAGCTTAGGAGGCTGCGGGGCTTAGGGGGTAGGGGATAGGTGCGGCGGGTCGGGGCTTAGTGTGTAGGGGTGCGGCGGCAGGGGGCTGTAGTGTACAGCGCGATGTTATACTACAGTCCCATGGCGCTTATGGGCATGGGACTGTAGTATAGTATAGCGGTGTACACTACAGTCGTATGGGCTTAGGGCGGCAGGGGGCTGTAGTGTACAGCGCGATGGTATAGTACAGTCCCATGGCGCTTATGGGCATGGGACTGTAGTATACTATAGCGGTGTAGAGGGTTAGGTGCGACGGGGCTTACGGGGTAGGGGCATAGGTGCGGCTTACGGGGTAGGGGCATAGGGGGCTTACGGGGTAGGGGCATAGGTGCGGCTTACGGGGTAGGGGCATTGTGTACAGCGCGTAGTGGCTTAGAGCGGCAGGGGGCTGTAGTGTACAGCGCGATGGTATAGTACAGTCCCATGGCGCTTATGGGCATGGGACTGTAGTATACTATAGCGGTGTAGAGGGTTAGGTGCGACGGGGCTTAAGGGGTTAAGGGCATAGGTGCGGCTTACGGGGTAGGGGCATAGGGGGCTTACGGGGTAGGGGCATAGGTGCGGCTTACGGGGTAGGGGCATTGTGTACAGCGCGTAGTGGCTTAGAGCGGCAGGGGGCTGTAGTGTACAGCGCGATGGTATACTACAGTCCCATGGCGCTTATGGGCATGGGACTGTAGTATACTATAGCGGTGTACAGTACAGTAGTATGTGCTTCTGTGGCTTGGTTAGTGGTAGGTGTCAGCGACTCGCAATGCCCGCTTCGCGGGCATTGCTTCGCGAGGCTGCAACGACTCGCAATGCCCGCTTTGCGGGCATTGCTTCGGGAGTCGCCGTGGCCGCTACGCGGCCACGGACAGAGTCCAGGAGATGAAACCTGGACTCGCTAACCAAGCCACCGGAAGCAGCGCCGCTCCGACGGAAGTGAGCTACGGCAATTATATAATAGATATATATATATACCTCAGGTATATATATATGTATACATCAGGCAGGCACACTATGAGGTGTATATATGTATACATCACCAGGCAGGCACACACTATGAGTTATAATACCTCATAGTGTGTGCCTGCGCCTGATGTATACATATTTATATATACACCTCATACTCCCAGCCCAGGACAGGCCCCCCCCCTGTTTAGGTTACTTTATTACTTGTAGAGTAGTAGCCTAGGCGTAGCTATTCAGGACGGACCGGACTCAGAGGAGGCAGGCAGGCTGCAGCAGCTCGGAGCTCCTCTTCTTCTTCTCTGTCCCACTGTGCGGTGCGCCGGGTGACGTCAGCCGCAGCGCGACATGACCCACGGGGTGGGAACTGCTGCCCTGGGGGGCGGATCAGCAGCAAGGGTTGTGCACACACAGTGCCACGGCCGCCCGTGCACTGCACAATATGCAGGGCGGCGTGGAGGAGATTAGCTCCGTCGCTGCAGTGCCACCGCGTGACCGCTGCCGGACGCCTGGTCACCTGATGATGGCGCCGGCACCCCCGCACTGACTTGCGCCCGATGCAAAAGGTCCGGCTGCACCCCCCTAGATACGCCCCTGGGTTCCAGTGCGATGATATATTTGTCCATGTATCCGGAAGCAATATGGGCCATATCCAGGAGGCGGGGCAATATTGGCACCCATGGAGGCAAAAGTAAATGAGCTGTTAATGCTGCGAATATTCTCCATTAAATTTTTACTGAACTCACTTTCACCTTGAAGCAAACAGGTAAAGACATCTGGATATTGTTGTATCGGCACCTGTACTTTAGCCTTATGACAGCATAGGGTGAAGTTGTGATCGGAAGGTATCTCAGCGACGAAATGCCTAGCTTGGCAATGGTCACAAAGATGGTTCATGTCACCACAGTTGTGTTGTGTAACGGTATTTTCATCAGCACTGTGATATTGATGGTGTAGTGACTGTGTATGTGGTAATGGAGGATGGGATCGTGTGAGTTGAGGAATGTAGAGTAGTCGTGGCGCTTGTGGTGTCACTTCATTGTGCTGTTGACTGAAATCTTGAGATTGAGAAAACTGTAGGTGTGGAGACAGTATTAGTGGGCTTGGTACGGAGGAAATAGGCAGTTGCAAAGGCACGTGTGAAAAGTGGGTAGAGGAAGAAGTTTCTGGAGCAGAATTGGGATGTTGTATGTGTGAAGACTGAATGTTGGAAGAGGTAGAAGCTGTAATTATCGTATATACTCGTGTATAAGCCAAACCCGTGTATAAGCCGACCCCCCTACTTTTGCCCCAAAAACCTGGGAGAACCTATTGACTCGTGTATAAGCCGAGGGTGGACCCCAGCACAGGTATACAGCCCCTAGCAGTGTGGTATACAGCAGCCTCCCCAGTGGTATATACAGCAGCAGCCCCTGGTAGTTACAGCAGCCAGAGTATATACAGCAGCCCCAGTGGTAGTATACAGCAGCAGCCCCAGTGGTAGTATACAGCAGCAGCCTCAGTGGTAGTATACAGCAGCCCAGAGTATACAGCAGCAGCTCCAGTGGTAGTATACAACAGCAGCCCCAGTGGTAGTATACACAGCAGCCCAGTGTAGTATACATCAGCAGCCCCAGTGGTAGTATACACAGCAGCCCAGTGTATATACAGCAGCAGCCCCAGTGGTATAGTACATCAGCAGCCCCAGTGGTATATACAGCACAGCCCCAGTGGTATATACAGCGCAGCCCCATGGTAGTATACAGCAGCCCCAGAGTATATACAGCAGCCCAGTGGTAGTATACAGCAGCCCTAGGTAGTATACAGCAGCCCCAGAGGTATATACAGCCCAGAGGTATATACAGCCCCAGAGGTATATACAGCCCCAGAGGTATATACAGCAGCCCCAGTGGTAGTATACAGCAGCCGAGAGGTATATACAGCAGCCCCAGTGGTAGTATACAGCAGCCCTTATGTAGTATACAGCAGCCCAAAGGTATATACAGCCCCAGAGGTATATACAGCAGCCCTAGTGGTAGTATACAGCAGCCCTTAGGTAAAAAGCAAGAAGCAGCGCTGCCTAAGGTTAGCACGCAATACAAAAAGTGCATGTGCACATAATTCTAGCTGTACTTTAAACTGAGAAATTTGGCAAACAATTGATCAATTCTTTGAGCTACCCCGCCACGTCACGGCATTCCAGATGGCAGTCTACTCTACATTTTTTAATTCGCTGTGCCATTAAGGCCTCCTGAATGCATTAAAAGCAGAACATATCAAATGCACACGTACCTGAAGCATTACTGAACTACTCCATGGCAACAGAAGGCAGCGCAGATAAAGCAGACCAGGTCCGGAATGACAATCCGACATTATCAGATCTGACCCCGACACTGCCCAACCTACGACCACGGATGAGGTAAACAGGCCCAACACATGTGCAACAATCAAGCAGAGCCTATGGGCAGGTATGGCCGCTGTATGTATGTACAGCGGCCTAGATCAATCACATTAAAGACAGATAGAATGGCATGCACAACCAAGCACGCACGGCAAAAGTGGTGGTCAGCACAAACCTATAAAAATAAAAAAGCCAAGAAGCCAGCGCTGCCTAAGGTTAGCACGCAATACAAAAAGTGCATGTGCACATAATTTCTAACTGTACTTTAAACTGAGAAATTTGGCAAACAATTGATCAATTCTTTGAGCTACCCCGCCACGTCACGGCATTCTCAGATGGGACAGTCCTACTCTACATTTTTTAATTCGCTGTGCCATTAAGGCCTCCTGAATGCATTAAAAGCAGAACCATATCAAATGCACACGTACCTGAAGCATTACTGAACTACTCCCATGGCAACAGAAAGGCAGCGCAGATAAAGGCAGACGAGGTCCGAACATGACATCCTGACATTATCAGATCTGACCCCCACACTGCCCAACCTACGACCACGGATGAGGGTAGAACAGGCCCAAACACATGTGCAACAATCAAGCAGAGCCTATGGGCAGGGTATGGCCGCTGTATGTATGTACAGCGGCCTAGATCAATCACATTAAAGACAGATAGAATGGCATGCACAACCAAGCGCGCACGGCAAAAAGTGGTGGTCAGCCACAAACCTATAACAAATAAAAAAGCCAAGAAGCCAGCGCTGCCTAAGGTTAGCACGCAATACAAAAAGAGCATGTGCACATAATTTCTAACTGTACTTTAAACTGAGAAATTTGGCAAACAATTGATCAATTCTTTGAGCTACCCCGCCACGTCACAGCATTCTCAGATGGGGCAGTCCTACTCTACATTTTTTTAATTCGCTGTGCCATTAAGGCCTCCTGAATGCATTAAAAGCAGAACCATATCAAATGCACACGTACCTGAAGCATTACTGAACTACTCCCATGGCAACAGAAAGGCAGCGCAGATAAAGGCAGACCAGGTCCGGACATGGCATCCGGACATTATCAGATCTGACCCCCACACTGCCCAACCTACGACCACGGATGAGGGTAGAACAGGCCCAAACACATGTGCAACAATCAAGCTGCTTTTCTGGTGCCATGGGAGTAGTTCAGTAATGCTTCAGGTACGTGTGCATTTGATATGGTTCTGCTTTTAATGCATTCAGGAGGCCTTAATGGCACAGCGAATTAAAAAATGTAGAGTAGGACTGCCCCATCTGAGAATGCTGTGACGTGGCGGGGTAGCTCAAATTTTGTGCACATGCACTTTTTGTATTGCGTGCTAACCTTAAGCAGCGCTGGCTTCTTGGCTTTTTTAGCAGCCCTTAGGTAGTATACAGCAGCCCCAGAGGTATATACAGCCCCAGAGGTATATACAGCCCCAGAGGTACATACAGCAGCCCCCCCCCATATCAGTATACAGGGCCCCCCCTTGGGTAGCAATCCTGTAAAGGAAGAGATTAGTATACTTATCCCTCCACTGTCCCGCTGCCGCTGTCCCGCCTCCTCCATCTTCATCCAGCGTACATTGCCTGCGCCCACCGGAGGAAGCCGGAAGAAGACGGAAGACGCTGGATGAAGACGGAGGAGCGCAATGACGGCGGCGGGACAGCGGCAGCGGGACAGCGGAGGGATAAGTATACTAATCTCTTCCTTTACAGGATTGCTAAACAAGGGGGGCCCTGTATACTGATGGGGGGACACTGTATACATTGTATACAGTATACAGTGACTCGCGTATAAGCCGAGGGGGGGACTTTTCAGCCCAATTTTTGGGCTGAAAAACTCGGCTTATACACGAGTATATACGGTAGACATTTTAGACGGTGCGTAGACGCATCTTTTGCTAATCTAATTGATTTAGATATAGGCAATTCGGTTCTGCAGCGTTTTGCATAATAAGCCTTCTGGTAGTCAAGGTACTGCTGATGTTCCTCAGGGGTCTGGTTTTCACGGCGTTTGCATTGACGTTGTATGATGGCAGCTTTATTGTCAGCATCATTAGCATATTTTTTATTGCGACCCATATTATTAGTGTGCAGATACTATGTAAAATGAGGTCAAAAGCAGATATGCAGTAATAGTAGTAGTACACAGAGGAGTAGTAATATAGGAAGTCTATAGTGTACAGAGATATAGTGAAAAAAGATATTATAGGTCAAAATGCAGTATACAAAGGGTTGAGGAGTTCAGAGAGGCAAAATGGTGGAGACAGGCAGCGTAGACAAAATAGTGGACACAGGCAACGTACTAAAGATGGAGGCTAGTAGAGGCCACTTTATAGTCCAAGAATTATATAGTCCAGATGCTATATTAAAAGGTTATGCAGTCATTAACCAAAACTCTATTTCACTACTGGACAAGTAATATGAGTACACAGTGAGAAATAGTGGTAAAAGTCAAACCACAGTATATAAGATGGAGTGCAGGACCGCAGAGAGGCAAAATGGTGGTCACAGGCAGGGTAGAGAAGATGGAGGCTGTTACACAGAGGAGGACTGCAGAGAGGCAGAAACCACAGCTGAGGCAGCTGAGGTAAAATGGCGGGCTTTTCAAACGGTCCGCGGCACAGCAGTGTGAGGACAAAGCAAAGTCGTCACAGAATTTAAAAGCTCGCGTGTTGCCGCGAGCCGCAAATCTGATTGGACGGGCGTGGCAGGCGCGAGCTGAGAAATTCAGCGAGGACTTTTGATTTGAAATGTAGCGCCATACGACGCGCCACTATTCTGATTGGTCGCCGCGTTCAGTGTATTTCAAATATGGCGGCATTGGGCGCGCCGCTTTTCTGATTGGTCGCCTCGTTCAGCGCGCCGACCAGTCAGAATAGCGCCACGCGCAATGCCGCCATATTTGAAATACACTGAGTACAGTGTATTTGAAGTATGGCGCCATACAGCGCGCCACTATTCTGATTGGTCGGCGCGCTGAAAGCACTAATGTGTACGGCAACCAAGCAGAATCACAGTCCAGATTTAGAAAATGCAGTCTCACTGCAACAGCCAATCACAAAGGCTCTCACAAAGTGAGCGTTTGTGATTGGCTGTTTGCCTGGCAGTGCAGTAAATGTGCAAGTATCTTAATGGGTGGCCCTGGAAGTAGCAGCAGGAGATTGGTAAGCTCGATGTAACTTTTCTACCATCTATCCTATCTGTTTACTCTCTTCTAACTTTACACAGTATGGGTAACGCCATGTTAAAAAATCATTGCACATGGACACCACATTGATGTCACATGGATACCACACTGATGTTTAGCTGAGAAACAAAACGCACAATCACATTGAACTGGCATGCCATATGGATCAAAGAAAGGATGTCACTCGTCCTACTCTCCTGGATGAGAAATGGTCAGATTTTTCATACGCTTGTGTAATTCCAACCAAAGACAGACACAGAAAGACAAAAAGGCAGACACACAGACACACTGAAACGCAGACAAGTAGAAGGACAGACACACACAGACAGAAAAACAGACACACAGAAAGACAGATACAGAGAGCTAGACAGAAAGACAGGCACAGATAGAAAGACAGACACACAGAATGACAGACACTCACAGAAAGAAAAACTGACACAGACAGAATGACAGACAGAAAGACACAGACAGACATACATACAAATATCATACTCACCAGCAGCTCCGTCATTCAAATCCTGCTAGTGGTGCACTCTGAACATTGACAACCCCCGTTTGTACTGCACTTGGCAGCCTATTAGGTGCATGGGCAGTACAAACTTGGCTGAGCCTGACTAAAGATGTCAGTCTTGGCCAGCTGAGCCCCCTCTGAAGCGGTGGTGAATCACAGAAAAGGGAATTTGGGCCAGGGGCCAAAAGGTTGGGGCCCTTCCCCTCACCTCTTATATGTGCCCCCTTCCTGTCAATCTCTTCTGGGCTTCATGCTCTGCCGTTAGCCCTGCGTATACAAGTGTCCCTGTGTTATAGGGGCAGGTTACTCCATGTCTCCATCCTGATGATCAGGTGAGAGGAGAGCGGCCGGTGCTGTATACAAGTGTCTCCGTGTTATAGGAGCAGGTTACTCCATGTCTCCATCCTGATGATCATGTGAGAGGAGAGCGGCCGGTGCTGTATACAAGTGTCCCCTGTGTTATAGGGGCAAGTTACTCCATGTCTCCATCCTGATGATCAGGTGAGAGGAGGGCGGCCGGTGCTGTATACAAGTGTCATCCGTGTTATAGGAGCAGGTTACTCCATGTCTCCATCCTGATGTTCAGGTGAGTGGAGAGCGGCCGGTGCTGTATACAAGTGCCCCCCGTGTTATAGGAGCAGGTTACTCCATGTCTCTATCCTGATGATCAGATGAGAGGAGAGCGGCCGGTGCTGTATACAAGTGTCCCCCGTGTTATAGGAGCAGGTTACTCCATGTCTCCATCCTGATGATCAGGTGAGTTGAGAGCGGCCGGTGCTGTATACAAGTGCCCCCCGTGTTATAGGAGCAGGTTACTCCATGTCTCTATCCTGATGATCAGATGAGAGGAGAGCGGCCGGTGCTGTATACAAGTGTCCCCCGTGTTATAGGAGCAGGTTACAAACATGTCTCCATCCTGATGATCAGGTGAGAGGAGGGCGGCCGGTGCTGTATACAAGTGTCATCCGTGTTATAGGAGCAGGTTACTCCATGTCTCCATCCTGATGATCAGGTGAGAGGAGAGCGGCTGGTGCTGTATACAAGTGTCCCCCGTGTTATAGGAGCAGGTTACTCCATGTCTCCATCCTGATGATCAGGTGACAGGAGAGCGGCCGTGCTGTATACAAGTGTCCCCGTGTTATATGAGCAGGTTACTCCATGTCTCCATCCTGATGATCAGGTGACAGGAGAGCGGCCGGTGCTGTATACAAGTGTCCCCGTGTTATATGAGCAGGTTACTCCATGTCTCCATCCTGATCAGGTGAGAGGAGAGCGGCCGGTGCTGTACACAAGTGTCCCCTGTGTTATAGGAGCAGGTTACTCCATGTCTCCATTCTGATGATCAGGTGAGAAGAGAGCGGCCGGTGCTGTATACAAGTGTCCCCCGTGTTATAGGAGCAGGCTACTCCATGTCTCCATCCTGATGATCAGGTGAGAGGAGAGCGGCCGGTGCTGTATATAAGTGTCCCCTGTGTTATAGGAGCAGGTTACTCCATGTCTCCATCCTGATGATCAGGTGAGAGGAGAGCGTCCGGTGCTGTATACAAGTGTCCCCCGTGTTATAGGAGCAGGTTACTCCATGTCTCCATCCTGATGATCAGGTGAGAGGAGAGCAGCCGGTGCTGTATACAAGTGTCCCCTGTGTTATAGGAGCAGTTACTCCATGTCTCCATCTGATGATCAGGTGAGAGGAGAGCGGCCGGTGCTGTATACAAGTGTCCCCTGTGTTATAGGAGCAGGTTACTCCATGTCTCCATTCTGATGATCAGGTGAGAGGAGAGCGGCCGGTGCTGTATACAAGTGTCCCCGTGTTATAGGAGCAGGTTACTCCATGTCTCCATCCTGATGATCAGGTGAGAGGAGAGCAGCCGGTGCTGTATACAAGTGTCCTCTGTGTTATAGGAGCAGGTTCACTCCATGTCTACATCCTGATGATCAGGTGAGAGGAGAGCAGCGGTGCTGTATACAAGTGTCCCCCGTGTTATAGGAGCAGGTTACTCCATGTCTCCATCCTGATGATCAGGTGAGAGGAGAGCGGCCGGTGCTGTACACAAGTGTCCCCCGTGTTATAGAAGCAGGTTACTCCATGTCTCCATCCTGATGATCAGGTGAGAGGAGAGCGGCCGTGCTGTATACAAGTGTCCCCTGTGTTATAGGAGCAGGTTACTCCATGTCTCCATCCTGATGATCAGGTGAGAGGAGAGCGGCCGGTGCTGTATACAAGTGTCCCCTGTGTTATAGGAGCAGGTTACTCCATGTCTCCATCCTGATGATCAGGTGAGAGGAGAGCGGCCGGTGCTGTATACAAGTGTCCCCCGTGTTATAGGAGCAGGTTACTCCATGTCTCCATCCTGATGATCAGGTGAGAGGAGAGAGGCCGGTGCTGTATACAAGTGTCCCCTGTGTTATAGGAGCAGGTTACTCCATGTCTCCATCCTGATGATCAGGTGAGAGGAGAGCGGCCGGTGCTGTATACAAGTGTTCCCTGTGTTATAGGAGCAGGTTACTCCATGTCTCCATTCTGATGATCAGGTGAGAGGAGAGCGGCCGTGCTGTATACAAGTGTCCCCTGTGTTATAGGAGCAGGTTACTCCATGTCTCCATCCTGATGATCAGGTGAGAGGAAAGCAGCCGGTGCTGTATACAAGTGTCCCCGTGTTATAGGAGCAGGTTACTTCATGTCTCCATTCTGATGATCAGGTGAGAGGAGAGCGGCCGGTGCTGTATACAAGTGTCCCCTGTGTTATAGGAGCAGGTTACTCCATGTCTCCATCCTGATGATCAGGTGAGAGGAGAGCGGCCGGTGCTGTATACAAGTGTCCCCTGTGTTATAGGAGCAGGTTACTCCATGTCTCCATCCTGATGATCAGGTGAGAGGAGAGCGGCCGGTGCTGTATACAAGTGTCCCCCGTGTTATAGGAGCAGGTTACTCCATGTCTCCATCCTGATGATCAGGTGAGAGGAGAGAGGCCGGTGCTGTATACAAGTGTCCCCTGTGTTATAGGAGCAGGTTACTCCATGTCTCCATCCTGATGATCAGGTAGAGGAGAGCGCGCCGTGCTGTATACAAGTGTTCCCTGTGTTATAGGAGCAGGTTACTCCATGTCTCCATTCTGATGATCAGGTGAGAGGAGAGCGGCCGGTGCTGTATACAAGTGTCCCCTGTGTTATAGGAGCAGGTTACTCCATGTCTCCATCCTGATGATCAGGTGAGAGGAAAGCAGCCGGTGCTGTATACAAGTGTCCCCGTGTTATAGGAGCAGGTTACTTCATGTCTCCATTCTGATGATCAGGTGAGAGGAGAGCGGCCATGCTGTATACAAGTGTCCCCCGTGTTATAGGAGCAGGTTACTCCATGTCTCCATCCTGATGATCAGGTGAGAGGAGAGCAGCCGGTGCTGTATACAAGTGTCCCCCGTGTTATAGGAGTAGGTTACTCCATGTCTCCATCCTGATGATCAGGTGAGAGGAGAGCGGCCGGTGCTGTATACAAGTGTCCCCCGTGTTATAGGAGCAGGTTACTCCATGTCTCCATCCTAATGATCAGTGAGAGGAGAGCGGCGGATGCTGTATACAAGTGTCCCCTGTGTTATAGGAGCAGGTTACTCCATGTCTCCATCCTGATGATCAGGTGAGAGGAGAGCAGCCGGTGCTGTATACAAGTGTCCCCCGTGTTATAGGAGCAGGTTGCTCCATGTCTCCATCCTGATGATCAGGTGAGAGGAGAGCGGCCGGTGCTGTATACAAGTGTCCCCTGTGTTATAGGAGCAGGTTACTCCATGTCTCCATCCTGATGATCAGGTGAGAGGAGAGCGGCCGGTGCTGTATACAAGTGTCCTCTGTGTTATAGGAGCAGGTTACTCCATGTCCCCATCCTGATGTTCAGGTGAGAGGAGAGCGGCCGGTGCTGTATACAAGTGTCCCCTGTGTTATAGGTGCAGGTCACTCCATGTCTCCATTCTGATGATCAGGTGAGAGGAGAGCCGCCGGTGCTGTATACAAGTGTCCCCCGTGTTATAGGAGCAGGTCACTCCATGTCTCCATCCTGATGATCATCTGATATAATGGACTTTGATGGATTCAGGAGGGAATTTCATCTGACTATTCTGTAGAGTTATCACATTTTAAGAAGCTCGTAATTAAATAACTGTGATAACTCTTCACTATTATGTTTTTTTATGTGGAATCTTTTTTATGTTCTAGAAATACCAGAGTCTAGAAAATGATAGAAAAACTTTAGCCCGGACTTTGCTACATGATATTAATCTGAGAGGAAGAGAAGCCGTGATCGGATTGTGGATCAGTCTCTTTGTGTTACGCAGAAGTCCTGATTCCTCCGGCCTGGACACTGTACTGGATGAACTCCATCACAGAGGTAACATTGTGTATGACAGGTGTCAACCATGTTATTATATATTACATTGGAAGTCCAGGTTGCTTTAATAGAGTGGCGCCCTGTGCCAGGTAAGCCACAGAACCAACTAGTTCACTAAGGGATTTCCACATTTGGTATGCATACACAGACAACACCTTTCCACTCCAGGCCTGTAGGGGGAGCACCACTGGTTGCTGTTAACCCAGATTCCCTATAAATACAGGTGCTGGGGGCAGAGTTAGCCAGAGTGTGCAGTCGCTAGGAGAACTGTGAAGATCAGCTCAGAGCCTGGTAAGCAGAACTGGTCACCGGAGCTGTGCTAGGCCCAAAACCAGTGCACCGCCAGAGCCAGTGTGAGGGTCCAGAGAGTGAGGACCGAGGGCAGAGGCGAGGAACACTACAAAGGGGGCAGAGGAGTCATAACGACTCACTCCACTAGAATCACTGGTGGTCACTGGAGTATGAGTCTGCAAGGGAAAGAGGTCAGCCCAGCAGAGAATCCCAGTACACCGCGGAGGTTTAGCTTTCTGGACACCCGCAGCACCCACATTTGAGAGCCAGGGAAACCAGGAGAGATAATGGTAGCCCAAAGAGAGAGCCCTCAGTGCAGCAACACGGGTGTAATGGACACAGAAAGGTCAGGCCTAGTTTCACACACGCCAGACTTAAGAGAAGGGACAGGACAAGGAGGCCTATACCCCACTCGGTGTGGACCCGGGACGTGTACCTGTTTTCCAGCAGTAAAGGTACCGAAAAGACTTTCTTGTGTGAGTGTCCGTTCCTTCAGCCTGTCTCACAGCAGAAGCTGCACAGCCCCATTCCAACCGTGCTGCCCCATTCCACCAGCATCACCTTACAGCCCCGTGGACCCCGCTCTTCCTGTAGAGAGCTACAACTTCTTGTTGCCGTCCATCCCCCGGAGGTCCCAGCAGCGCCGGTGCCATCACCGGACCTACAGGTGGCATCACGATTGACTTTATTTGATTATTTTTCCTCTTTTCATTGTCTGCTCAAGGGCACAGACTCTGGGATCGACCACCCGTGACATCCCTGCACCCGACCGCCCGAGATACGAGTACCCCATTCCCTTGGCACCAGACAATATCAGCCTTCAGCTTGTCTGCATTGTTGAGTCTGGAGTTTCATCTTCCTTTTGACAATACCCCATACATTCTCTATGGCATTTAGGTCAGTCAAGTTTGCTGGCCAGTCAAGCACAATGACACTGTGATTATTAAACCAGGTATTGGTACTTTTGGCAGTGCGGACAAGTGCCAAGTCCTGCTAGAAAATGAAATCTCCTTCTCCAAAAAGCTTGAGGGAAGCATGAAGAGCTCTAAAATGTCCTGGTAGATGTTAGCGTTGACTTGGTTTTGATAAAATAGTGGACCTACACCAGCAGATGACATGGCTCCCCAAACCATCACTGATCGTAGAAACGTCATACTAGACCTCAAGCAGCTTGAATTGTGGCCTCTCCACTCTTCCTCCAGGCTCTTGGATTGTGGCCTCTCCGCTCTTCCTCCAGGCTCTTGGATTGTGGCCTCTCCGCTCTTCCTCCAGGCTCTTGGATTGTGGTTTCTCCACTCTTCCTCCAGATTCTTGGATTGTGGCCTCTCCATTCTTCCTCCAGGCTCTTGGATTGTGGCTCCTCCACTATTCCTCCAGGCTTTTGGATTGTGGCCTCTCTGCTCTTCCTCCAGGCTCTTGGATTGTGGCCTCTCCACTCTTCCTCCAGGCTCTTGGATTGTGGCCTCTCCACTCTTCTTCCAGGCTCTTGGATTGTGGCCTCTCCGCTCTTCCTCCAGACTCTTGGATTGTGGCCTCTCCACTCTTCCTCCAGACTCTTGGATTGTGGCCTCTCCACTCTTCCTCCAGACTCTTGGATTGTGGCCTCTCCACTCATCCTCCAGACTCTTGGATTGTGGCCTCTCCACTCTTCCTCCAGACTCTTGGATTGTGGCCTCTCCACTCTTCCTCCATTCTCTTGGATTGTGGCCTCTCCACTTTTCCTCCAGGCTCTTGGATTGTGGCCTCTCCACTCTTCCTCCAGGCTCTTGGATTGTGGCCTCTCCACTCTTCCTCCAGGCTCTTGGATTTTGGCCTCTCCACTCTTCCTCCAGGCTCTTGGATTGTGGCCTCTCCACTCTTCCTCCATTCTCTTGGATTGTGGCCTCTCCACTCTTCCTCCAGGCTCTTGGATTGTGGCCTCTCCACTCTTCCTCCAGGCTCTTGGATTGTGGCCCCTCCACTCTTCCTCCAGACGCTGGGATTGTGGCCCCTCCACTCTTCCTCCAGACTCTTGGATTGTGGCCTCCCCACTCTTCCTCCATTCTCTTGGATTGTGGCCTCTTCACTCATCCTCCAGGCTCTTGGATTGTGTCCTCTCCACTCTTCCTCCAGACTCTTGGATTGTGGCCCCTCCACTCATCCTCCAGGCTCTTGGATTGTGTCCTCTCCACTCTTCCTCCAGACTCTTGGATTGTGGCCTCTCCGCTCTTCCTCCAGGCTCTTGGATTGTGGCCTCTCCGCTCTTCCTCCAGATTCTGGGACCTTGATTTCCAAATGAAATGCAAAATTTACTTTCATCTGAAAAGAACACCCTGGACCATTGACAACAGTCCAGTTCTTTTTCCTCCTTGGTTCAGTTAACACTCTTTGTGCTTTGTCTATTGGTCATGAGAGGCTTGACACAAGTAATGTGACAGTTGTGTTGGGTACATCTGTGTGTAGTGGCTCTTGAAGCGCTGACTCCAGCAGCGTCCACTCCTTGTGACTCTTCCCCAAAATGATCTTTCTTAACAATTCTTTCAAGGATGCGGTTATCTCGATTTAATGACCTTTGTTTTTTTCATTGGTTATAAGCCATAGTCATCAACATTAACATAAATATACACTTGAAAAAGATCCCTCTGTGTGTAATGACTCTATATAATATATGCATTTCACTTTATGTATTGAATTACTAAAATAAATTAACTTTTTATGATATTCTAATTTATTGATAAGCACTTGTACATACACAATAAACACACACATACACATTATACACATTATGCACATGTACATACTGTGGTGCAGTGAAAGGTGTAGTGCTGGATGGAAGGTATATTTCTCCCAGCAAGAAAAAGTCTGGCCTGGATTTTCTTTACGTCTCCAGGTTTTCAGGACAACACCCGGCGTACACAGCTGTAGCAATCAAGCCTGCATTCGCTAGTTAGTAGGGGAATCTCAGTGTGTGAGGAGCTAGGTTGGAGTAAGCCTGAATTCGTATTATTGTCAGAATATAATAACAATAATAATAATAATCATCTTTATTTATATAGCACCAACATATTCCGCAGCGCTTCACAATTCAAAGTCCATGTTTAAACAATCATAGGAAACAGTTATTAGAAAATACAATACAATGCAAAAAACAATACAATATAGTACAAAGCATTATAGAATACAATAATTAGAGCAAAATAATAACAGCCCAGCTGAGATAAGATCTTACAATCTAGCAATGAGGTGGTGACACAAAGTAATAGGTACTTATTTACAATGATGGTATAGTCAACTTGAGGTGATGGGGAACAGTTAGGAGCAGTATAAGTGGCCACCAAACATTATTTGTGATGCATTTGAGACTGGTTGAGCGGATAGGGTATGTCTAGATGGCTGACTAGGGATCATGATAGGCCGCTCTAAAAAGATGTGTTTTTAGGGATCGCCTGAAACTATGTAAGTTGTGGATACACCTAATTTCTTGTAGAGCATTCCATAGAAATGGTGCAGCTCACGAGAAGTCTTGGAGCCGGGAGTGGGAGGTTCGGATTAATGCAGAAATAAGTTTAAAGTCACTTCCAGAGCAAAGAGAACGGGTGGGTTGATAGAGATGAGGGAGGAGATGTAGGGAGGTGATGCACTGTGAAGGGTTTTGAGAGTAAGAACAATATAATGTTGGAAGCTAATCTAGATATGAATGGTTCTTTCGACCAAATAGACAGGTTTAGCAATGCTGATAGAGGCGTCAGTTCCACTTTGCGTTGCAGAACGTCTGTAAGCACCCCCTACACCGTCTTCCAGTGCTCTTGTATAAGAGGGCATTGCCACCATATGTGTAGATATGTTCCTAAAGCAGAGTCACATCTGCAGCAGGAATCCGGCATCGGGGAGTACCATTTATGTAACAATACGGGGGTACGATACCACCTCGTTACCACTTTGTAAGAATTTTCCTGTAGTTTTACACAGGGAGAGGGGCCATGAGATCTTCTATAAATTTGTTTCATTTGTTGATCTGAAAACTCAATCTGGAGGTCTCGTTCCCAGAGGCCCAAAAAGTCTCTCTTAACATGTGCATTGTCTAATATTAATTGTTTATACAGCAGAGAACACCTTATTAGGTGTTTGTGACTGTGTACATAATTGTTCAAATAGTGTTAGAGGTCTAGAAAAGTTCATATCCTTCAGATGTTTGTGGACATAAGCTTTCAGTTTACCATATTGAATGAATGAGATAGCTGGTAAAGATTCAGATTGCTGTATCTCCTCATATGAAAGGAGTGCTCCCTCCAATAATAAATGGTCAATTTGAATGGGAGTAGACACTAACCGTCTTTGATCTGCAGAGTTAGTCATTGGGGGTTTCACTGAGAGTTGGCCAACAAGGTCTTGCAGGTTTTGGATGGGGGTCAATGGGAGTAGAAGCATGTTGTGTTCTTTTTCGAAGTCGACTTGCTGTGTAGGTCTGGTAGTAATGCTAGTGATCTCAGAGGTGTGTGTGATATAGAATCTTCAATAGCGAGCCATAATTTGTGTGTTGGCCTCCTGATCCAATCTGTGATTCTAGTCAGCATGGCTGCTCCATAATATTTATGAATCTCTGGCGCCCCCATACCCCCCTTATCCCTTGGTAATGTAAGTGTCTGAAACTTAATTTGTGTTTTTTTGTTGTTCCAAATGAAGTTTAAAATAAAGGTATGTATTTTGTTTAAGATTCGTTCTGGTATATGTATCGGGAGCATTTGAAATGGGTATAATAATTTGGGTAGTATTATATTTTTAAGTAAGTTTTTCCTCCCAATCAATGATAGATAGGGGGTTCTCCATAATTTGACTTTCTCAATTGCTTTTCCTAATGTTGGTTCTATGTTGAGAGTGAGGAGATCTTTAACTGTATGACCTATTTTGATACATAGATATGTGATATACTTATTTGGCCATGTAAAGGTATATATACCATACGTCTATATTTGTCAATGGTGGATTTGGGAATATTTAGGCTTAGAGCTTCTGATTTGGATAGATTAATTTTATAGTTAGAAAGTTGGCCATATTTTTCAAGAGTTTGTACAAAGGCAAGGATACCCTATCTGGGTCAGACGGGATCACCAACAGATCATCCGCAAATGCAGCCGACTTGTGGTGTATTTTGCAAAGTCGGACTCCTTTAATTTCCTTGTTCATCTGGATGCTTCGCAGTAATGGTTCCATCACTAGAACAAATAATAAGGGTGACAGAGCGCACCCCTGCCTCATACCATTTTGTATCAGGAAAGAGTCTGAAAGTATATTATTAATTTTCAATTTTGCTGATGGTGAGGTGTACATTTTGAGTATGGCTTCTATTAAGAGGGGCAGGATGTGAAAAGCAGCTAGAGTGCTACGAAGGAATGTCCAGTCCACCCTATCGAAGGCCTTCTCAGCATCCGTACTCAGCAGGACCATTGGTTTATTATGGAGTTTTGCATGTTGCATTAAATGTAGGATCCTGCTCGCATTGTCTCTCCCCTCTCTTCCCTGAACAAACCCCGTTTGCTCTAATGTAATCATTTGTGGCAGTAGGCCCGTCAGAGGTCTCGCTATTAAGCTAGCATAAATTTTCAAATCTACGTTTAGCAAGGAGATAGGCCTGTAACTCCCACAAAGCATTGGGTCTTTGCCTTCTTTATGCAGAAGCGTAACATGTGCTTCAAGGGATTGGAAAGGGAGAGAACTTGTATTTAAAACTGTGTTACACATTTTCATTAAATGCGAGTTCAGATCTGGATAGAATGTCTTATAATAAAGGAGCGGGAATCTGTCGCCGTGAGATTTGCCCGTTGGACCCTCGACAGGATGGACTGGAGTTCCTCAGGCTCAAAGGGCCTTGTCAGCCACCTCTGCTTAATTGGTACAGATTTTTATAGAATGTCAGGAATTCTGCTGTTTCAAGGTATTTTTATTGAAAACGTTTTTGAAATAACTATGGAAGGGAAGGAGAAGGGTACAGAAGTAAGAAGAAGGGGGAAGGAAAAACAATCTACACATTATAGACAAAAAGGTTTGTAATCACTGTATAATACAATATAGTCAAATATCAGATGTAGAAATATAGATAAGTACCAAAGCTATAAATCCAGATAAAAACATGTGAAAACAAAAATGTAAGTTTGCTAAAGAAATATACACCAAATGTGTAAAAAAAAAAAAAAAGGTAGAAGATTCGTAAAGAATTAAGATTTTATTTGCGCCAAAGGTAGTAATGTATTACCATTTAAGAGAAAAGGAAAGGGTAAACAACTGGTAAACCGTGATGGTATATAAAATGTCAATTGGCCTTAATTCAGAGTAGTGGAGAATATATAGATATCCAGGGGGTCCAATGATCTAGGTATTTTGAAAGAGAATTGCTTCTAATTGCTATAATGTGCTCATATACACTATGTTGGGTAATTCGGTCTATAAGAAATCTATAGTAGGTGGATCAGGTTTGGCCCATCTCATAGCAATGATGGTCTGGCAGTCACTAAAATATGTGAAATAATAAATTGTAAATGCTTTGGGAAATCCTCTATTCCAATTGATTGAAGGGCTAATTGTGGAGTAATAACTATAGTGATTCCTGTGACATCTGATAGTAAAATGTTAGTATCTATCCAAAATTAAGCAGTTTAGAACATCCCCAGAACAGGTGGGCAAGTGTGCCTGGAAGATTGCATTGCCTCCAGCAATAAGGAGAATTGGAGGGGTTTATGCGATGTAGCTTTATCGGAGTCCAATACTACCGTGAAAGAAGTTTAAAGTACGACTCGTGCATTGTCGCCGAAGCTGTATGAGAATATGTTCTGTATAAAGTCTTACATTTATATAGATCTAGAAAGAATGAGTAAGTTCTTTCTCCCAAGATTCAAAAAAGGGTGGTTCGGCAGATTCACTTCTTCATTGAAAACCTTATACAATACATTTGTCTTCCAAATAGATATTTTCCCTGGATTATTTAGTAATTGTACTACTATTTCGGGAATAGCAAAACTTGAGGGAAAATTTCGCTAAAAAATTAGAAATAAGCCTCCAGTTCGTCCTTTCATCTCTTGAGCGAGAGTATCTGGTTTGTAGTATGTAAAAGTGTAACAGGGTACCATCAGAAATGAGGTCATTAACAGTATTTATGCCTCTAGATAGCCAGGTCGACAGGTCAAGGTTAGTAATTAAAATTTCTAGTACAGCCAAAGGAATATTTTTAATTGTAATTAGAGGGGAGTGTGTAGCAGATTTGTACACCAGGTCTCTCCAGGCCAGAATAACGGCTTTAAGGATGGGGTAGTTTGTAGGGGGCCTAGAGGGCTCAATAAGGTGGGCGAGAATTAGGGGCGGGTAATTGTTCAGTTTTAGCAGCTGACATTTCTATGTTGATCCAGGATGTGTTATTAGATTCAAGTAGCCATCCCTGAGAGAGCTTTAATGTGGAGGCCAAATAATAGTTATATAAATTGGGAACACCCAGTCCCCCATCTTCTTATGCTTCGATAATGAGGAGCTAGGAATTCTTGCCTTTTTATGATTCCAAATATATTTCATAAGTTGAGACTGTAGTTTCTGAAACCATCATTTTTGTTTAAAAATGTGTAGACATCTTATAACATAAGTAAATTTAGGGAGTAAGAGCATATTGAACGCTTCCATTTGACCTAACCATGAGATTTCTAGCTTAGCTAGACGAATATAATCTAAATGAAAGGCGTTGAATAGAGTAGTCAAATTTTCTGAAACTAAATCTGAAGAAGGTTTAGTCAACTTAATACCTAAATATGTAATTTTCTTCTCCTCCCATATGTATTCAAATTCTTTTTTAAGGTAGTGTAGGAATGTGGTTTCTATATTGAAGTCAATTATTTGGGATTTAGATTTGTTAACTTTATATAATGATAGACGCGAGAATTCTGCAATTGTGGTGGTAATATGTCTGAGGGATTTAAGGGGATTTGAGATGGTGAGTAAAATATCATCCGCAAATAGGGCTATTTTAGTTTGTGCAGTATTAACAGGGATGCTAGTAATGTTAATGTTGTCTCTAATGGAAGAGGCAAATGGTTCTATAAACAGAATAAGAATTGGGGAGAGAGGGCACCCCTGTCTAGTGCCATTAGATGGAAAATCTTTGTGACAGAGAACTATTAGAATAGACACAAGCTGATTGGGCAGAATACATTGACTTAATTAGGTTGAGAATATTACCCTTAAGGCCAAATTTTTGTAGTGTGCTAAACAGGAATGGCCAATAGACCCTGTAGAAAGCCTTCTCTGCATCCAGTGCAAGGAAGGCTGATGGAAGATTAGTACGCTCAACAAGGGTAATCAAATTGACAGCTCTTCTAGTGGCATTGGCAGTAGTTCTGCCGGAGCTAAATCCCGATTGATCCTCGTGCACTAATTTACCTACCGTATATACTCGTGTATAAGCCGAGTTTTTCAGCCCAAAATTTGGGCTGAAAAGTCTCCCCCTCGGCTTATACACGAGTCAATACGGGGGGGGGGCTGTGTCCGGGGCTGTGTCCGGGGGCTGTGGAGGCTTCAGGAGGCGGGGGGGGGAGGCTGCTGTATGAGCGGCCCCGTCACGTGGGGCCGCTCATTAAATATGCACTGCTTTCCCCTGTCAATCACCGGCAGGGGAAAGCAGTGCATAACTAATTAAATCCCCCCCAAGTGCTGGCACCTGCCCCCCCTTGTAAGGGCCCCCCCCCCCGATGGTTATATTACCATTCCGGACTTCTGATCCGCGCCGCTCCTCGCTCCTCCTCGCTGCTCCGTCCGTCTTCTACATCTCGGATCTCCGGCCGTCGCAGGCATGTGACGTCATCGCGCGGCCGGGGATCCCGGATGTAGAAGACGGACGGAGCAGCGCGGAGGAGCGAGGAGCGGCGCGGATCAGAAGTCCGGAATGGTAAGAGAAGCGGGGGGGGGCCCTTGCAAGGGGGGGCGAGTGACAGCATTTGGGGGCCGCTGTGTACCCCCAGGGGCTGCTGGGGACCCCCAGGGGGCTGCTGGGTACCCCCTGGGGGCTGCTGGGGCACCTGCTGGGGACCCCCTGGGGGCTGTTGGTACCCCCAGGGGGCTGTTGGTACCCCCTGGGGGCTATTGGTACCCCCAGGGGGCTGTTGGTACCCCCTGGGGGCTGTTGGTACCCCCAGGGGGCTGTTGGTACCCCCTGGGGGCTGCTGGGGTACCTGCTGGGGACCCCCAGGGGGCTGTTGGTACCCCCAGGGGGCTGTTGGTACCCCCTGGGGGCTATTGGTACCCCCAGGGGGCTGTTGGTACCCCCTGGGGGCTGTTGGTACCCCCAGGGGGCTGTTGGTACCCCCAGGGGGCTGTTGGTACCCCCTGGGGGCTGTTGGTACCCCCTGGGGGCTGTTGGTACCCCCAGGGGGCTGCTGGTACCCCCAGGGGGCTGCTGGGTACCCCCAGGGGGCTGCTGGGTACCCCCTGGGGGCTGCTATATGTACCCCTGGGGGCCTGCTGTATACCACTGGGGCTGCTGTATACTACCACTGGGGCTGCTGGGGCTCCTGTATACTACCACTGGGGCTGCTGGGGCTCCTGTATACTACCACTGGGGCTGCTGTGGCTCCTGTATACTACCACTGGGGCTGCTGTGGCTCCTGTATACTACCACTGGGGCTGCTGGGGCTCCTGTATACTACCACTGGGGCTGCTGGGCCTCCTGTATACTACCACTGGGGCTGCTGGGGCTCCTGTATACTACCACTGGGGCTGCTGGGGAATCTGTATACTACCACTGGGGCTCCTGTATACTACCACTGGGGCTGCTGGGGCTCCTGTATACTACCACTGGGGCTGCTGGGGCTCCTGTATACTACCACTGGGGCTGCTGGGGCTCCTGTATACTACCACTGGGGCTGCTGGGGAATCTGTATACTACCACTGGGGCTGCTGGGGAATCTGTATACTACCACTGGGGCTCCTGTATACTACCACTGGGGCTGCTGGGGCTCCTGTATACTACCACTGGGGCTGCTGGGGCTCCTGTATACTACCACTGGGGCTGCTGGGGCTCCTGTATACTACCACTGGGGCTGCTGGGGCTCCTGTATACTACCACTGGGGCTGCTGGGGAATCTGTATACTACCACTGGGGCTGCTGGGGAATCTGTATACTACCACTGGGGCTGCTGTATACTACCACTGGGGAGGCCTGTATACCACACTGCTGGGGTCTGTATACCTGTGCTGGGGTCCACCCTCGGCTTATACACGAGTCAATAGGTTTTTCCAGATTTTTGGGGCAAAAGTAGGGGGGTCGGCTTATACACGGGTCGGCTTATACACGAGTATATACGGTATATGGATTTTTAATCTGTCCGCGGCCAACTTCGCTAAAATTTTTGTGTCCGAATTTAGGAGGGATATGTGTCCAATGGGTCACCTTTTTCTTTTGGGATGATAGTGATGATTGCCTTAAGCATTTCCTGAGGAAGAAAGGATTGTTGTGTCGTGTAATTGGCTAATTTCGTGAGGTAGGAAAGTAAATTGGTTTCAAAAGTTTTATACAGCTTGTTCTGTAGTCCATCAGGGCCTGGTGATTTGCCCAGTTTAAGACCTTTAATGACTCCCGAAATCTCTTTCTGAGAGTATGGTAGGTTCAAATCTAGTAGGTCTTGGTCAGTAAGTGTGGGTAAATGTAATTTGTGCAAATAATTATTAATTTCAGAGTCAGAGGGTTCAGAAAAGCTTGGGTCATCTTTCAAATTATAGAGGGAGTTAAAAAAGTTTGCAAATACTCTAACTATATCTTTAGGGTGTTAACAGGAATGGCCTAGGGGGTCCCTAATCTCGCTAATACGTGATTTAGTTTTATAATGTCTAATTTTAGCTGCAAGCAGTTTTGATGGTTTATCAGCAGAGAAATAGTACCTAGATTTATTAGTCTGTAAAAATTTGTCATAGTCGGTGGTCAGGAGAGATTTGAGATTTGTTCTCAATTTTAAGGATATCTTTCGAATAGTCAATGGAAGGGTTGGAGATTTGTTTTTGCTCTAAAGCATGAATTTCATTAACTCATTTTTTACTTTTTTCTCTATTATATTTGTTGAGCTGCGAGTTTAATTCTATGAGTTTGCCTCTAAGTACTGCCTTGAAGGCTGACCAAAGTGTAAAGACTTAGATATCTTCAGTGTCATTCTCAGTGAAATAATTCTGGATTGTTTTGTCGATTTCTCTTCTGTAAACAGGATGGTTATAAAGGAAGCTTTTATTGCGCCAGAATTTCTCTACCGAGGTATTTTGGGGATTTGATAGTTCAAATATTACAGGGGAGTGATCTGACCGTACTCTGGGAGCTATTAGAATAGTTTTAAATTTAGGGAGTGAAAATATACTTGTAAGAACTAAATCAATCCTAGCGTGGGAATTGTGGGTTCCAGAGTAATGCGTAAATTCTAGGGAGGACGTGTGGAGACATCTAAAAGCGTCATATAAATCCGAATTAAGCAACCATGGGTCAAGTGAGGAGGATTGGCGGCTAGACTTGTTAGAGGAATCCAGGGAGGAATTTGGAACAATGTTAAAATCTCCAAAAAGGATTAAGTCGCCTTGTTTATTTTGAGTAATAATATGCATTATTTTGTTCCAGAACGATATTTGGCCTTGGTTGGGGACATAAACATTTGCTAAAGTGAAAATTTGGTGATTAAGTTTGCAGATTAAAATAATATACCTCCAATCTGGGTCTTTAATATTTGAAATAAGTTCAAACAAAACCGAATTTTTGATTAACAGGGCGACACCCCTCTTTTTTTTTTTTTAGAGTTATTAGCATGGATTATATTCTGGAAATCTTTATGGGTAAATCGGGGAGGTTTAACAGGAAATTTTTGTCTCCTGGAGAGCTACAATATCAGCCTTATGGTTCTTGATTGTCTTCCAGGCAAAGAAGCGATGTTGTGGAGTGTTAAGACCATTGACATTATGAGTGAGAAATCTAAGGGACATGACTAATTTGGACAAGAAATGATAAAGGCTCAATATTTGGTGAAATATGACAATCTAATACATCTTCACATGTTCAGAAAAACAATACAGATCAGAATAAGTCTATGACCTTATATACAGGCAGGAAATTTAAAAAAAATAAGAAACACAAACTTAACTAAACAGTAGAAGTACACCTCAGTGCTGGTACAAATCCAATTAACGAAACAAAATTCAGAGTTCCAAACAAGGAGGGACTAAACAGTTCTATGGCAACCTCCTAGAGATGGGACTAAAGTTACAGCCTAATGCCTCAGCCAAGTGTACAGACTTAAAACGTCAGGTGATGTTAATACCTAGTTCCCTGAAGAGTTTCCCCCCATCTGCAGTGTCAGAAATACCGTACTTATTACCTTGGTGGTAAAACAGGACAGGATTGAAACCCCATTTGTAAGGGATCTGATTATTACGCAAAACATCCGTGACCTTGATTAGGTTTTTACGTTGGGACAATGTCTCCCTCGACAAATCAGCAAAAACCTTGATGGAATCATACGGTTTGGGGAGGGACTTCTTATGCCTAAGAAATTCCATCAGCTTTTCTTTGGTTTGATAAAAGTGGAACTTAGTAATCACGTCCCTTGGGACAGCAGGCTTTAGATGCTTGGGTTTGGGCAGGCAATGTGTCCTATCCAATGTGACCTCTAAGTCAGAAAGAGCTGGGATCACAGTTTTAATCAGTTTCTGGATATATGGGTCAAGCTGGTCACACTTGACAGTCTCTGGTATGGCTCTAAATTTTAAATTCTGTCGTCTACCCCTGTCCTCCAGGTCGGTGAGCTTGTTTTTAACTATTCTAAATTCCTCTTTGAGGAGGCGATGCTCTTTTTCTAGTTTGCTATTTTTTTTCTCTAAGTCAAAGATCTCTGACTCATTCTTTTCAGTTTTATGACTAAGTGAGTCAATTTGCTTTTGTAGTTTATCATATCTAGAGTCAAAGTCGATACGTAGTGACTCTCTGAAAGCAGAAAATATCCCCTTAAAGAAAGATTGGTCAATTGGCTTAGTCCAATCCTAAATTTTGCAATGGGTCGGCAGTATCTGGGTAAGTGGGGCTGTCTGTCCCCATCCGTTGTTTAGGGGGACTAGTTATAGGTGACAAGTCGTCATCAGAGTCAGTGTGTTCCTGCACTGTCGGTTTCTGAGCAGCCTGTGATCTGGAGGCCGACTCTTTTCTCTTGTCCCGTTTATGTTGCTGGGGGTCAAACTCAGAACATACGGAGTCATCAGATATTGTACCCCGATTTTTAGACCATGACTCCTTATCAGGATGCTTAGTGGGGGATCTGGATATATCCCTATGTACAGTTGTTAACTGAGCAGAGTCTTTGTAAGAGGGTTTGGTTTTTTCGGACCTAAGTCTCTGGGATGCCATGGACCCCGGTGAATCTGCTCAAATATTAGAATATTTAATAATAAACACCACTGATCGGTCACAAAAGGGTAGAGCCAACCAATTAAATAAATGGAAGTAACAGTTGAAAATATAAATTTTTGCTAGATATCATCCAATAACTTAATAGATATAAATGAAAATAAGTATTACCTCTAGTTTCCTGTGCAGGTATTTGGTAGAATTTACACCAAAAGCCCTCATAAAACAAGCAGTATTAGAAATGTTTGCAAGTGGAGACAAACAGATAAATACAATTGTATGAGCAAAGTAAAATTAGAATATAAACTCCAAGTACATTCCAACCTTCTCTTCACACACAAGGAATATTATATGCTAAACAATGGCATAACAATATAAGCATTAGGTATTTAATGAAGAACAGTTGCATGAATTAGCTCAAAGAATAAGAAGAAGAGGAAAGGGTTAAATAAAGAGAAAGATGAAGAGAGGACAGATACAATACAGAACCTAATACAAGGCATCAATGAAAGGCCGGTCCAGATTGCAGCAGTCCAGGGGTTGAAAGTTCAAATTCTTCTTCCAGATGTTGCAGGGTAGAAATTTCAACAACTGTATGAGATGTGCAAGCCTTTAATGTCCAGCTCAGGTTGTATCTAATAATTTGGGAAGAGAAGAGTAGGAGATCCTCCAAAAAGTGTAGCAGTCAATATATCCTGAAATAGTGGAGGACTGGACACCAGATAGTTATCAAACAACCAAATGGACTAAAAGGGGTTGGAGCATTCAAATGCAGTATAAAACCAGAGAGTGTTGTAGAATGAGCAGGTTATAATGGCACAGTAGAATTATGCTGTAAATGAAGATATATGGTGATGGTGATGATTCATAGCAGGTTATCACGCCCAATGCCAAATCTAGGATATCCAAGACACAGTTTTGGGTGTTGTATTGTTGGCAGGGAACACCAATATAACAATGCAATTTAAATAGTAAAAAGAACACTCCCCACTGTTGAACTCAGCAAATGTTCCAAGGAATGTTGCAGGCAGAGTTGGTCCAAAGGAGTCCAGGAGCAGACCTTACCATCCAGCAACAGGCGGTCTGATAGCCGCCAAAGGGTTAATAAGAGTGCTGAAAATAAGTGCAAAACCACATCCATCACCCAGACAACAAGCACTGACCATCAGAGTGACGCTTGTGTTGTCTCAAATTACAGGCACAGCTGCTAGAAGAGGTGTAAACTTGCCAATGAAGGATGAATGCTGACAGGCACCACTGTAGGAGAACTCCAGGTCTCATTTTCAGACAATTCAACCTGTAAACGTGAGATAAATGCGCATAGGGTCTTATCCTTTTAACAAAGGTTTGTAACGGTGTATGTTAGGAACTGCTCACCTGGCTCAGTTGTGTCACCCACAACCGGTATAATCGCCTGTAAGATGGCTTGTAGAGAATGGCTGCTGCAGGGCCGCACCTTCACGATAACCGTGGAAACAGGAATGCTGTAATGGGACAAAATGCCGAATTGCCCGCGCTGCCACCAGGAATCACCAGGAAACAAGGAGTTAACTGGGCAGATGTTTCTTTATTTTATCCTACGCGTTTCAGAGCCTCTATCCGAGCTCCTTCCTCAGGGAACATCCCTGAGGAAGGAGCTCGGATAGAGGCTCTGAAACGCGTAGGATAAAATAAAGAAACATCTGCCCAGTTAACTCCTTGTTTCCTGTTGATTCCTGGTGGCAGCGCGGGCAATTCGGCATTTTGTCCCATTACAGCATTTTCAGACAATGTCTATCAGAATATGATTAAATACACTTTTATCAGGAAATCCAGTTCACTACACAAAGTGTCACATTCCACAGTAGCATTAATGGCAGAATTATCAGGAAGAATCACTGGCTAAGATATTAAAACTACAGCAGATGTTATAATGATGTGATGGGCACCAATCCTCACACAGTCGCCCCACCAGTAAAATAGAATAAGATAGCGTGTCCCCGAGGACCCCCAGCCGAGGGACTCCTCTCAATTGCCAGATGCTGGTGGACAATACAGGAACAGGATATCCAGCGGTCCCCTCTCTATTACATGTGTAGGTCACAACTGTGAGGCAAAAACAAGATGGCCGCCGCTGTCATTTTGCGCATTTTGCATTTTGATATTTTCTGTCAGAATAGAGTATGATTAAATACACTATCACTGAGATACCCAGCTCACTACACAAGGTGTCACACTCCACAGCGGTATGAATGGCAGAACTGTCAGGGAGAACCATTGGTTAATATATTAAAGCTGCAGCAGATGTTGTAATGGTATAATGGTCACCAGTCTTCACACAGCCACCCCACCAGTAAATTATATTAAGATAGCGAGTCCCTGAGGATGCTCAGCCAAGGAACTCCTCTCAATCGCCAGATGTTAGTGGGTAATACTAGAACAAGGTATCCAGCGGTCCCTTCTCTATTACAGGTGTAGGTCACAACTGTGAGGTAAAAACAAGATGGCCGCCGCTGTCATTTTGTGCTTTTATCTCCTGGTCTCAGATAGTCACTTCAGATGGTTGAGGTTAAATAATATGACACCGGTATCTTCTAGACCTCAGGGTCCTCTCCAATATATCAGAGGGAACCCTGGAAACAATAACTAACCTCCTGTGTGGTGAGAAACAATCAGGGAATAGTCCAACAGAATATGCCAGTGTGTAGAACCGCAAATGGGATCCAGTGGGCTAAATCAATCCATGGGGTGGATTTTAGGTATCCAAAGGTATCGGGGAATAACCCAAACGATTTCCAGTCGTAGTGGAGGGATTTTCACCCCAGTAAAGGGGCTAAATCCCATAGTTTTATGGCTGGATGGCAAGAGCCTCAGCTACACACGGCCTCTCTCCATGAGCTCCAGGCCGCGCGCCCAGGAATTCTACTGTGATTTGTTCGTAGTTTTGCGCTAGGTGACCCGACTCAGTCTTAACCTTATGAATAAATGTCCGAGACTGTCGCCTCTTGATCAATGAGATCATAAGTTTGGAAGCCTTGTCACCGTGTACTAAAAGACGGTTGCTCCAATTAGTAAAATATTTCACTGATTTTTTATTAAGCAGATCTTTAAGGCACTGTCTACATTCAGTTAGATTTATCATGGTAGGTTGAGCCAGTGTTTTCTGGTGTTGAGTTTCTAAGTCTATTATTTCCCTATATAATGACTCTGTTTCTAGTTTCCTCTGTTTATTTTGATATGATGCCAATGATATTATGCCTCTTAGTGTCGCCTTGTGAGCCTCCCAGACTATAGTGGGGTCCATGTCTGGAGTATTATTAGTTAGGAAGCTATCCTTAATAGCTGATTGTATTTTAGTTTTAATGTCTTTCATGCTTAGGAGAGATTCATTGAGCCTCCAGGTCCTAGAATTCGGGAAGGTTTTTCCAAACCTCAGTGTCATAGATACTACTGCATGGTCCGAGTACAATGCTGGGAGGATTTCGGTTTTTACAACAGCAGAAAGTAGAGTTTTAGATATAAATAAATAATCTAGCCGACGGTAATTGTTGTGTGGATGGGAATAATATGTGTATGTTCTGTCCTTCGGGTGGAAATAGCGCCACACATCTATTAAATCTGTTGTATGAAGGGAAGACCTAACTCGAGCTAAATCTCACCATGGGATATTACTTTTCCCAGATGATGTGTCTAATAAAGGTTCCAGTGCAATGTTTGTCACCACCTATCATAGTTGGGCCTTCTGCAAATAATGAAAGTTTGTTGGATCTTCCTCATCCAGGATTCATGTTTTTTATTAGGAGCATATAAACTTCCCAGTGTGACCAGAGTGCCTTCTAGTAGACCCTTTATGAATATATATCGGCCCTCTGGGTCCAATTTATCTATAAGTAAAAAGGGGATATTTTTTGCTAACACTATCGCTACTCCTCTGGCCCTCTTCTGAGGCGTGTACGCGTGGAGCCAGGTGTTATAATAGTTTTTTTCAAAGTTAGGTGTTTTTGCTTCTAGAAAATGCGTTTCTTGCAAGAGTAGGACATCATAGCCAGCTTTCCTGAAGAAGTGCAATGTCTGTGACCTGGCAATTGGGGAATTAAGGCCATGTATGTTGTGTGATATCACATGGTATAACTTAGTTAGTAGTCATGGCGGTTGATTAGATGGGTGTAGTTGTTGTATAGGAGACCCTCTCGCAGAGTTCCAAGACGGGGATAGCTGGGAAGGAGGAGAAAAACAACAGAAGTATTTTTTCCTGAAAATACAAATGAAATGTAATTATTGCATATATAAATGTCTTACAGTTTAATCCTAGTATGGAACAAGAAGTCTTAACAATCAGACTCATCTCTGTCCCATTCATTCCTCACTTCCGCGAGGGGATGGTCATTGTGGGAGACCAACAGAGAGGGTTTTTCGTTAAGTCATAAGTTGTCATTATAAGGCTATCATGCCTTAGGTATTTACAACAGATTATTCAAAAATAAGAAAGCCTATGCTCAAATAAAAACAACTACAAGAGCCAACACACTCCGGTGTTGTTAATAAATGGTTAAGGGAATAAAACGTCCCCCAGAACATTAAGACAATCCAGTAAAATAGTTCTCCACCTCTTCTATGGGGTGTTTAGAGTTTTGTCCCTCGTTCTGGACACTCGCATCTCAGCTTTACTTTAGGATGCTAATCATTGTCAGGGGGAGGGGAAGAACAAAGGAACACATATTGTGGTATCAAACTATGTTTTTTACATATGCTGTAATGTCGAGAGACCGTGAGCCCTTATAAAGTCTCGGTTATGATTTTCTCAGAGAGAGATAAAATGCTTAGGTCCCAGGAGACCATCATCCATTTGGGGTTTCTCCTTCTCGTGCCTCTGCCATCTTGGATGATTTATGTTTTGACCTCTGGGATTTAGGTGTCAAGTACATCTGCCAAGGTGGTAGTTGTTGGAGTGGTCTCAGCTGGTAAGCGGCTCCCACCTCCTCCAGATTGGGATAGTGCTCCAGCTTGATACCAAGCTTTTGGCACATCATCTTAATATCAGCCGACATTCTGCCTTGGAGTCTCTTTTCATTGGCCGTGATAGATATGTCAAAAGGAAATAGCTATCTATACGGGTAGTGTCTCTGATGGAAGATTGTTGTAAGTGGTTTCAAAAGACTACATTTGGCTAGGGTTATTGAAGAGGGATCCTGGTAGATCTGAATCTTTGAGCCACTACAGGTGACATTAGCTCTCTCTCTAGCTCTTTTCATGACCAGATCCCTTGTCCTGTAATCCAAGAAACGGCACACAAAGTCTCCTGGGGGCTCTTCTGGTGGCGGTTTTGGGCGCAGTGCTCTATGGATTCTTGCTATTTCCATATCGGTAAGATCATCTGGCAATAGTATTGAGCGGAAAGTGTTTGATAGTTGGTGCCAGGGCATCCTGATTTATTGATTCGGGTACCCCCTTTAGGCGCAAGTTGTTGCGTCTGTCTCTATTCTCATGGTCCTCCAATATCGTATACATTTTATTGAGGTTATCTTCATGATGTTGGAGACCAGAGAGGGTTGAGTTAGATTGTTTGATCACTGTTGTGTTAGATGTTTCTAAGATCTCAACTCTCAAATATTAAAATTCGGGTTTACGCTACAAAGTCTAGTGACGTTACTTGTGGTGGAGATCCAGAAGACGGGATATTCTAGTCCAGGGAGTAAGGCTCAATAGTTCTGTTGTCTAGTAAACTGAGGGACCAGTGAGATGCACTTGTCAAGTTCTGCGGGGTGCGTATAGGCTGATATATTGTAGTTCTCCTCGTTCTGGGGGTTAAACAGGAAATCCCCCAGGGATAGAGAATTGGGTAGTCCACCAGCCCCCTCTGCTGGTAAAAGATGGTATAGGTCAGCAGACATAATAGGGAATCTGGAGATTAATGCAGTGTTAAATGCACCTTTTTAGTTATGTGAACAACCAAGTCCCCAATAGTTTTACACACAAGGCAATCTATAAGGGAGACAATATCCCAGCTGGTTGTAGTTAGTTGTAAATTATGTATAGGCTTGTGGCCCCTGTAGTTGATGGATCCCGTGCAGAAGTCACTTATGGGGTCTTATAATATCTGCACATATGCAGGGCAGCGTGTCCTATCCACATATAGGTCTCAGCTTCACTTGTGTGTACAAAAGCTTAAGCTCGCTGTGCACTCTGATCTTCCCTCCGGCTGCTGTAGCTCCGCAGGCGGGAAATTCAGTTTTGGCGCTGTAATTTGTGGTCTATGCTCTCCCTCCCTCTCCCTGGATCAGCCGTCTTCTATTCCCTGTCTCACCCTGCAGCCTCCACTCCCAGGCAGGTGCCGGGTGTATAAAGTTCGAGCAGTCTCAGGGGCAGTGGCGTAACTTCAGGCCCTGGGGCCCTGATGCGAAAGCTCCAACGGGGCCCCCAATTATTGCAAATCTTTAATAATATTAGTCTTTTTCTATGGGCCTAAGGGACTTTTGGTTTACACCTGAGGAAGGCGCAATTCGCCGAAACATGTTGTGGAAATAACCAGTATTTTTACCGCTTTTTATTAAATCCTTGGACTATTAACTACGTCTCCTGAATCCTGTCTAAGCACCCGCTGCACCCGCTGTTCTTCTGTTTGTTTTTGGGCACTACAAACACTATGCTAGTAGTCCAAGCTTCATAATTGTTTGGCCCCTGAGGCCTGCTTCCTTCATCAACTATAATATTGCCCCTTCGGCTAATGTTTGGATGTACTATGGCTATGCCTGGACATTGGGCATTGCAACTACTGTGCTGCTAGTCCTAGCTTCATAATTGTTTGGCCCTTGAGCCTGCTTCCTTCATCAACCATGATACAGTCCCATGGGCTACTTTTTGGAGACAATATGGCTATGTCTGCACATTGGGCACTGCAAGAACTATGCTAGTAGTCCTAGCTTCATAATTGTGTGGCCCTTGAGGCCTGATACCTTCATCAACCATGATACAGCCCCCTGGGCTAATTTGTGGAGACCCTATGCCTGCACATTGTGCAGTGGAACAACAATGCTAGCAGTCCAAGATTTATAATTGTGAAGCCTTTGTGATGATGATGAAGGGTGGCTTCTTCTTGCATTAACCATCACACAGTCTCCAGGGCAGATCGCTCTCTTTACACCACTTACACACTGAGCTGTCAAAAGATCTCCTCCATCATAACGTGCTCTTACGGCACTCAGGCACCCATTTCAGCCTTTCACTCATCCCCAAGACTGCTTTTTTTGGGTCCAGCAGACAATTACTCGCATTTCCTATTGACTAACATTGGACTCGCCACTCGCACCAAATACTCAAGTATTACAATGTACTCGGCACAAGTATAGCGACTCCGAGTATTTGACTACTCGCTCATCCCTAATAATAATCCTCTGGCCCACTTAGATATTGCTAAACTGAGGGCCTTAGAACAACGGTGGGTGGCTCGCCTAGCGAAGTTTTATCCATTATCACTCTGCTACCAAAAACGCAAATGCTGATGGTCTGTCAAGAGTGACTGTGGAGACTCCAGTGGGGCACCTTGATGAACAGCTAGAAGAGGAAGAAGTCACAAACGTTTGTAAATTCACGCCCCCAGTGGTTGTGACCCAGTCATGTAGTGAGGCCTGTGCATTACCTTGGTCCCTGGAAAGAATCAATGAAGAGTGTGGACGCGTCTAAGACAAAGATGGCGAACTGCGACATATAAAGTGATGGGTAACCCAACAGCAGAAGCCCAGCAAACAAGAAAGGGATGACTGTCAAGATCCCGATCACCGGTTCTCCCCGCCGCGCAATGATAGAGACCACACCAATGTATATCTTCAAATACTTTTATTGAGGGCATCAACGTAACAACACTCATTTATTGATAATAAAAGGGGGGTTGGGAATTATATGGCCGCAGCTCACAACACAGGCCTTAACCGCCTTACACCTGAGGGAAGAAAGCCCGATGCCTCGGCCGTCCTTGGCAGGTAGACTTTCACCAACTCCCTCTTCCACCGGCTGCGACTTGACCTGTAAAACATCCTACTTAGGGAGGGGGGGGCGGGCGATGATGTTCACCCTGAGAGCAGAGTGGTAAGAGGCAGGATGTGTCCTGGGGGCACCAATATGTAGCCCGGGGCGGGCTGGAAGCACTGAGGAATGTGGCTCAGAGGGGAGGAGAAGAGGGGAGAGTGGACAGGGAGGGGGAGGCTATGACCCATTCCACGGCGAGGAGTAGCGATGAAACCTGAGCTGGGCTCGCCAGTCAGAGGCATCGGCCGAGGTGCCTTACAGACTGTCAAGACCCCGATCACCGGTTCTCCCCGCCGCGCAATGATAGAGACCACACCAATGTATATCTTCAAATACTTTTATTGAGGGCATCAACGTAACACCACTCATTTATTGATAATAAAAGGGGGTTGGGAATGGTATGGCCGCAGCTCACAACACAGGCCTTAACCGCCTTACACCTGAGGGAAGAAAGCCCGATGCCTCGGCCGTCCTTGGCAGGTAGACTTTCACCAACGCCCTCTTCCACCGGCCACGGAGTAGCGAGGGCTGCCGCCCGAGCTGCGACCCCCACTCATACACCTTATGGCCTGATCCCCCCCATCCTGGATGTCCGACAGGAATATGTCGAGGCCTATGTCATTGAGGCTAAACCCGTCCTCTAGAAGGAATCGGTGTATGTCGGTCTCCAAGATATCGTGCCCGACCACTATGCCCCTTCTGGCTGACACAAATCTGGCTATACATGTGTTAACGTATCTTCTGGCCTTTTCGACAGCGACCCCATTCCTTGCCCCTGGCCAGCTAGCCCTGGGGAGCATGTTAGACCAGACTAACACCAAATTGCTGAAGAAACCCCCGAGCCTCTCAAGGTCTACCTGCATTATCGCGAGGAGCTCTGGAATTCTGACCGCCACTAGGTCGTTCCCACCTGCGTGTATGACCATCATGGTGGGGCCCACCTCTAACCGAGCTATGGCCACTGCCTCGGGCAGGACCTGTGCCCACGGTAGCCCCCGCATGCCTCTCCAATTTACGGCTACGTCCCGGAATCCAAGGTCTCCACCTCCCGGTCTCCTGGCTTCCGCTCTCAATGCTGCAAATAAATTTGTGAGTGGCAAAGATCCACACGCTGAGTCTGGGCGTATCTAAAAGAGAAAGATTATTAGGTAAAGGCCAACTGACAATGTCCCTATGCTATGCGCGCCCCTTCCCAAGGATCCCTGAGAGATGCTTGCTGGATGTTAATACTGGTATGCCGTAATTGTCAAAAACACAGCTATAACACTATGAAGCCTCCATATGGTTTATAAAAACAGAGCTATGACACAATGAAGCCTCCATATCCGTCTATATATATACCTCTGTGTATCATTACGAAACTTTGTTGTGTATATATATATATATATATATATATAATATATATATAACTACGGCCAGGTTGTCGAACGTCTTGTTGTGTCCGGTAGGCTGAATGGCTTGTCGTGCCTTAAGGGAATCGGGTTCCATTCACGTAAGGTGAAACGTTCTAGATGTTGGGGGGAGGGGGGGGAAGGAGGAGGGAGGGGTGGGGGAGGGGGGGGGTGAGTTGTGTTGTTTCGGTTAAATTAAATCCGGCCTGATGTACCGGAAAAAGGCATCCGACTTCCAGCGACCTACTCTTTTTATTTCTTGATTTGTGAGGCCAGCCCTGGCGGCCTCGGTCGCTGCGCCTATGCGGAAAGAGTGCGTGCCATACTCTTTTGGCTGAAGTCCTAAACCTGCTAGGGAGGATTTTAGCGTGGCTGTGAATTGCGCGATAGTGAGCGGGGAGCTGTCCGCGTGCTCGAAGAAGATGATTTGTGGTGTACGGTTATCCCAGTATCGCCCAGGACCTTGATGGGGCATAACGGTCCGGGTGATGGGAATATGGGAAACCAGATTCCCCGGCCCAGCTTGTCTGTTTTGGAACGTCTAATGCGCACTCTGACCCCGCCGTTGCACACGATGACGTCGTCGCGCAGCAAGCCGCTGGGCCGTTCGGGCGATTTGCTGACTAGTTCGCTTACCCGGAGTGCCCCGAAGAAAGCCAGCGCGAAGGCGGCCACAAAAAGCAAAGCCTCGTGATCCGAGGGCAGCTGTGAGGCAGTCTATCTATCATGCTGGACAACAGAGAGAAAGATATGGGTCTTCTGCTCTCGTGACTGACTCGCTTCCTTTTCCAACCTTTTAAGGCTTGCGTGAAAAGGAACATCTTGGTGACATCAGGCCATCCGCGTAGCCGAAAGTGAAAGGCTAAACCTGCAAGGCGCTGCTGTGCGATGTTGCCGGAAATGCCGCTGGCATGCAATGTAGCGAGGTACTGAGCAACCGATTGGCATAAAAAGGCGTGCGTTATATGCTGTGGCAGCGCTCGTGCTAATTCGAACCATTCTTTCCAAGCCTTACCATAGGAGCGCCAAGTCGCTGGCGCTAGTGACGCCTGCACAAGGGGCATCAGTCGTCCTCCAGGAGCTTCCACATGATCTTCGGGCACTCCGCGCCTGTTCGGTCTGCTTCCGGGTGTAACGCTCGAAATGTCTGAAAGTCAAAACGCGACAATGCATCAGCAATCCTGTTGTCCACCCCAGGAACATGTCGTGCCCTGAACCAAATGTTGTGCTGCAAACACCTGAGCACTAGGTAGCGAAGCAGTTTGATGACCAGCGGGGAGGATGATGCCAAGCGGTTGATGGCATGCACCACGCTGATGTTGTCGGTCCAAAAACAAATGCGTTTGTTGGCGAGTTGTTCCGCCCAAAGCGCCGTGGCTGCCACTATGGGGAAGAGTTCCAGCAGAGTGAGGTTCCTAATCCAGCCTGCCGGGCTCCATGACTCCGGCCAGCGGCCGGCGCACCAGGAGGTACCTAGGAAGACCCCAAATCCACATCTCCCGGCTGCATCCGAATGAAGCGAGATATCTGAGCTGTCTATCTCGGGTTCTTGAAAACATGTGTGGCCATTGTAACCTGCCAGGAAGGATTTCCACACTCCAAGGTCATCTTTTAGGGTCCTAGTGATGCGTATCCTATGGTGCGGGGCTTTTATGCTCCTAGTGGCTAGGCATAATCTGCGGGAAAATGCTCTCCCTATGGGCATGACCTTGCATGCAAAGGCTAGTAAACCCAGTAGGGACTGCATCTGGGCGAGTGACACCTTATGCGCCGCCAGGAAGCCATCAATCAGAGATGATGCTTTCTTAACTTTGTCGTCCGGGAGGCGAAAGACCATGGCGATGGTGTCAATCTCAATGCCCAAAAACGAAAACGTTGTTGTGGGGCCTACTGTTTTTGCCGCTGATAAAGGGACACCGAACCTGGCCGCTATGGTTTGGAAAGTGTGCAGCGCGTTGGCGCAAGCATCGGATTCCGGGGGGCCGACTAACAAGAAGTCGTCAAGATAGTGGGTAACCGCTTTGTGGCTGGACACGTCCCTGACAACCCATTCGAGGAATGAGCTGAAAAGCTCGAAGAGCGAGCAAGAAATGGCGCATCCCATGGGGAGGCACATGTCGTAAAAGAACTGGCCTTGTAGTGTGCACCCTAGCAGGTGGTGACAGTTGGGGTGAATCGGGAGGAGGCGAAAGGCCGCCTCGACATCCGATTTAGCCAAGAGGGCCCCTTGACCCGCTTGTCTGACCAAACAAACAGCCTTGTCGAAAGATACATACGACACTGCAGAATCCTCTGACGGGATGTCGTCGTTGACCGACCTACCGTGGGGGAAGGATAGGTGGTGAATCAAGCGAAATTCGCCTTCCTCCTTCTTGGGCACAACCCCGAGTGGAGAAATCCTAAGATTGGGGAAGGGGAGGGTCTGAAAAGGGCCAGCCATGCGGCCTAACGCCAGCTCCTTCTCCACCTTGTTGTGCATTACCTCTGGGTGTTCCCTGGCTGATTTAAGGTTGTGTGCAAATCTGGGGCGCGGGGAGGGTATGAAAGGGATGACAAAGCCATGTGTAAAACCATTAGCAATGGTGGCGGCCGCCACCTTATTGGGGTAGCGTTCTAACCATGGGGCCATCTCTGCTACAATCACCGGTGTCTTTGGAAGAGGAAGATGGCTTTTGGAGTGCTCGGGAGGCTGCTTTGTCGCATCTGGAGGATGCGTGGGTGCCTCCGCAAGATGAGAATTCGTGCCTATATTTACATAAGCCCTGAAACTTGCAGTGGCCCTCGTTGAAGAGCCAGCAGCAACCGTGTTTTCTGGGCTGGGTGGTGAGCTGCCCTTGTCTGGAAGGTGGGTTCCCGTGAAAGGACTGAGTGGTCCTTTGGGATAGCATGAGCGTGAGCCATGAATCGGTGGCCTTGATGCCCAACCCAGATGGGGCTGCACGGCTAATTGACGCCTGAAATCTTCGTCATATCTCCACCAAGCGGATCCCCCGTGGGTCTTGTACGAGTTGAAAATGGTGTCGCAGTAAGTGAATAGCTCCGTACACCGTTCTGGGTGCTTTTGGCCCATGACTGACCCTAGAATGAGAAAGGCCTGTAGCCAATTATGAAAGGTTTTTGCTGCCTTAGGCTTCCTGTCTGGGAAGCGATCCAGGCGCCTTTCTTTGTCAATGGTGCCTAGCTCCGATTTTAGCAACGACCATATATATGTCTATGTTATCATTAGCCCAGATTTTTTGGACCGTCTCTGGCGGTAGGTGCGCCCCGGGGGGGCAATCCGACAATATTCCATGTGAGAGGGAGCGGAGTGCGGGATGTAAGGGGGGGCCCCCGCAGGCATTGAGGTGGCAGGAATGGACCCTTCCCTGGACCCGGCTAGCCGAGACCCTCCCGCCCACGAGCTGGCAAAGCCGTACTCACCGTTCGATGTCGCTGATGGAGGTGATGTTGCATGCCGACTGTTACACCGCTCCGCGTCTGTAGTGCTGGTTGTTTGGCGAGGTGTTGAGTGCCTGCTTGATCTCCTGCCTTGGGAACGGCTTCTTCGAGGCGATGAGGCTGACTAGCTGGATGACGAGTATTTTCCGCGCGATGATCTTCTGCTCCGCTTGGACGAGCGGGAGCGCCTGTAGAGCCTTTTAGAAGAGTGGTGTGCACGTCGACATCTTCTGCGGTCCCTGCTGCGGGAGGAGGAGGATGATGTGGTGGTCCTGCTGGAGGGCCCCTGGCTCCTGGTTCCCAGATGCGCCTTCTGGCTGGACCTGTGAAGCCGGAGGGGTGAGAGGCTGCAGCCAGGCACTGCTGCTGTGGGGGAGCTGCGCCGCCTGGTCGATGTGCAGCAGCCCTTGGCTGTGGCTGTTGCACTGACCCGGCTCATCTAGTTGGGCTTCCGATGCGCTCTGAGGCGTCCCCTGGTCATCTGAGGAGCCAGCCTGCTGATTCCCTCCAAGGTGCACTAGCTCCTCCGCTGTAGATTCCTCAGCAGAGGAGAGGGAGCTGCCGGACATGCCCATGGGTCTCTGTTTGCGGGGGTGGAGGTCACGTATGGGAATGGAGGCCGTGCGGTCCGTGGGCTGCTGCTTCCTAGTCAGGCGTTCGCGGGGAAACTTCGAACGCCCGACCGGAAGTGATGCAGCCGCCCGTGCTCCCCTATGTCGCGCCCGCTGCGGCTCGGCCACTGGGGATGCTGTGGTTGCTATGGGAGCACGGGCGCGGGGAGACCGCGTCACCGCAAGTGACGCGGCGACTGCGCGCGCCACCGGAGGTGACGCGGCGCAAGCACGCGCACGTGACTGGCGGTCACGTGGTGCCCGTTTAACAGGATGCGACGCAGGCGCCGGAAGGGGAGGTGCCCCTATGCCTGCTGTTGGCAACGTCACCTCCTGTGACACAGCCGCGGCCGCGCCGCTCACCTGGCGGCCTCATGCCCGCCCAGGATGAGCTGGAAGCGTGCCCGCGCGTGCGGGGGAGCGGGCGGCCAAAATGCCCCGGACCACCGGAGGCGGAACCGTCCTAGCAGGGACCCGGGGACCCCTCGGGGTAAGTGCCGCCCTGCGGGGATTGGAGGGGGTGGGCTTGGGCAGTGTGCGCCCGGATGGGGCCCTTTGTAGCCCCTTAGTGGGAGCGTGGCAGGAAGATATGGCCCTTGTGCCCCGGGGGGGGGGAGGTTGTGGCGTTGCCAGGGGGCTTAGAGGCAGAGGGTGCCCTGCGAGACTTGGAGGTGGTGTGCAGGGGCTGGTTCGCGTTTGTAGTAGGTCTTGGGCTCTCAGCGGGGCTCAATCTCTTCGGTGGACGGGAGGGTCTACCAGACCTGCGTCGATCAGAAGTGAGTTCTGCCAGAAGGGAGCCGCCAGACACCAAGCTGGCTAGCCATTCAGCTCCCTCCCGCCCGAACTTCTGTCTTACCGCTGCTTTGAGGGCGTCCATCGTCTGGTCAGCAATGGTGATCGATGATGTTCACCCTGAGAGCAGAGTGGTAAGAGGCAGGATGTGTCCTGGGGGCACCAATATGTAGCCCGGAGGCGGGCTGGAAGCACTGAGGAATGTGGCTCAGAGGAGAGGAGAAGAGGGGAGAGTGGACAGGGAGGGGGAGGCTATGACCCATTCCACGGCGAAGAGTAGCGATGAAACCTGAGCTGGGCTCGCCAGTCAGAGGCATCGGCCGAGGTGCCATACAAACCTCGATGCTAAGATAAAGAATATCCTGCATCAGTGGAATAGACTGGAGATTTATGAAACAGTACTATATCGCAAGAGACATCAGTCAAGAGATACAGAGGTCTATCAAAACATTTTCTAGAGAAGCCCAGTTGGAAGATGGATAGCCTGGAGGTAAAAGGCATTGAACGTGTACATAAGTCTATGAGAGGTGGTAACTGGGATCGAACACTGCTAAATCGTGAAAGTCTGTGGATATTGTGTTTGGATACTAGATTTCCAATAAGATTGAATTATAAAAGTGATCTCATGTATTTTTATTAATCCAATCTTTTGTCCATCACAATATCCTTCCCCTCCCCTGCCCCTCTCCTTTTCCATCTCCATGTAATCAGTTTTGTTTTTTTTGGGTTTTTTAACCGTGCAACACACATTTGTTTGTTTTTTTCCATTACCAATAATCTAAACAAACTTCATATATTGCTTGTTGATCAAATAAAATGTATTACATTTTACATATGGTGTCAATTGGCAGTATATCAGCAAGCAAATATGTTTTATGTGGTTTATCATTTTTTTTTATTTTATAGCATATACAAATGTGGTCTCCTTTTGTCCATTCTTTGAGGTAGGATTGTCCTTGAACGAGGAAAACTCTAAAGGTCCCGTCACACTAGGCAACCTGGCCAGCGATGTCGGAAGCGATGCGCGGGTGCCCGCTCGCTTCCGACATCGCTGGCCAGCTGTCACACAGCCTCGCTGTGGCCGGCGATGCCGCAGCAATGCGGGCGGTGACATCGCTCGCTGGGCTGGGCTTAGCCCAGCGAGCGATCCGCAGCAACGCTGCGGTATAGGCTGGATCGCCGTGCGACATCGCTCTGGCGATGTCACACGGCGCGATCCAGCCTTGTCGCAGGTTGACAGGTTTACTGTTCTTCCCGTAAACCTGACAACCTGCGACTAGCGATAAAATGCGGTCGCACCGCTCATTTACACAGCGCGACGTCGCTAGCAACATCGCTGATACGTCACTTTTTCGGCGATGTCGCTAGCGACGTCGCCTGGTGTGAAGCCACCATGACCATCTTCACCTGTTTAATAACCATACAAGTGTTTGTATTTTTTCATTATTGTAATGTGTATATAAGTGAGAGTCGGCCTTTGTTTTATTGCCATTGAAAAAGGATTTTTATCTGAAACGCGTCTGGCGGGACTGTCTGCTTGAAGACACTTTTAACCTGTATATAGTTATTGAATAAAAGATTTGTTCTGAAAAAACATTGGTGCTGGCATAACTGGCAGAACTGGATTATTCTATCCTTCTTGACGAGCACCACCGGAGCTGCCCAAGCGCTCTGACTACTCTGCACTACTCCCAATTCCAACATCTGTCTCAGTAATGTTTTCACCTCTTGGTACACCTTAGGAATAATTTGCTGGTACCGTTCTTGAATTGGGCTAGTGTTCCCTGTCAATAGGTCCTGAGTGACAGCTTCGGTGTGGCGGGTGAATGCAGCCCGATTTTCCCTCTTAGCTCACGGCTAAGAGACTTCGCATCCACCTCCATTTGCTCAAGGACGGTCTGTCCACTGTACTCTGGGGTCGACGTCTCTTCAGCCCCCACAGCGACTGCTAATGTTCACCCTGCACCCTGGGATTGGTTGTGATTAGCAGCTGTCACCTGGATCAAAGCTTTTTTCTCTGGTGTAGCGATTATCTGGAAGTGTCGATTGAAGTATGCCTCTGGCATCCACCAAGCAGTCCACAGGGCCATCCTCAAATTCAGTACGTACAGTGGGACACCCAGTGATCAGGTGTTCATTATTCTGAGTAGCAGCCTCCCTTCTCCCCTCCCTTGCAAAGTGGCACACTGCTGCGGGGGTTGGTAGTTTAATGGTGGTTTCTGTCAGCCTTTGAGGTAATTCCGACACCCTCTGGCAAGGTGACCCCGATTTCCACATCTCCAACAGTGGGTGTCTTCTCTCTGCTGGGAGGCATCCTAAGTCTGTCTTACCATCTCTGCAAGCTGATTGGCGGAAGCCTGGAAGCCTGGAAACACTGGCCACCAACTGGTCGGGCAGAGGAGTGATTGTTTGAGCATGATGGGCCAGGGTGCCATAGTTCTTCCATGGAAGTCGACTGACAGGGGACTGGCAAGGCTGGGTAGGGGCCTCAAGCTGATAGATTTCCCATTTTTCATTCCATTTAGGTCAGCTTTTTTTTCATGTTAAGGGAGTTCTGTAGGTCTTGTATCATCTTGACCAGTACGCCGTTGCTGCTTTGGTCTTCTCTGTGATTAGTGGCCTGGATGCACATCACTCTGGACGCACAGCTTTCTTCCTTACTTCGGGCCACTATCTCATCCGGGATTTGACAAAATGTAAGAGCCAGATCTGTCCAGACTTGTTCTGATAGGACTCGTCTCAAGGAGGTGCTGTACAGAATGAACTGTTCTTGGAGTATCCAGTCTGCAGGGCCCACACAACTGATTCCATCCGACTCCTTCCTTACCACCTCGGCTAACACTTCTTGCAGTACCGTCGCATACTGGGATATTTCTTCTTCTACCTGCTGTAGTCCAGAGAAAAACTTGGGTTGAAGATGTCCCGCACTGGTGATCTTGCTATAGGCAGGCATTTCTACAGACTTTGCCCTCTAAGCAGTCAAAGCAATGTTCACTTCAAGGTCTGGGCTGATGTTATAAACCTACAGGGTTCTCTGAATACCCCTCCCTGTGAGCTATACACGTAAACTGGCTCCACAAGCAACCCATACTATATGAAGTCCTGACTGATTCCTGTTTAAAGTTATATACTTGACAGACATCAGTAATTTGGAATGGAGGATTAACACACTTGGATTGGAAGCTAATTGTCTCACCGTCCTTTTCTTTTGCAATTTGAATCTGATAGCTATTCCGACTTTCTGGTGTTCTTCGGCAGCAGCGCAGGTCAAGCGGCACTTCGTCCCACTTGAAGAAATATCTTAAGACTGATATTTAAAAGGTTTTATGGACTGATGAAATGAGAGTGACTCTTGATGGGCCAGATGGATGAGCCAGAGGCTGGATCAGTAAAAGGCAGAGAGCTCCGCTCCAACTCAGACGCCAGCAAGATGGAGGTCGGGTACTAGTATGGGCTGGTATCATCAAAGATGAACTTTTGGGACCTTTTCAGGTTGAGGATGGAGAGAAGCTCAACTCCCATACCTACTGTCAGTTTCTGGAAGACAACTTCTTCAAACAGTAGTACAGGGGGCGTGGTTTGCAGCAGCATGTGAGGACGTGGATCCCTGAGCTCCTGTGCCCACAGACAAGCTACTGGGAATTTTTGCCTTTTTAAAGGCAAATTGTCTCATCAAAACGACAAGACCTGTAAGATCTAATCTTTGGGCTTCATTTGAACCCTTTTGAGATCAATTCTGAGAGGAATTCACCTCAGGACACCTTGAAATCTGGCCCCTCAGAGGAGTGATGGAGGCTCCATTTTAAGACTACTGGTCACCTCATAATAATATCCTCCTGTTGTCTGTTAAAAGTCAGGAATTGACATTTCAGGTCGTAATTCTGAAATTATACTGGCTTTTACCTTTATTCGGCTGAATTTGTAATGATTTTTACCTCAAGACACTGCCTGAAGTCTGTTTGTTTTTATTTTTTTTATTTTTCCTCACATGAGAGTGAAGGTGGCGCCATTTTGTGATCACTGAATGCTTCATAATAATACTCCTGTCACCCATAAATCATCTGAAATTGACAACACAGGTCACAGTTTACTGAAGTAATATTAGATTTCGTCTTTCTGGACCAGAGGATCTTGTCTTGGGGATATATTTATCAATATCTTATTCTGCTTTATTTTCAAAATACAGCCTATGCTATCTCTGACATGGGCTTTTTTATTCACTTCTCTCATTAGTTTTTGGAGATTTTATTGTTTTGGTCTATTAAGTTTGTTCTTAGACCATTTTCTGCTATTCTGTGAGGAAAACTGCCATTTCTCTCAGGGGAGTAGTGGAGGCGCCATCTTTGATTTGCTGATTGTGGCTTTCCCGGAGGATGCCAATTTACTACACAAACGGATTTTCCTCACTGTAAGATCCGGACCTCTGAGGTAAATTTTCCCTCATATGCATTTGGAAAGCAACAGTGACAGGTACAGAAGGCGTGGGGGATCTACTAAAAGATGAGCTGCTGTCCTGATTGAGGAGATTTAATATAAGTGACTAGACTGAGACATCCCTGCAGCCTTCTTCATAGACTATCTGGTCATACTATTTTGGATGCTCCTTGCATAGGGTGGGGATAATACCATTCTACATATTGGACAATTCATGAGTCTGAAGGGGAGATATATAACCTTTCTAGTCCTAGTGTTACACTGAGACTTCAGGAGACTCTTTTTCGCTACTCTTTTGGTTTTTTTTTGCAAGCTGTTGCCTTATAACTTCTTCCATCTTTGCGTGCTACTACATCTCCAAGAAGGACTTCTTCAATCAAGCGGGGTCGGCGGGCCTCCAACGTATCCGAGCTACGTAGATGGATCCTGTTGTCTGAGGTTTCTACACGATCCGACCACTCCTGGGAGGGATCTCTTCAATCAAGCGGGGTCTTCGGGCCTCCAACGTATCCAAGCTTCGTAGACGGTTTCCGGTGTCGAGGAGTCAACTAAACAGCTATTCTTTTATGAGGATGTGCTGTTGGGGTACACCTTTATATTGATCTGCATATTGATGTTTGACTCTGTTTCTTGTGGATAAAGGTAGTTTGGGTGGTAGTTGTTGGGTCTTGGGTGGGTGATCTTTTCATCTTCTAATTGGGGGAGAGAGCTATTTACTTTATACTCTGAGTCCGTATTTACAGATAATTGTACTTCATTTCTGTTCCTTGGCTCTAGTATTGTGGAAGTCTATTACCTAATTGTAATTGTTTTTGGCTCAATATAGTTTACTGGAGCTGGCTATAGAGACTTACTATACATACTTTGTTATTCTTAATTTCTATATCTCAATTTATACGGTATACTAGTCCTAATGTCTCCCAAGCCTAAACCAAACGTTACTTCCAAAAATTCCACTGGTGAACTGGTGGAGGCTAGTCCACAGAGTGCGAACACTATGCCTTCCTCGGCATACCATAGTAACCAGTCACAAAGTGGCAGTAAAGATTCCTTACCAGTGAGAATAGTTCAGAAGAATGGAAATCCACACCTATGATTTATGAATCTACCCAGGCAAACTCAAAAAGAAAAGAAATGGAAACTATATCCAGATCACACGATGACTCTAATTTTCGGGAAGATTATGACTCAGCTCGAGACCCTCAAACCAAGAGCCCGGTGAGACAAAGAATGAAGACCTCAAGGAAAGACATAGATCCTCTCTCCAACCTTGACGATGGACAACTATCAGATAGAGATTTCTTGGTTAAAGTATTTGCTGATTTTAAAAAATCTTTGAGAGACGACATTGATGAGATTAAACATTCGGTGGCCTCGATAGTTTCCAGAACAGAAAAAACAGAGAAAGCCGTTGAGGAATTAAAAACGGAGTGCATTGACTCTAGAAAATCTCAAGACAGGGTGACTAATGAAATTAAAGTTCTGAAGGATAGGTTAGCAGATAGAGAGGACCGGGACCGCAGGAATAACCTGAAATTTAGAGGAATTCCCGAAAAGATAAAGCAGGATAACTTGCTTAATTACGTGAAATCTCTCACTAGAAAAATTGCTCCCTCACTGGAAAATATGGAGTATTTTATAGAAAGAGCCCATAGATTGCCAAGGCCCTCGCATCTTTCGGACGACGTCCCGAGGGATGTGATAGCTAAATTTAGCTTCTATCAAACCAGAGATAAAGTGACAACTTTCTTAAGAGATAATAAATCCCTACCTCCACCTTACGACGGGATTAAAATCTTCACAGATATTTCTAAAGACACGATGCTGAAGAGGAAATCTTTGAAGCCTGTAACGGACATTCTACGTGCTAAGGAGATCTTGTACAGATGGGGTCGTCCGACCGCTAGTGTTATTTTTACATACAAACAGAAATCTTTTGTTATTGAAGATAAGTCTGAGGGACTGAAAGTTTTGAGAAACTTACATCTAACTAATACTTGACGGGTCTTAAGTAGCTCTGTTTGACACTTTAAAGATTTAAGGTCCAATTAGGCACCATGGCCAAAACATTAGCCTTGCAGGAAGTTGAATAACGGTTCCCTTGAACCCTTCCTTATAGTATTGATACTTACATAGTTCTTATTGCTAGTTACATTCTGTGTTATAGTTTGCTTCATTTAATAGTTTGTTTCTTTACCTACCTGTAGTAGTTTAGTTTCCCTCCTAATTCTCTCCCTTCCCTCTCCCTCACACTTCCTCAACTTCATACTTTCATTGCAGCTAGCTTACGTACATTTTTAATTCTTCATTGAGACAATGACCACCAGATACCTTTCACTAAATGTCCATGGGTTAAATACCCCTCAAAAAAGTTCCATGTATGGAAAGAACTTGCGAGACATAAAATTGATTTGGCAGGACTTCAGGAAACTAAATTTTGCCTAGAAAATCCACCAAAATTTACGAATATAACTATTTCCTCATATCTATTTCTCCTCTAACAAGAAAAAAAAATCTGGAGTTGCCATTTTGATTAGGGATACTCTTAAATTTGAAGAACTTGAGGTCCATAGAGATGATGAGGGCCGATATCTTATCCTGATATGTAAAATAAATGATACTCCTCACACACTTGTGAATTTATACGCTCCTAACAAAGGTCAAATTTCATTTTTAAAAAAACTGTTCAAGACTATCCATGATCATAAGAAAGGCAACCTCTTCATTTTTGGGGACTTTAACGCGGTTCCTAATGCTAAGTTTGACTCTTCCAATAAGCCAGGATTACCAATGTCCAGCTTGATCCATTATTTAAACTCGTCATCTATAGAATTTACTCATTTTTCTGACTCGCATAAATCCTTTGCTAGGATAGATCTAGTTTTGACAGATATCAATTCCTTGCAGAAGATTAAATCAATAGAAATACTTCCTAGATCTTGGTCGGATCACTCTCCGATAATCTTCGCTACTACAGATGGGGCTTCTTATAGTGGGCGGAAACTCTGGAGAGCAAATTCTTTTCTATACCACCATCCAGATTATAAATCCAAAATTCAAAGTACCGTATATACTCGTGTATAAGCCGAGTTTTTCAGCCCAAAAATTGGGCTGAAAAGTCCCCCCCTCGGCTTATACACGGGTCATACGGTATGCTGTGGGGGGGGGGGGCTGTGACCGGGGGCTGGAGGAGGCAGGAGGGGGCCGAGGTGACCGCATGCGGTCACGTGGGGCCGCCTCATTAGTGCAATGAATATGCACGGCATCCCCCCGTCCATCAGCGGCGGGGGGATGCCGTGCATATTGCACTGCACAGCCCCCCTCCTTAATATGGGTCCCCCGGTAGTAATAAACAGCCCCCCCTCCTTATCACGTCCCCCCAGGCTGCGGCAGCTGTGAAAATAACAAACACTTTATACATCACCTTCCGACGCAGCTCTCCGGTCCTCTGCCCTCCGCTCGCCGGCTTCTTCTTCCTTGTTGTGCCGGTGTCATGTGACCGGGCGCAGGAGATGACGTCATTTCCTGCGCGCGGTCACAGAAGTCGGCACATCAAGGAAGAAGAAGCCGGCGAGCGGAGATGCTGAGGACCGGAGGAGCGGAGAGCTGCGTCGGAAGGTGATGTATACAGTGTTTGTTATTTTGACAGCTGCCGCAGCCTGGGGGGGACGTGATAAGGAGGGGGGGCTGTTTATTACTACTGGGGCTGCTGGATACTACACTGGGGTTGTATACTACCACTGGGGCTGCAATACCACTGGGGCTGCTGTATATAGGGGCTGCAGTACCACTGGGGCTGCAATACCACTGGGGCTGCTGTATACAGGGGCTGTATACTACCACTGGGGCTGCAATACCACTGGGGCTGCAATACCACTGGGGCTGCTGTATACAGGGGCTGTATACTACCACTGGGGCTGCAATACCACTGGGGCTGCTGTATATAGGGGCTGCAATACCACTGGGGCTGCTGTATACAGGGGCTGTATACTACCACTGGGGCTGCAATACCACTGGGGCTGCTGTATATAGGGGCTGCAGTACCACTGGGGCTGCAATACCACTGGTGCTGCTGTATACAGGGGCTGTATACTACCACTGGGGCTGCAATACCACTGGGGCTGCTGTATACAGGGGCTGTATACTACCACTGGGGCTGCAATACCACTGGGGCTGCTGTATATAGGGGCTGCAGTACCACTGGGGCTGCAATACCACTGGGGCTGCTGTATACAGGGGCTGTATACTACCACTGGGGCTGCAATACCACTGGGGCTGCTGTATACAGGGGCTGTATACTACCACTGGGGCTGCAATACCACTGGGGCTGCTGTATATAGGGGCTGCAATACCACTGGGGCTGCAATACCACTGGGGCTGCTGTATATAGGGGCTGCAATACCACTGGGGCTGCTGTATACAGGGGCTGTATACTACCACTGGGGCTGCAATACCACTGGGGCTGCGCTATACAGGGGCTGTATACTACCACTGGGGCTGCAATACCACTGGGGCTGCTGTATATAGGGGCTGCAATACCACTGGGGCTGCTGTATACAGGGGCTGTATACTACCACTGGGGCTGCAATACCACTGGGGCTGCGCTATACAGGGGCTGTATACTACCACTGGGGCTGCAATACCACTGGGGCTGCTGTATACAGGGGCTGCAATACCACTGCGGCTGCAATACCACTGGGGCTGCTGTATACAGGGGCTGTATACTACCACTGGGGCTGCAATACCACTGGGGCTGCTGTATATAGGGGCTGCAATACCACTGGGGCTGCAATACCACTGGGGCTGCTGTATATAGGGGCTGCAATACCACTGGGGCTGCTGTATACAGGGGCTGTATACTACCACTGGGGCTGCAATACCACTGGGGCTGCTGTATACAGGGGCTGTATACTACCACTGGGGCTGCAATACCACTGGGGCTGCTGTATATAGGGGCTGCAATACCACTGGGGCTGCAATACCACTGGGGCTGCTGTATATAGGGGCTGCAATACCACTGGGGCTGCAATACCACTGGGGCTGCTGTATATAGGGGCTGCAATACCACTGGGGCTGCAATACCACTGGGGCTGCTGTATATAGGGGCTGCTGTATACACCACTGGGGCTGCAATACCACTGGGGCTGCTGTATATAGGGGCTGCAATACCACTGGGGCTGCTGTATATAGGGGCTGCAATACCACTGGGGCTGCAATACCACTGGGGCTGCTGTATATAGGGGCTGCTGTATACACCACTGGGGCTGCAATACCACTGGGGCTGCTGTATATAGGGGCTGCAATACCACTGGGGCTGCTGTATATACCACTGGGGGCTGCTGTATATCATACTGCTGGGGCCTGTATACCACTGCTGGGGGCTGTATACCTGTGCTGGGGTCCACCCTCGGCTTATACGCGAGTCAATAGATTTTCCCAGGTTTTGGGGGCAAAAGTAGGGGGGTCGGCTTATACACGGGTCGGCTTATACACGAGTATATACGGTATATTACAATATTACTTTAAAGAAAATGATTTGGGAGATATGCCTATTCCAACTTTATGGACTGCCCATAAGGCACTGATTAGAGGTCATCTAATTCAATTAAATTCTCTCCTAAAAAGAAAATTAACTAAAGATACGGCTTCCATCATAAGTAAGATTAAAGACTTGGAATCGGAGGTGATTCGGACCAAGAAAAATTCCATCTTTGGTGACATTCTTAAATTGAGGGTTGAACTAAAATCCCTTTTAACTGCGGAATTTGATAAGGTTTCCCACATTACTAAATCTAATTTTTATAATTCTACCAACAAACCCTCCAACTATTTGCCAAATTGATAAAAATACGAAGGGCCAAAACAAGAATTCTACAGATCAGGAATAAACCTAATTCTATAGTCAAATCCCCTGCGGAAATTTCAGATGCCTTTGAAGTTTATTACAAGAAGTTATATAACTTAGGAAAGGAGCCCGGGGAAGTTGATCCCTGTGCTGTGGAAATGGCTTCGTTTTTAGACTCTATTCAACTTCCTTCTTTGACATCTGACCAGTTAAAATTCCTAAACTTACCCTACACTGAAGCTGAAATCTCTGATACTATTGCGTCCCTAAAGAAATTTAAGTCTCCCGGGCCTGACGGGTTACAGAACGAATACTATATTGCCTTTAAAGATATCCTTGTCCCATATTTAACTAGGTTAATCAATTTCCTCACTACTGACCAGAGTAGTCTTCCCAAGGAAATGCAAGAAGCAGTGATTACGGTTATCTCAAAAGATAAGGGTGATACTGAGAATGTAGCTAACTATAGACCCATATCGCTCCTGAATTCAGAAATAAAAATTATTAGTAAAACTTTAAATAACAGACTAAAACAAGTTATCTCGACACTCCTCCACGGGGATCAAGTGGGTTTCGTTCAGGGAAGGGGAACATCGGATGCTACGAGACGGGCGTTAAATTTAATAGATTTTATAGAGAGAACTGGGACTCCAACCCTAGTGGTCGCTGTCGATGCGGAGAAAGCGTTCGACAGGGTCCACTGGGGCTTCCTCTTTGAGGTTTTGAGGAGGTTTGGCTTTGGGGATAATATAACTAACTTAATTCATTCGCTTTATTCTAATCCGAGTGCGAAAATCATAACAAATAACTTTTTGTCAAAAGACATCTTGCTAATGAATGGTACACGTCAAGGTTGTCCCCTTTCCCCTTCTCTCTTTAACCTCTTTATTCAGCCATTAGCGGAAAAAATAAGTACTCATCCTTTGATAAAAGGCATTCCCATTTCTATGAGACAATTTAAGATTAGTTTATTCGCTGACGATATCCTGGTAACTTTGACTGATCCCATAAATTCTTTACGATATCTCCTTGACACAATTGATACATTTTCTCGAATTTCCCATTATAAGATCAATTTGAAAAAGACTCAGGTGTTACACTTAAATATAGATCAGGACCTCCTTGACTTGTTAAAACGCGAACACTCTCTCTCGTGGGAAAAAGAATCTATAAAATATTTAGGTATTTATTTGACCAAATCCCTATCTAAGATTGTAGACGTTAATCTTAATTATATCTACAAAGTCATACAGGACGATGTTCTTCATATTTCCAAAATTGATATTTCATGGTTGGGAAGAATAAACTCATTTAAAATGTTTTATCTTACCGAAACTTCTCTATATCTTTCGTTCTGTACCCCTACCTGTGTCCAGACAATGGATGGCAAAATTACAAACTCAACTGACGAGATTCATTTGGGATAAGAAAAAACCAAGAGTGGCTAAGACTACCCTGGAGAAAGGGAGGTCTAGAGGAGGTCTGGCTGTTCCCAACCTCACCGCATATCATCACTCCACTATCATAAAACTGAGTCAATGATGGTGGGAGACAGGTGATAGACCAAGTTGGCTTACTCTTGAAGATAAAAATATGCTAAAGGGAGGCCTTGGTCCACAGCTTCTTTCCTTCCTTTGTGATAAAAACAAACCTCTTCCGAAAGAAACGTTAGTGAAAGCCTCTATTCAATCCTGGAGATTGTTTATTTCCAAATCATTGAAAAGCTTTCAACCTCATCCACCTACTTGGATCCCAATTGATATATTAGACTATATTTCTGCAAACCTGAAACTTAAATCCTGGAAAGACCATGGGATTGGTTTTATATCTAACATCTTGGATGGCAGAGGAGGGTTGATTCCCTTTGCGGTCCTACAAAACACTTATGGTCTGGAAGACATAGAAGTTAAAACCTGGGAGGAGATTCATCGCATTCTGTTGAGCCATAAACTGGTATTCTCTCTTCCTCACAATGTGACACTACTTTTGAAGTTCCCGCAGAGTACCTTTTTTTGGAAGTTGAAAAACATATATCAGGACATTAACCTAGATTCGGTCTATGTGAAATCTTCAAATGTAGTAGCCTGGGAAGAAAGACCTGAACATCTCTATAAATACTGAACAACTTGGCAAGTCCTTTGATCTTATGTATACACAGGTACCGTGCATCTCCCTTATTGAGACCCAATTTAAATTGTATTCAAGATGGTATCTTACTCCGTTGAAGCTCAATAAGTTTAATTCACTCAA
>JARQOC010000012.1:111587262-111805978 GCA_033576535.1 Allobates femoralis | reverse complement strand
ACCGCACGCACACAGCTTTTGGAGCCGGTGCCATGTTAAGTGTGGGCAAACTTGCCCTCAAGCCACTAATGGCTATAAGTTGGTCACAAATATCGCCCTATATTACACATATGCCCTATATGAGGTTACCAACCCATATACTATCATCCACAATCTAAAGTGCATTTATTATTATCATACTGATCACATTATATATAAGCATATACGGTTGTAAACATAGATAAAAGCAGGTCCTCCTGACGAAACGGTGGTGCGGTTTCTGGACATTGCAAAATAAAAGGACTCCACTTGTGGTTTAGCATGGCACAGAATAATACATGATCTTTAAAGCTTCAGAGGCAGGAATAGGAACAACTAGAATACAGAATAAACCTACAGTTCAAAACAGTGACCACCAAATAAAAACACAATGATATGTTTAGCATGGTTAAGCAAGGCTCCCAGGAAAACCATTTTTTGATTGCTTTATTCAATATAATTAAGCTTTTATTACTACACAGTCGGTTATATTGCAGGACAACAACCTCCCATTTCCTGACCTCATCCTAAGAATGGTTTGAATGAGACAGCATCATTGAGGCCTCCTGGTTTTGTGGTCTCCAATAAGGTGATCCACTTTACCTCCTTTTGTGCAAGCACCCGTTTCAAATCACCGCCCCTCACTCCCAGATGATCCAGAAGATCACCTTATTGGAGACCCTATAGATCATGTCTCTTGCCCTGTTCAGACTCCTCAACCTCTGGAGCTTCTCAGTCTGGTACTACTCAGCAGTTACCAGGACTCTCTCACTGTCCGTGTGGCACCATGCTTTCACGAAGCCTAAGTACATCCAATGCTTCTACACAGAGTGTCCTTTTTCACACACACAGACTCCAGCTTCCAGCACTCTGCTTTTGCTCTGCTCAGACTTTACTTTCACTTTCTGATCTGGATCAGTCTATCTGCACAGTTCAGGAAGGGGGGGGAACGGTGACTGGTCAGCAACATCACATGCAGGGAAAGCAATGTCCTTAAAATCATAGTGTGCTTTAACTGTTAATTGCAGTGACACCCCTACATAGGCACAGTCTGGTGCAGAAACAATTACATCTTTACAAAATTGACCCAATAATTTTTCTTAGGTGACACTCTGGTGGAGGAAATCATTCTGGATGAACACGGACATCGAAATTCCCTAGAACTGACAGGTAAGTGGACAATATATGGACTGGATCTGTAGAAAGTTTTTTAGTACATCGCCCCGTATAAGCATCCTACATATAGATAGAGGTGTTATTAAAAAATGACCTCGGGTTGTGTTTTTCCCCATTATTAGCTCAATATCTGCAAGAAGTTTGTATGTTCTCTGTGTGTGCATGAGTTTCTTCCAGGTTCTCCGGTTTTCTCCCACTCTAAAGCCTGATAGGATGTTTAGATTGTGATCCCAGTGGGGACAGTGTTGCAAATATATCTAAAATACTGCGGAATTAATAGCGCTATACAAGTGAATAATTATCACAGGCCTGCGATAAAAAAAATACAAGAGATGTTTTCACTGATTTTTATGTAATTTGGAGGCTGATTACGAAAATGACCACCATTTTTTTCCATCACGTAAGGATTTTTTGTAAAACCAAGATCGATATTTTTGCTAAAATCCTATTTAAAAAGGAATTCTGTCTAACAATTGTACATTTAATATCTGGCAACAGTGGTTTAGAAGAGAGAGCACACCGGGGGGGGGGGGGAGGTAGAGAGCGCATGAAGAAAGAGAGAGGGTTCATTAGGATAGAGTGCACACTGTGGTAGAGAGGGCACATGGTGGGAAAGTGTGCGCATGGTGGGAGAAAGCACACCGGGGGGCAGAGATCGCATGAAGAAAATGAGAGCTTGGTGGGATAGAGTGCACATGGTGGGAAAATGTACGCACGGTGGGAGAGAGCACAACGTGGGAGAGAGCAAAGTGGGGGCACAGTGCACAGAAAAAGAGTGCATTGTGGGATAAAGAGCACATGATGGGAGAGACAGCACAGAGTGAGGGCAGTGTTATGAACCGGCAACTGAGGAGTAACATGTGGTGTTCACAGGAGAGGTAGGACACTAATGCTGGTCGCGGAATCCTGACTAACCCCCGCAACTAGAAGCAGCCATGGAGCGCACTACGATACCCTATAGCGCCTCAGCACAGCCGGAGAACTAATTAAGCCTAAAGACGTAACAGGAAATACCTGACTGCCTTGGAGCAGACCCTAATGGAATAGCTAGCCCCCACAAATACTGACAGTTAGTGGAGATGAAAAACAATACACAGGCAGAAAATAGACACATGCAAAGAGAGGCCCAGCTATAACTAAATAGAGAAAGGACAGGTCAGATTACTTCCGCAACCAGCATCAAAACCCTATCAAAAAAACAACTGCTAGATATGCAAAAAATCTGAGCCCACACGGACTCACCTCCCACTAAACCAGCAAGACTCCTGCGAACAATTCCAAAGTCAGTAAAACTGACACTAAACAAAACTGGAACTACAGACAGGTAATGGAATGGTTAATGGACTAGGGAGGAATTCCTCCCTAACTGAATGCAGGGAAGACAAATACGTCTCCAAAGTCTGGTTTTCTCTCCGTTTGACCATTAGACTGAGGATAATACGCAGAAGAGAAGGACAGCTCAATACCCAGCTGAGCACAAAAGGCCTTCCAAAACCCGGAAACAAACTGAACCCCCCTATCCGACACAATATTTTCTGGAATGCCATGCAACTGAACGACATGCTGGAAAAAAAACGGAACCAACTCTGAAGAAGACGGCAACTTTGGCAAAGGAACTAGATGAACCATCTGGAAACCGATCACAAACAACGCAGACAACAGTCATACTCCGGGAAACCGGAACATCAGAAATAAAATCCATAGAAATATGAGTCCAAGGTCTCTTCGACACAGGGAAGGGTAACAATAACCCACTGGAACAGGAACAAGAAGCCTTAGACCGTGAACACATCGCACAGGACTGCACAAAGGCCTGAACATCACGCGACTATGAAGGTCACCAAAAGGTCTGGCTGACCAAATCCCTGGAACCAAAAATACCAGAGTGACCCGCCAAGACAGAATAATGAATTTCAGAAATAACCCGAGTAACCCATCCGGCAGGCACAAACAATTTTCCCTCAGGACATTTCTCAGGTTTATCCGCCTGAAACCGTTGAAGAGCAATCTGCAAATTAGGAGAAATAGCAGACAGGACGACCCCTCTTTAAGGACACCACCAGGCTCAGAGGTCTCCAAGAAATCCTAGATCCTAGAGAGGGCATCAGCTTTTCACATTGTTAGAAGAAGGGAGGTAGAAAACTACAAAATCAAAGCGTGTAAAAAACAAAGACCACCGAGCCTGTCTAGGATTCAATCTCTTGGCAGACTCTAGGAAAACCAGATTTTTGTGATCAGTTAAGACCACGATACGATGTTTAGCTCCCTCCAACCAGTGTTGCCACTCTTCAAAAGCCCACTTCATCACCAACAATTCCCGATTGCCGACATCATAATTACCGTATATACTCGTGTATAAGCCGACCCGTGTATAAGCCGACCCCTACTTTTGCCCCCAAAATCTGGGAAAACCTATTGACTCGTGTATAAGCCGAGGGTGGACCCCAGCACAAGTATACAGCCCCCAGCAGTGTGGTATACAGCAGCCTCCCCAGTGGTATATACAGCCCCAGTGGTAGTATCCAGCAGCCCCAGTGGTAGTATCCAGCCCCAGTGGTAGTATCCAGCAGCCCCAGAGGTATATACAGCCCCAGTGGTAGTATCCAGCAGCCCCAGAGGTATATACAGCCCCAGTGGTAGTATACAGTAGCCCCAGAGGTATATACAGCCCCAGTGGTAGTATCCAGCAGCCCCAGAGGTATATACAGCCCCAGTGGTAGTATACAGCAGCCCCAGAGGTACTGTATATACAGCCCCAGTGGTAGTATACAGCAGCCCCAGAGGTATATACAGCCCCAGTGGTAGTATACAGCAGCCCCAGAGGTATATACAGCCCCAGTGGTAGTATCCAGCAGCCCCAGAGGTATATGCAGCCCCAGAGGTATATACAGCCCCAGTGGTAGTATCCAGCAGCCCCAGAGGTATATACAGCCCCAGTGGTAGTATCCAGCAGCCCCAGAGGTATATACAGCCCCAGTGGTAGTATCCAGCAGCCCCAGAGGTATATACAGCCCCAGTGGTAGTATCCAGCAGCCCCAGAGGTATATACAGCCCCAGTGGGTAGAATACAGCCGCCCGCCCGCCTCCCCCATCAGTATACAGGCCCACCCGTCAGGATCCAGGGCCCCCCCTCCTTGCTCCGCAAAACCTGCAAAGTAAAATCCTTATACTTATCACTCTCCTGTCACCGCCGTTCCGCCGCTGCCATCGCGATCCCCGTCTTCTTTCAGCGTCTTCCGGCTTCCTGTGGTCGCGGGCAATGACGTCATTGCCCGCGACCACAGGAAGCCGGAAGACGCTGAAAGAAGACGGGGATCGCGATGGCAGCGGCGGAACGGCGGTGACAGGAGAGTGATAAGTATAAGGATTTTACTTTGCAGGTTTTGCGGAGCAAGGAGGGGGGGCCCTGGATCCTGAGTGGGGGGCCTGTATACTGATGGGGGAGGCGGGCGGGCGGCTGTATTCTACCCACTGGGTATATACTCGCGTATAAGCCGAGGGGGGACTTTTCAGCCCAATTCTTGGGCTGAAAAACTCGGCTTATACGCGAGTATATACGGTACGTTCAGCAGGGGAAAATGTACGGGAAAAGAATGCACAAGGTCTCAATTTTGAACTGACAGAATCTCTCTTAGACAGCACTGCCCCTACTCCAATCTCTGAGGCATCAATCTCCACCGGAAAAGGAAGAGAAACATCAGGTTGTCGTAACACAGGAGCAGAAGTAAACCATCGTTTGAGTTCCTGAAAGGCGTGAATAGCCGCAGAAGACCAATTCTCCACATCAGTTCCTTTCTTGGTCAAATCAGTCAGCGGCTTAACCACACGAGAACAATTCACAATAAACTTACGATAAAAATTAGCAAAACCCAAGAACTTCCGAAGGCCTTTCACAGATGCGGGCTGAACCCAATCATGAATAGCCTGTACCTTAACAGGATCCATCTCCACAGAGGAAGGAGACAATATAAACCTGAGAAAATAAATCTTTTGGACGCCAAAGAGACACTTAGACCTCTTGACGTACAGAGCATTATCCCGAAGGATCTGAAACACCATCCGGACCTGCGCAACATGAGAATCCCAACTGTCAGGGAAAATCAAAATATCATCCAGATAGACAATGAGAAACTTATCGATAAAATTCAGAAAAATCTCATGCATAAAAGACTGGAAAACAGATGGCACATTTGTCAATCCAAACGGCATAACAAGATATTCGAAATGACCCTCAGGTGTATTGATAGCTGTTTTCCATTCATGACCCTGCTTAATACGAATAATATTGTATGCCTCTCTGAGGTCAATTTTAGTAAACCAACTAGCCCCCTTGACTCTAGAGAACAAATCCGAAATCAGGGTCAATGGATATTGATACTTAACCGTGATCTTATTCAAAAGACGGTAATCAATATAAGCTCTCAAGGAACTGTCTTTCTTAGCAACAAAAAAGAAACCAGCTCCCAACGGCGAGGACAATGGTCGAATATGGCCCTCAGCATGGCATCATGTTCAGGCACAGACAGATTAAAACCTTAGGGAATATACCCTTACGGAATTTACAACCAGGAATTAAATCAATAGCACAATCACAGTCCCTATGTGGAGGCAGAGAATGGACTTAGGTTCATCAAAAACATCCCAAAAGTCAGACAAAAACTCAGGGATCTCCAAAGCAGGAGAAGAAACAGACAATAAGGGAATGTCACCATGCACACCCCGACAACTTCAAGTAGATACCAACATAGATTTCCAGTCCAAAACAGGATTATGCTCTTGCTGCCACGGAAATCCCAAAACAACCACATCATGCAAAACCAAAGATCTGCGCTCTTCCTGATGAGCGGGTGCAACCCGAATGGTCAATTGAGCCCAGAATTGAGGCTTATTTTCAGCCAGGGGCGTGGCATCAATACCCCTCAACGGAATAGGGGAATGCAAAGGCTGCAACGGAAAACCACAACGCCTGGCAAATTTTAAAATCCATAATATTCAAGGCAGCACCAGAATCCACAAAAGTCATAATCTAAAAGGCGGACAAAGAACAAATCAAGGATACCGACAAAAGAAATTTTGGCTGCACAGTACTAATACCAAATGAAGCGACCACTCTTCTCACTCATTTAGGACAGTCAGGAATGACATGAGAAGCGTCGCCACAGTAAAAACATAACCTGTTACGCCGTCTAAATCCTTGTCTTTCATTTCTAGAAAGAATTCTGTCACACTGCATAGGCTCAGCGACCTGTTCAGAAGGCAGAATCGCAGCATGTATAGTTCCACGCTCGCGCAAATGTCTGTCAATCTGAATGGCCAAAGACATAGTCATTAAGACCAGAAGGCATGGGAAATCCCGCCATCACATCTTTAACTGACTCGGAGAGACCCTTTCTGAAAAGCGCCGCCAGCACATCATCATTCCACTTTGTAAGAACAGCCCACTTTCAGAATTTCTGACAAAACACTTCTGCCGTTTCCTGACCATGAGACAGGGCCAGCAGGGTATTTTCAGCCTGGTCTACAGTATTAGGTTCATCATATAATAACCCCAATGCTTGATAAAAGGAATCCACATTAGCCAAAATCAGATCCCCAGAAGGCAAGGAGAAAGCCCAATCCTGAGGATCACCCCGCAGCAGAGATATGACAATCCTAACCTGCTGAACGGGGTCACCCGAGGACAGGGGCTTCAAGGCGAAAAACAATTTACAATTGTTCTTAAAATTCAAAAACTTAGATCTATCGCCAGAAAACAAATCAGGACTAGGAATCCTAGGCTCTAAAACAGGAGACCGAGTAATATAATCTGAGTTACCCTAAACTCTTGCCGAAAGATGGTCCATACAAGAAGCCAGTTGCTGCACATCCATAATGCCAGAACACTCCTCAATCACCCAAGAAAAAGAGGTAAGAAAAGCAAACACACAACAGAAAAAAAAAATTCCTGCAGACTTTTCCTACCTGCTTCGGTGCTAATCTCAAATAGACACAAGCAAAGAGAGGCCCAGCTATAACTAAATAGAAAAAGGACAGGGCGGATTACTTCCGTGGCCAGCATCAAAACCCTATCAAAAAACCAACTGCTAGATATGCAAAAAATCTGAGCCCACATGGACTCACCACCCACTAAACCAGCAAGACTCCTGCAAACAATTCCAAAGTCAGTAAAACTGACACTAAACAAAACTGGAACTACAGACAGGTAATGGAATGTTTAATGGACTAGGGAGAAATTCCTCCCTAACTGAATGCAGGGAAAAAACAATTATACAGACAAACAAATCTTACACTCAGAGCAGAAAAATGAGTAATTCAGATACAAAAGGCACATTACAAATGAGCCACAGATTTGCAGAAAAAACAACCACTTATCTGGATTCAGCAAGGACCAGGAGAAGGCAGGAGACATGCAGTCACGCCATGAACAATTCACCACTGGCAAATTAGCACACCAATCCAAACCACCCCTCCAGTCATTATCAGATTCAGGTGATACATCTCTCACAGACAGAGCAGATGCATCACCAGTCTCAACCACACGAGGGAGCTCCAAACCAGAAATTCCAGTCACGGAATCCACAACAGGGCAGAGAGTGCACAGAGATGACACAGTGAGAGAGAGCGCAGGGGGCAGAGAGGGCATGGTGGGAAAGCGTGCAAAGAGAGGGCAGAGAGCGCACAGAGAAAGGGCACGGTGGGTGAAGCGAGTGCAAGGGGGGCAGAGTAAGTGCATAGAGAAAGAGAATGCATGGTGGGAGAGAGAGCACGGGGCAGAGAGAGCGCAGTGGGGAGGCAGAGAGAGCACAGGACGGGCAGAGAAAGTGCATAGTGGTAGAGAGAGTGCAGAGTGGGGGGCATAAAGCACATGAAGAAAGATGGCTTGGTGGGAGAGAGAATGCAAGGGAGGAGAGAGAGCACAAGGGAGGAGAGAGCACTGAGGAAGAGAGGGTGCACAGAGGGAGAGAGGCACATGGAGGAAAAAAGCACACAGTGGGAGAGCACATGGTGGGAAAAAGAGCACAAGGAGGGAGGGAGAATTCACTGTGAAAGAAAGAGTGCTGAGGGTGGCAGGGAGTGCAAAGAGAAAGCATGGTGGGAGGGTAGGTGCATGGTGGAAGAGGGGAGTGCATGGAGGGAGCGAGCGCATGATAAGAAAGCGCATGGAGGGAGAGAGCGCACATTGGGAGAGGGTGTGTGGTGGGTGACACAGCACATGGTGAGAGAGCACACATGATGGGAGAGAGCACAGAGAGAGGCAGAGAGCAAATGCAGAAAGAGGGCAGGATGGGAGAAAGATTGCACAGTGTGAGAGAGGGCGTACGGTGGCAGAGTGGGTGCATGGTGGGAGAGAGTGCAGATGGTGGAAGGAAAGTGCATGGAGGGAGTGAGTGTACAATAAGGGCACAGAGGGAGAGAGGGTGCATGGTGGGAGAGAGCGCACAGTGGGAGAATGCACATTGGGAGAGAGAGCACAGAGGGGGGTCAGAGAACGAATGCAGAACAAGAGGGAGAGAGCGTATGGTGGAGAGAGAGGTGTACGGTGGCAGAGTGGGTGCATGGTGGGAAAGAGCGCCGACGGTGGGAAAGAAAGTGCATGGAGGGAATAAGTGCACAGTAAGAGAGCACAGAGGGAGAGAGGGTGTATGGTGGGTGACAGAGCATACGGTGGAAGAGAGAACGAACGGTGGGAGAAATTGTGCATGGTGGGAGAGAGCCGTACAGTGGGAGAATGCAGGTGTGAGAGCGCACGGTGGGAGAGGAAACACAAGGGGGGCAGGGAGAGTGCACAGAGAGCGCACGGTGGGAGAGAGCAGAGGGGGATGTGAGAGCACACTGGGAGACAGCGCCTGGTGGAAGAGAGAATGCAGAAGGGGCAGAGAACGCATGGAGAAAGAGAGGGCATGGTGGGAGAGAGAGAGCACGTGGTGGGAGATGGAGAGCACACGGGGCGGAGAGTGCACAGAGAAAGGGCGCATGGTGGGAGAGAAAGGCAATGGTAGGAGAAAGGGCACATGAAGAGGGAGAGAGTGCACAGAGGGGGAGAGCGCACAGGGGGAGCAGAGAGGGTGCACAGAGTACAAGATGGGAGAGAGCGCAGGGAAAGCAGAAAGAGAGCGCATGGTGTAAGAGCGCACAGAGTGAGCGAGCACGCACAGAGGGAGAGAGCACGCACAGAGGGAGAGAGAGCGCACAGAGGGAGAGAGTGCATGGTGAGAGAGCACAAGGTAATAATAATCTTAACTTCTGTCAGAGACTGTATAAATAATGTCGCTTATCCATGTTATGTAAATAAAATCTTATAACCGGACGTTAGCTTCATCCATTGGTTGTAAATTACTCTTTTGAAAGCTGAAACCCTCCGAAATGTGGTTTAGGTTAAGAAAATAAATTGGCGTCAATGCTGAAATATTGATCATTTAATGAACACAGAATGGACTGATTTTGGTAAGACAAAAGTTTTGTCGCCTGGTCATATAATGCCCCAATCCTAGCTTACATCCTCACCTGTGCTCAGTAAATGATCGGTTACTTAGTGGGTGTGTATAAAAAGAAACTCGGCACCCCAGATCTTCACTTGAACTGCAACTTGAGCTCTGACAACATGCCAAAAATCCACCCTGCCACCAAAGCCTTGATTATCAAGAGGCTGAAGATCAGATCCACTGCAGAGGTGGCTGGCACCTTTAATGTGTCTCAGCGTCAAGTACAAAGAATTAAAAAAAGATTTGAAGAGACTGGAGATGTATTTGACAAGCCCAGGTCCGGCAGATTCCGCAAGACAACTGCTCAGGTGGAACATTTGTTGCTTAGAAAATCCAAAGCAAGACCCTCTGCCACTTCAGGAGAGCTCCAACAGGACTTGTCACTTGAACAGTTTGTAGGATTCTGTCTCGAAATGGTCTCCATGATCAAATCAGTGCCCAGAAGCCAGCACTAAACAAAAGACAAATAAAAAACTGTGTGGCATTTGCAAAGTCCCACAGCCTGCTAAACAGATGGACGCTGAAAAAGTGGCAGAAGGTGGATTTCTCTGATGAATCCTCAGTAGAATTACACCACAGCTGCCACAAATACTGCAGGAGACCTACTGGAGCCCGTGTGGATCCAAAATACACCCAGAAAACTGTTAAATTTGGTGGTGGAGAGATCATGGTTTGGTGTTACATTCAGTATGGGGGTGTGCGAAACATTTGCAAGGTGGAAGGCAATATCAATAGCCTAAAATATCAAGACATTAACTACCTCTTACATTCCAAATCATAAAAGTGTCAAATTCTTCAGCAACATGTTGCTCCATCTCATACATCCATCTCTACAACAAAGTTCCTCCAGGCAAAAAAGATCAAGGTGGTCAAGGACTGGCCAGTCCAGTCACCAGACATGAACATCATTGAGCATGTTTGGGGTAGGATGAAAGACGAAGCTTGGAAGACAAAACCAAAGAATCTAGATGAACATGTAAGACTGCATTCTTTGCTATTCCTGATGACTTCATTCATTCATGCAGTCCTTCAAGATCATGGAAGTCACACAAAATATTAAATATGACTCTAATAGCACCACAACTTCATTCACCAATGTTATGCAACATATATTTGTATTTTAAGTTAACTATTTGTTTGAATATCACATTACTTTCTGTGGGTGACAAAACTTTTGTCTTGCCAAAATCTGACCATTCTATGTTCATTAAATGATCAATATTTCAACATTAATGCCAATTTATTTTCTTAACCTAAACAAAATTTGGGAGGGTTTCAGCTTTCAAAAGAGTAATTTATGAAACCAATGGATGAATTTAACATCAGGTTATCAGCTTTTATTTACGTAACATGGATAAGCGACATAAGTTCTGTCAGGGAGTGTGTAGCGCCAACATGTTCTGCAGCGCTTAAAGGGATCCTGTCACCCCCAAAACACCTTTAAACCTATTAAAAGCTGTCCCTAGAGCATATTAACACTTTCCCTACACTCCTTTTACCACCTAAATGCACATAGTCAAAGTGAATAAAAACGTTGTTATAGTACCTCATTACTGATGATAATGAGTGACTATGCTATTCATAGTCACTCATCCAGACTGCCCCTCTTCATACTATCACGCCTGAATAGGCGTGATCTTCATGAGAGATTCAAAATCGCGCCTCCCCGCTGTGTCCTGTGTCGGCCGGGCTTCAGCGTGGGGCTGTATGACGCGATCCGCGTCATTTCCGGCGCCGGGTGACGTATACACCCGCGCCGCTCTGTCAGCTTCAAAATGCGCACTGCGCATGCGCAGTGCGGGACTTGAAGCTAACAGCGGCGCGGGTGTAAATACGTCACCCGGCGCCGGAAATGACGCGGATCGCGTCATACAGCCCCACGCTGAAGCCCGGCCGACACAGGACACAGCGGGGAGGCGCGCAGGGAGGCGCAATTTTGAATCTCTCATGAAGATCACGCCTATTCAGGCGTGATAGTATGAAGAGGGGCAGTCTGGATGAGTGACTATGAATAGCATAGTCACTCATTATCATCAGTAATGAGGTACTATAACAACGTTTTTATTCACTTTGACTATGTGCATTTAGGTGGTAAAAGGAGTGTAGGGAAAGTGTTAATATGCTCTAGGGACAGCTTTTAATAGGTTTAAAGGTGTTTTGGGGGTGACAGGATCCCTTTAAAGGAAAACTGTAAAGTCAAAAATACATATATAACTGCTATCATTTTCTAATTCCTTTCTCCAAGCTCTCTCTATTCATGTATTTCAATTATTTATATTCCCCTTCTATCTTCAGTAAACTTCAAATAAAGAGAATCACTCACAGTGAATGATCCACTTAGTTCTCTGCTGTCCACTCCACATACATGAATATGCATGTCACATACTAACATCACATCACTGCACAGGACATGAGTGGGGGGGGGGAGCTGTATTCACCTCTCTGCTCTCTGTGTTTCCAGCATCACAAGAGGTTAAATACAACACAGAAACTGTCTCAGCACAGCAGGATTTCAGCTTACAGAAACTAATGAAGTCTAGATAAGGCAGATGTGTAATAGCTCTCTCCCTCCATGGTTTTCTCAACAGAACGGACCTCCTGTGAAACCTGACACTGCACTGTTAGAAAAGGGTGTAGGGAGGAGAGAGGAGAGCGCTGCTGAGAGGGAGTGCATAATTACATGACAGTTTATACAGCACCTGGACTAATCCTGTTTGCTTAGAATGGCGAGGACTAATCCAGGAGCTCACTGCAGGGTCTGACAATGCTGATAACATGGAAACCACAAACAGTACAATAATGATTTTACATGTTTTTAAAAGGTCTGCCCAGGCCCTATTCAAGGGTAATATTAGTCATACTGAAAAATGACCCGACAGTGTCCCTTTAACAAATCAGATTTATATACAAACAGTCATAAGAAACAGTTTTGGAAAACACGATAATTAAAAGCAAAAAATAATGACGACCCTGCTCGCAAGAGCTTACAATCTACAATAAGGTGGAGGTGACACAAAGTACAGGGGCTTTTTTACAATCATGGTCCAACCATTTTGAGGTTGTGGAATAGTTGAGAGCGGAGTAAGTGGCCACCAGCCAGTCTGTGTAGAGCTTTTGGGTCTGATGGAGTTTGAGAGTTATGTTCAGGGAAGAAGTAGATAACCTGCAGTATGTCTGAATGACATTGATTAGGGAGAATGACAGGCCGCTCTAAAAAGATTTGATTTTAATGAGCGCCTGAAGCTAAGTAACTTGTGGGTAGTCCTAATTTCTTTGGGTAGAGCATTGCAGAGAGTTGATAAAGCTGGAGAAAAGTCTTGGAACTGGGAATTGGAGGTTCAGATTAGTGCAGATGTTAGTCTAAAGTCACTCCCAGAGCGAAGAGAACGGGTGGGGTGATAGACAGAGCTGAGGGTAGAGACATAGGCAGGTGCTGCACTGTGAAGAGCTTTGTGGGTGAGAACAAGTAATTTGAATTTGATATCTCCAACCATTTCCTTTTTATTTCGGTGCATCTATATAAATGGACCACCCTGTATTAGTTGCTGCATATAAGATTCTATTAAAAAGAGAACATAAGATCCCTACTGGTTTACAAGTCTTCCCCCCCCCTTACTGGAGCTCATGTATTACTATGATTGCAGACTTCATAAGTATGGGCAATGAATAATTCTGACCATAACTGGTGACATATTTGGGGCAAGATGTTTCAAAAAACCTACCAGACACATAGTATGATATGCATGTCGTATAAGGCCCCTTTCAGATCAGCGTTTTTCGCTAATCGCTGCAGATGCGGCGGATTTACCGCAGCCAAAGCTACCCAGGAGTTCATGAGTGCAAAAAAGTGGAACATTCTGCAATGGCCAAGTCAATCTCCAGATCTAAACCCAATTGAGCATGCATTTCACTTGCTCAAATCCAGACTTAAGACGGAAAGACCCACAAACAAGCAAGACCTGAAAGCTGCGGCTGTAAAGGCCTGGCAAAGCATTAAGAAGGAGGAAACCCAGTGCTGAACGAGCTGAACAGCTTGAAGTATGAACAGGATATGGAGCAACCCATGGGAAGGCACATGTCATAAAAGAATTTCCTGTCGAGGGAGCACCCTAGTAGGTGATGGCAGTCGGGGTGCATTAGTAGCAGGCGAAAAGCTGACGCTATATCTGATTTTGCCATTAGGGTGCCATGCCCCGCTTTGCGAACTAGGGACACCGCTTTGTCAAAGGAGACAAAGGAAACTGCCAAGTTCTTGGCTGGGATGCCATCGTTTACTGACTTCCCCGCCGGGAAGGACAGGTTGTGGATTAGGCAGTACTTGCCCAGTTCCTTTTTGGGCACTACACCTAGTGGTGAGACATGGAGATTTGGAAAGGTCATGTTTTCAAACGGACCTGCCATGCGGCTTAGAGCCACTTCCTTTTGTAGCCTGTGAGTCAGGACCTGAGGCAGGTCCTGTGCAGACTTGAGATTGGGGGCGAAACATGGTTTTGGGGAAAAAAAATGAACGGAATGAAAAAACCATAGGCAAATCAGTCTCTGACGGCGGCGGCAGCCGCCCTATTGGGGTACCGTCATAGCCACGGCTCCATCTCTAACATGTTTGCCGGGGTCTGCTGTGGAGCCTGGCGGGTTGCTTGTCACACATTGAGGAGATATGGTTGCCACCACACGATGACCATTCATGTTTGTACTTGCAGAGCCCTTGGAACCTGCAGTGGCTGAGGTTGAAAAGCCAGCCGCACCCTGGTCTGCGGACATTAGCTGTTCCTGATGTGCTGTGTTGGGGGGGGTCGCAGATGTGGACCCGAGAAAGGGCTGGTAGGCCCTTTGAGTCATCATGAGCCTGAGCAATGAATCGGTGGCCTTGACGCCCCAACCTAGCTGGAGTTAGTGCGCCAAACACCGCCTGAATTCTTCATTGTACTTCCACCACGCAAAGTCCCCGTGGGTTTTGTAGGAGCTGTAAATGGTGTCACAGTACGTGAAAAGACCATCACGCACCCCAGAACGAAGAAAGCCTGTAATCCGTTATTAATATTCTTGGTCACCTTCGGTTTCCTTTCTAAAGGGCGGTCTGTGACGCGCCTCTCCCTGTCAATCGTACTCTGGTCGGTGGATACTGAGGACCAGGTGTCGACGTAGTCATTGGTCGAAATTTTTTGTATAGTCTCTTGGCTTAAGTGTGTGTCTAACGGGATTTGCCGCAGTAGAACATGTCCCTGTATGGGTCAGGGCGCTGAGGTTCTGCGGGGTGTTGAAGACACATGGGATTAACCAATACCTTCCCAATGAACGCGCTACCCGCATCCCCTGCTACCTCTGGATGGGCCCCCCACCCCAGGCACGGGTAAAGCTCACAGGACGATGTCATTGGCTGGTCCACTGGCGATACAGCAGCAAGCTGATGTTGGGGTGCTGGTCGATGATGCGCTGGAGGACGTGTGATACTACCTGCAGGAGGAGCGCTTGCTGCACTTTGAAGAATGTGAATAGCAGTGGTGGAGTGTGCTCCGGGGGAAACTGCAGACACGCACGTGGCTCTCGCAGCTCCTGCTGTGGGAGCTGGACGAGGATCTTCTGGAATGACGAGCCCTAAGGGGACCCCCGACGGGATGCTGTTGCAGGCAGATAGGGTGCCCCTCCGTGTACAGGCAGGAGTTGCACTGGAGTGGTGGACTCTGGGATGATTGGCAGAATGAGAGGCTTGTGGTGTGACTGGGTAGTCCCGCAGGGGCTAAGCCCATGTCTGAAGAGTGCACCCGGTGGTTCCTGCTCCCCAAGGCCCACCAGAGCTTGCCTGGGGCTACTAGGGAGCATGGGGATATGAGGAGCAATAGTTAGTCAGTGCTCTCTGGGCACCCTACCCCCCCTAAGGAGGAGGCCAGGGCATGGTGCCCATGTTGTGCCCCATATTTCTGGAGGGAGGCCATGCATGAGGGCTCCTCCGGTGAAGAAGAGTTTCTGCTCCCTGAGCCACCCATGGTAGTGGTGAGAGGCCGATGGGGTGCTCGTGCTGCAGTGCAGCTGCAAGGGCAGGGGGTGCTGATGCCGGGAGCGTGTGCTGGGCTCCGAGTGTCAGTGGGGAAATGCCGCTGTACGCCGGGCCAGAAGTAACGTAGCGTCACATGGGCCTTTGCATCTGGAAACCGGATGTGACGATGGTCCCGGGCCCGGATGTAATGTCGGGTCACATGGGGGCCGCGTCACTGGAAGTGATGCTCTGCCCCGGGTTCCTGGATGCCACGGCGGGTCATGTGAGTGCTGAGGCTGCATCATCAGATCTGACGTGGGCTCGGGTGCAGCAACCATGGGCAGTCCTGCCTTCGCCACTTGGGCTGGAGCTCTTGGGCTCAAGCGCTGAGGTAGTAGGGAGGGTCTGGGAGACCTGTGTCCACCGGCGCTGTGTGGATCAGGCAGGAGGGAGCTGGTGCCAACAAGGGAGGGGAGCCATTTGGCTTTCTCCCGGCTGATCCTTTCCCTTACTGCTGCTTCCAAGGGGTCCATTGTTGGTTCGGTGATGCTCACCCTGTGAGCAGTATGGTAAGAGGAAGAGGATGTGTGGCACCCTGCTCCCACAGGTAACCACAAGCTTCCCTAGTGCACAGCTGGATTTTCACAGAGGGTACAACCTACGAGCAACACCTTCCACCCCAGCACAGTAGGGGGAGCCCAACTTGCTGACCTTAGGCGAGATCCCCTATAAATACTGGTGCTGGGGGAAAAGTTAGGTAGAGTGTGCAGACGCTAGGAGAGCTGCGAAGACGTCCTGGTGCTCAGTGCCGTGCTAGGCCTGAACTAGTGACCCGGAGTAGCCCTTCTGCCATCCAGCCAGGCCCAGGAGTGGGATCGGAAGGCGAGGAGTACAGAGAACAGTGGGAGTAGAGGAGCCAGTGGAGGTTCGCCCAATTAAACATCGGACTTCGGGGGTCCGCACCTGCAGTAGTGCTTCAAGCCAGCAGAAAACCCTGATACACCATGGAGACTTCAGTCCCCCTGCGTACTCAACATTAAAGGGAGCCAGACACTGTAGTTAGGAGAGGGCAATGGTGATCGTCGAGGGTAACCCTCTGACTCTGCAGGAGGAGTGAGGAGGCCAGCCAGGTTATACACAGGCAGGGCTTCAACAACAGGAGAGAGAACTTAAGGAGGCCTTATACCCTATTTCTGTGGAAGTTCAACTGTGCTTCTGGTCACCCGACAGTGCTCTGGACGTATTACCTCCCGTTTCACCAGTAAAAAGGTAAAGAGACACTCAGAGGTGTGTGTGCATTATTCCTCCCTTTTCACGTGCTCTGTAGAGACTGTTTCATTATCCATTACCTTGGCCCAAGCCCCTACTCTGAACTACCCACTCAACACTGCCCCAGAGGCCCAATTTCACCTGTAGGAAGCTGCAATTCCAACGCCCTTCGGAGGACTGTAGCGGTGCTGGTGATCCCTCACCAGGTACTACAGGTGGCGTTACGAACCATTCTAACAAAAACTGGATTTTTAAAAGTCACAGACCCCAGAGCCACGGACTCGGGTGCAGCCACCTGCGAAAGCGTTCTCCTGACACCGTGCCCGAGCCCTGAGCACCCCAGCCTGGGCGGGTCATACAGGCACTTGGATTTGCTTTTAAAGGCTGGGGGAGGGCCTGGGGAGTGACTAGGAGAGGTGGAAGGGGGGCAGCAGAAACCATTCCAAGGAGGGGAGGAGCATGGGGGGCTGGAGCAGGAGAGGATTTTACAGTCAGGGGCAGCAGTATCAGCTGCAGTTCCCATACACTGGATTATGTGGAATTATGCCTAAGTGCAGATTGATCTAGAGGGCAAACAGTTAAATATCATGTTTTAATCCTATTGGGGCTAGAGTGCTAAGTTTGCGGTGGAACATGTTTAGTGCAACATCTCCAATCCTGTATGTGCAAGGGTTGTATTGCTAGGTTTGTGCACTGTTAGTAAAAATTAGTTTAAAAAAAAAAAAAAAAAAAAAAAAAAAAAAAGAGAACACTCCCAGAGGCTACCATGAGACTGTAACCAGTTTCCTGTGTCTGTGCATGTGTAGAGAAGCACAGCAGTTTGCTGATGCTGCAGAGAGACATTTAAGATGTATATTCCTGTTTCCACAAAGCCCTTCATAGCTGTACCTGTTTGTTGCTAATTAAAGCTAAGTTCTGTTGTCAACATGAAAGCGTGTATCCTGAATGATCCGCTGCCAGCAGGTTACGGGCACAGAACCCAAGCGTGATACAGAACCCCAGGAGTGACACAGAGCACAGAGTGACACAGAAGTATAATACAGCAACTGAAGCAAAAGCAGCAGAGCAACAGAGAAGATGTCCACAAGCAAGGATCACTGCAAGTTCTCAGTGCAAAGTCTCACCAATCAGAATTATCAGTCCTGGAAATTCAAGGTGAAGATGCTGCTTATAAGAGAAGGCATGTGGAAATATAGGCAGGAACAAGTGCCTCATCCATTACCAGATGACAGGCTAGAGAAGGATCAGAAAGCACAAAACACTATCTCCCTCAGTGTAGATGATGATCAGATTGTGCATATATGCAAGTGTGCAACTGTAAAGGAGATGTGGGATGAGTTACAGAATGTGCATGAAAGATCAAATCTCAACAATAAGCTTTGTGTCATGAGAAAGCTGTACCAGTCTAAGCTAAGTGATGGCCAGAATATGCAAGACTATATAAGAAAGACCCTAGAGATTGTGGAGCATCTCAGGGGTATTAGAGAAGAAATTAAAGCGAACCTGTCACCCCCCCAGACATGAAAAGCTAAGCTCCCCACCTTCTGCAGCACTAAGGCTGCTTTCAGAGAAGGTGTATATAGCATTTTGTCTGACTATATTCAGGAAAATATGGACTTAGATAAGATTAGGCAGTTACCAAGACCGAAGACCGGGAGGTGGGGTTTGCAGAGTCTCTGGGCCACCCCCGTCATGTCCATCATCCCTCTGTGTTTGTGAGGCTGTGATCCCTCCACCCCCTCCGCGCTTTTGCCGGCGCCTGCGCTTTCATTTACGTTGCCAGGCATGCGCAGTGCGCGCTGCCTGACAACTTCCTGCTCACTTTCGCACCTGCGCATTATGCCGACCCCGCAGTAGATTATTCATTATCCTCACTGCGGGGGGCAAATACGGCATCTGCGCATTTGCAGCGCTGCTGAGGTCCAGCTCTGACTGCCTCTTTCCTCCATATCGCCGGGTCCAAAATAGACAACGAAACTGAGGACTGGCGCCGAGGAGGAGAGAGGCAGGAAACACCGGAGGAGCCACATACTATGTGCCTGGTGTAAATGTAGTGAATTAAATAAACGTAACTTTACCCCTCCACACACACAATCCCTCTATCTATATCTATCTATCTATCTATCTATCTATCTATCTATCTATCTATTATCTATCTAATATGAAAAAGATCCTTGCAGCACACAGCTACTACCAATGATGTACATAAGCTACTAGCTATATATATTTGAGGAAAAAGTTTAAAAACTTACGTTTTTTTCAAAAAACTCAAAAATCTCCAATTTTTTATTTATTTCTGAAGTTCTTGGTACATACATTGGCCAATGTCTGTTTGCTCATCGACTGCGACTTTTTCTTGTTATCTATCTATCTATCTATCTAGATATCTATCTATCTAGATATCCCTCTGTCTATCTATGTATTTCTCTATCTTTCCATCTATCTATATGTCCATCCTTCTATCCATCTATCTATCAATCCATATTTACATTCATCTATCTATCTATCCATCTATCTATCTATGTATTCATCTATCTATCCATCCATTTATTTTATCTTTATCTATCTATCTATCATCTTTATCTATCTATCTATCCCTCTTTCTATCTATCTGTCCCTCCTTCTATCTATCTGTCCCTCCTTCTATCTATCTGTCCATCCTTCTATCTATCTGTCCATCCTTCTATCTATCTGTCCATCCTTCTATCTATCTGTCCTTCCTTCTATCTATCTGTCCATCCTTCTATCTATCTGTCCATCCTTCTATCTATCTGTCCATCCTTCTATCTATCTGTCCATCCTTCTATCTATCCATCCCTCTATCTATCCATCCATTTATCTTATCTTTATCTATCTATCTGTCCCTCTTTCTATCTATCTGTCCATCCTTCTATCTATCTGTCCATCCTTCTATCTATCTGTCCATCCTTCTATCTATCTGTCCATCCTTCTATCTGTCCATCCTTCTATCTATCTGTCCCTCCTTCTATCTATCTGTCCCTCCTTCTATCTATCTGTCCCTCCTTCTATCTATCTGTCCCTCCTTCTATCTATCTGTCCCTCCCTCTATCTGTCCCTCCCTCTATCTATCTGTCCATCCTTCTATCTATCTGTCCATCCTTCTATCTATCTGTCCATCCTTCTATCTATCTGTCCATCCTTCTATCTATCTGTCCATCCTTCTATCTGTCCATCCCTCTATCTGTCCATCCCTCTATCTGTCCATCCCTCTATCTGTCCATCCATCCATCATCTATCTATCTATCTATCTATCTATCTATCTATCTATCTATCATCTTTATCTATCTATCATCTTTATCTATCTATCTGTCCATCCTTCTATCTATCTGTCCATCCTTCTATCTATATGTCCATCCTTCTATCTATCTGTCCATCCTTCTATCTATCTGTCCATCCCTCTATCTATCTGTCCATCCCTCTATCTATCTGTCCATCCCTCTATCTATCTGTCCATCCCTCTATCTATCCATCCCTCTATCTATCCATCCATTTATCTTATCTTTATCTATCTATCTATCTATCTATCATCTTTATCTATCTATCTATCTATCTATCTATCTATCTATCTATCTATATCTATCCCTCTTTCTATCTATTTGTCCATCCTTCTATCTATTTGTCCATCCTTCTATCTATCTGTCCATCCTTCTATCTATCTGTCCATCCTTCTATCTATCTGTCCATCCTTCTATCTATCTGTCCATCCTTCTATCTATCTGTCCCTCCTTCTATCCATCCCTCTATCTATCCATCCCTCTATCTATCCATCCCACTATCTATCCATCCCTCTATCTATCCATCCCTCTATCTATCCATCCCTCTATCTATCCATCCCTCTATCTATCCATCCCTCTATCTATCCATCCCTCTATCTATCCATCCCTCTATCGATAGATAGATAGATAGATAGATAGATAGATGAGATAGATAGATGAGATAGATAGATGAGATAGATAGATAGATGAGATAGATGATGGAGAATAGATGAGATAGATGGATGGAGAGATAGATGAGATAGATGGATGGAGAGATAGATGAGATAGATGGATGGAGGGATAGATGGATGGATGGAGGGATAGATGGATGGATGGAGGGATAGATGGACGGATGGAGGGATAGATAGATAAGATAGATGGATGGATGGAGGGATAGATAGATAAGATGGATGGATGGATACATAGATGGATAGAGTGATAGATAGATGGAGGGATGGATGGAGGGATAGATAAGATAAGATAAGATGGATGGATGGAGGGATAGATAGATAGAGGGATAGATAGATAAGATGGATGGAGGAATGGAGGAATAGATAGATAGATAGATAGATAGATAGATAGATGCAAAGATGGATTGATAGATGGATAGAAGGATGGACATATAGATAGAAAGATAGATAGAAAGAGGGATATATAGATAGATAGATAACATATTAACATAGTTTTTAAGGTTGAATTAAGACTTTACGTCCATTTAGTTCAACCCATAGCCTAACATGTTGATCAAGAGAAAGGCAAAAAAAACCATGTGGCAACACTAAGCTCCACATTGGGGGAAAAAATTCCTTCCTGACTCCAGATATGGCAATCAGACTAATTCCCTGGATCAACGCCCTATCAAAGAATCTAGTATATATAACTGGTAATATTATAGTTTTCAAGAAAGGCATCCAGGCCCTTCTTAAATGTTAGTAGTGAGTCACTCATTACAACATCATGTGGCAGAGAGTTCCATAGTCTCACTGCTCTTACAGTAAAGAATCCGCGTCTGTGATTATGATTAAACCTTCTTTCCTCCAGACGTAGAGGATGCCCCCTTGTCCCAGTCTCAGGCCTAAGACTAAAGAGATCATTAGAAAGGTCTCTGTACTGTCCCCTCATATATTTATACATTATTATAAGATCACCCCATAGCCTTCGTTTTTCCAAGCTAAATAACCCCAAGTTTAATAACCTGTCTTGGTATTGCAGACCCCTTAGTCCTCTAATGACTTTTGTCGCTCTTCTCTGGACCCGCTCTAGTTCAGTTATGTCTTTCTTATACACCGGAGACCAGAATTGTACACAGTATTCTAAGTGTGGTCGCACTAGTGACTTGTATAGAGGTAAAATCATGTTCTCCTCATGAGCATCTATGCCTCTTTTAATGCATCCCATTATTTTATTTGCCTTTGCAGCAGCTGCCTGACACTGGCCACTAAATGTGAGTTTGTCATCTACCCATACACCCAGGTCTTTTTCAGTGACAGTTTTGCCCAGTGTTTTACAATTAAGCACATAATTATACCTTTTGTTTCCTCTGCCCAAGTGCATGACCTTACATTTATCCCCATTAAAGCTCATTTTGCCATTTATCAGCCCAAGCTTCTAGTTTACATAAATCCTCCTGTAATATAAAATTGTCCTCCTCTGTATTGATTACCCTGCAGAGTTTAGTGTCATCTGCAAATATTGAGATTCTACTCTGTATGCCCCCTACAAGGTCATTAATAAATATATTAAAAAGAAGCGGGCCCAACACTGACCCCTGTGGTACCCCACTGTTAACTGTGACCCATTCTGAGTGTGTTCCATTAATGACCACCCTTTGTTTCCTATCACTAAGCCAGTTCTTAAACCACTTACACATATTTTCCCCTATCCCCATTGCCCTCATTTTATGTATCAACCTTTTGTGTGGCACCGTATCAAAAGCTTTTGAAAAGTCCATATACACCACATCCACTGCATTTCTTTGGTCCAGTCCAGAACTTACTTCTTCATACAAGCTTATCAGATTAGATAGATAGATAGATAGATAGATAGATAGATAGATAGATAGATAGATAGATAGATAGATACAGTAGATGTAAAGATGGATTGATAGATAGATGGATAGAAGGATGGACATAGATAGATAGAAAGAGGGATGGATGGAGGGATAGATGGATGGAGGGATAGATAGATTAGATAGATAGATAGATAGATAGATACATAGATACATAGATAGATAGATGAATACATATGTAGAAACAATTAGAGCAGCACTGCCCAGTGGGTGCAAATCAGCTCAGCTGTCTTCCCAGCATTGTAGATACTTGAAAAAATGCTGCAGCACTCAGTCATTAGATGTATCTTATGCCTTTATTACGGCCACAGGTACCATAAGGCAACGTCTCGGGCACAAGCGCCCTTCATCCAGCAATCACAGGCTGACAGGCAACAAAAAATGATATGTGTAATAATATAAATGTGAAAATAACAATTGATGTATCAAATGATGTAATAAGGAAATGTGTATAAAAACTGTTGCCTGTCAGCCTGTGATTGCTGGATGAAGGGCGCTTGTGCCCGAGACGTTGCCCTATGGTACCTGTGGCCGTAATAAAGGCATAACATACATCTAATGACGGAGTGCTGCAGCATTTTTTCAAGTAGATGAATAGATAGATAGATAGATAAAGAAATGAGGCTGCAGCACACGACTTTAGAAAAGTTCAGCCTTTAATGGCTTCTTATGGCATTAGAATAGCGACGTTTCGGTCCTCAGACCTTCCTCTGGCAGTCACTACAAGCAAATGCTGAGGGTTTTATACATCCTCCTATGTCATCTCACATTATTCAATTAACAACTTAATTATCATTTTACATCATTTTACAGTGCATATACAAATCACAGTCATACTAGATAATACATAATGGTTAATACTTGTGCTCTTCCAGTTAGCGTTCACATCCATGGAGTGTTAAATCTCCTACTTACAGTTGATTCATGAGTGTGATCACTTGTAGCCCAGGTGCCCGCCTAATTACCTGTAATTATTATATTTTGCTGGCCCGGCATGCCACTCGCCATGTGCGGCCGCTATCTCGCCACGCGCCGCCATTACGGCGTTGTTTACATGCTACTGCGCATGCGTACTAGCTATACGCGTCCCTAGTTACAGAATGCGACCGGAATCGCTTCCAACGCCATTTTCTCTAACTCGCGCATGCTCTGTGTGGCCACAGCAGTTTACAATGCGCGATTATACAGCTTCTTCTTTTACTTCATGTCTTTATATTATAATTACTAAAAATACTTTAAAAAGGTTATACAAACTACCTTATTGATATTTTATTTTTAAAAAAATTATCTACATACTATTTTTAGTAGATAACGTTTCAATCTATATTTAAAGTGACAGTGCCCTGTATATGTATATCTCTCCAATATATTCTTTGGAAACATTTCCTCTCACAAGCCTTTGCCTCTGATTCCCTATGCAAAAGGAACCATATTGTCAACCAATCTTTATGTACTTCCGCACCTGCGCCTATATACAGATAAATGGATGAATAGAGAAGATAGATAGATAGATAGATAGAAGATAGAAAAGATAGATAGATAGATAGATAATAGATAGATAGATAGATAGATAGAAGGATGGATGGATTGATAGATGGATTGATAGATGGATAGAAGGATGGATGGATTGATAGATGGATAGAAGGATGGATGGATTGATAGATGGATAGAAGGATGGATGGATTGATAGATGGATAGAAGGATGGATGGATTGATAGATAGAAAGATAGAGAAATACATAGATAGAAAGAGGAGATAGATAGATAGATAGATGATTGATTGTGTGTGTGGAGGGTAAAGTTACGTTTATTTAATTCTCTACATTTACACCAGGCACATAGTATGTGGCTCTTCTGGTGTTTCCTGCCTCTCTCCTCCTCAGTGTCGGGTCCTCAGTATCGTCTATTTTGGACCTGGCGATATGGAGGAGAGAGGCAGTCAGAGCTGGCCCTCAGCAGCACAGCAAATGCGCAGGCGCCGTATTTGCCGCCCCGCAGTGAGGATAATGAATAATCCACTGCGGGGTCGGCGTACTGCGCAGGTGCGAAGTGAGCAGGGAGTTGTCGGGCAGCGCGCACTGCGCATGCCCGGCAAGCTAAGGCAAAGCACAGGCGCCGGTTAGAGTGCGGAGGGGGTGGATGAATCACAGCATCCCCAACACAGAGGGATGATGGACATGACGGGGGAGGCCCAGAGACTCTGCAAACCCCGCCTCCCGGTCTTCGGTCTTGGTAACTGCCTAATCTTATCTAAGTCCATATTTTCCTGAATATAGTCAGACAAAATGCTATATACACCTTCTCTGAAAGCAGCCTTAGTGCTACAGAAGGTGGGGAGCTTAGCTTTTCTTGTCTGGGGGGGGGGGGGGGGTGACAGGTTCGTTTTAAAGATTTTGATGTTGCTGCACTACTTTAAAAGTGGTCTTCCAGAAAGTTATGACACACTTGTCACTGCATTAGATGCACGGCCAGATGATGAGCTCACACTAGAATATGTCAAAGGCAAGCTTGTAGATGAATTCAAGCGAAGGACGCAGAATGTAAGCAGCAGTAATGGATCTAAAGCAGAGACAGCATTAAAGACACAGGACTTTCCTAAATATAAGAGCAATCTAAGGGAAGCTCGGGAATGTTTTGTGTGTGAAAAGACCGGCCATCTTAAAGCAAACTGCAGAATGTGGAAAGCAAGAATGAGTCGATTTAAAAAGCAGAACAATCCTCAAAAGGGGAAAACAGCTGTAAAAGAAAAATCTGCATGTGTTGAAGTTGCATTTAATACCAGTACAAGCTCATCTGCAAAGCATATATGGTGTATAGACTCAGGTGCCAGTAGCCATATGGTAAGAACTTCTTCACTGACCTTAATGAAAGCAAGTCAGAAAAGGTCATCTTAGCTAATGGTCAATATATGACTTCAGAAGGAGTAGGAGATGGCTACATCCACTGTCCAGTTTCGTCAGCACAAAGCAGAAAGATCCCAGTAAAGGATGTTCTCTATGTTCCCAGTCTTGAAAGCAATCTTCTGCCTGTAAAGAAGCTTATGCAAAAGGGGAATGCAGTTACTTTGAAAGGCAACAGCTGCATTATATCAAAGGAGGGTCACACTCTTGCAGAAGGAAAAATCCAAAATAATCTTTATCAGCTAAAATGCAAAGAAAAAGTGTACAGTGCTAGACAAGATCTGCGTAAGGGTGCCTTCACACTTGCGTTTGGCACGCAGCGCACCGAACGCATCCAAAGACTTGCGCACATGCGTTCCTATGTTTAACATGGGAACGCATGTGCCTGCGTATGGCTGTGTTTGGCCGCATTTGCGTACAGATGCGCATAATTTATGCGCCCTACGACTCAACTCCAAACGCATCATGTTGCATTTTTTGTGCGTTCGTGGGCACTTGTTTTATCTGCAAGCGCCCGCAAGTGCACAAAAAATGCATGGATCTCAATGGATCCGCAGTGTCCTCCACATGAAAGCGCAGGAGAACGCTTCGGATCTCATTTAAATCTCTCCCGGTGGCCTCCGGTGATCACCGGCGGCCACCAGGAGATCAGCCAGAGCCACAGCTGATCTCACGACGGTGTCAGCGGGGAGAGCGGGGAGAAACAGCTGATCTGACACCGAATAGGGTGATGTCGGCGCGGGGTATTTGAAGCAGTGATCAGCTGTTTCTTATCTCCTGCACCGATATCACCTATTCGGTGTCGGTGCGGGAGATTTAAACAGCTGTCAGATCAGCTGTATCTTCAAATCTCCCGCGCTGACACCGGCGGGAGATCAGCTGTGGCCGGGTGGAGGAGATCTCCACCGCTGATCTCCTCCTCCTGGCCGCCCCTGAGACAGCTGATTGGCTGCCCGGGCACCATACTAATGTGAACGCATGCGGAGATTCTCTGATGCGTCTGCATGCCCTGCACATGCAGACACAAACGCAAGTGTGAAGGCAGCCTTAGAACTGTATCTGTGTATCTGTATGCCACTGATGTCTTGGGCACAGAGACCCAGAAGCAGTAAGGAAGCTAGTTCAACTTGCAAATGGTGTTGAAATATAGCAATGTAGTCAATTAATGAAGTGCACTAGCTGTCTTAAAGGGAAAATGTCCAGAAAACCCTTTACTAAAGTAAGCAGCACTAGATCTGCACAGCCTCTGGATTGGATACACACAGATGTTTGAGGTTCAATAAATGTTCAAACTCCAAGCAAGGAGAGATATTTTCTCAAATTTATTGATGACTACTCCAGATATACAGTCACCTACCTGCTTCACAGTAACATAGTAACATAGTTTTTAAGGTTGAAGGAAGACTTTAAGTCCATCTAGTTCACCCCATAGCCTAACATGTTGATCCAGAGGAAGGCAAAAAAAACCCATGTGGCACCACTAGCTTCACATTGGGGGAAACGATTCCTTCCTGACTCCAGATAAGGCAATCAGACTAGTTCCCTGGATCAACGCCCTATCAAAGAATCTAGTATATATAACTGGTAATATTATAGTTTTCAAGAAAGGTATCCAGGCCCTTCTTAAATGTTAGTAGTGAGTCACTCATTACAACATCATGTGGCAGAGAGTTCCACAGAACTCCACAGAGAGTAAGGATGAAGTGCCACAGAAACTTGAAAAATATGTTGCCGTAGGGTTCAACAATTTTGAAGAATGCCAAAAGCCCTGCGTGCAGATAATGGGACTGAATATACAAGTGGTAAGGTGTAAACCATTGTGAGAAGAATGGAATCATGTTCCAGACGACCATTTCATACAACCCAGAACAGAATGACATTGCAGAGATTAAGAACCGCACTCTCTGTGAAAGTGGAAGAAGTATGTTGTTTGATGCCAATCTACCTACAACATATTGGGGAGAAGACATCATGACCGCTTGCTATCTTCAAAACAGACTGCCAGGTAAAGCCACAAATAAAACTCCATATGAGCTATCGAACTGCGAGAAGCCTAACCTGAAGCACCTCAAGATATTTGGAAGGAAAATTGTGTATGTTCCCAAAGAAAAACATTCCAAGTGGGAATAACATGCAAAGCAAGGAGTCCTGGTGGGCTATAGTGAACCTCAAAAGGGAAACAGAATCCTGCACCCAGAGACCAACACAGTAACAATCAGCAGAGACGTAGTGATTGATGATTACTCTGTTTCGCTCAAATTTCATGAAGTTACACCAGTCATTCAAGCAAAGAAACAAGAAGAAGAAGAATCTCAATCACCAAACCCAGACACTGAAAAAGAAAACAGTGAAGTCTGGATAAGCTCTGAAGCCAGCAAGGAAGAAATAGAAGAACCAAGTCAACCTCCAGTCAGGAGATCAGAAAGATCAAACAAAGGTATCCCAGCTAGACGCCTTTCTTACAGGGTCAGAACACTTCCTGAATCAGAGCCACAGTCATGGCAAGGAAAATGAGCTCTCAGTAGCCAAAGGTTCATCAAAACTGCAGCAATGAGAGTTACAGCCAAGCAGTGGGGGCACTTCTGCATATAAGGACAACCAAGGTTGAGTTGGACTTGCCAGCAGTGAGAAGATCAGTGCAAGGTCTAAGAACATCAACGTTAAGCATCTCCACTAGACTTAGTGGAACATGATGTACTAAAGTTTGTGTATTGTGAGTCTGACAAGATGTTAGCAGATGGTATGACAAAACCATTGCCAAGAGCCATGTTTGAGGACTTCAGAACCGCAATGGGACTAACAGGATAAGTAGTTGTTGAGTGGGGAAGTTGGAATATGTTTAGTGCAACAACTCCAAACCTGTATGTGTAAGTGTTGTATTGCTAGCTTTGAGCATTGTCAGTAAAGTTATTTATAAAAAAAAACAAAAAACACCCCCAGAGGCTCACACACAGGAAATACCATGTGACTGTATCCAGTTTCCTGTGTCTGTGCATGTGAAGAGAAGCACAGCAGCTTGCTGATGCTGCAGAGAGACATTTAAGATGTATATTCCTGTTTCCACAAAGCTCTTCATATCTGTACCTATTTGTTGCTAATTAAAGCTAAGTTCTGTTGTCAACACGCTTTCAGTGTACCCTGAATGATCAGCTGACAACAGTTTGTAAATCCATTTAGTTTCACATCTAGACATATTAGCAATAAAGTTACCCCTCTCTGGTTCTTATTTGGCAAAAAAATGCAAAGTTTTACTGCATGAATTGTCGTGTTCCTTTTAATGCTTAAAGGGTAACCTAAGAATCCTTTTTTGATATTGTGGAGATGCACAAACATCCTAGTAGATAGTGGTCTGATGGTCCTTCCTATGTAGGTTTTGTTGTACGGACAAGTTATGTCGTAAATAACGCTTTTTGTATGACAAGTAAGATGCTGTGTGATCATGAAGGACTTACTCCCTGTTACATCTTTAAATTCAATTGATTTTATAATTACGCACCCAAGCTAGCTATGGGGGTTCTTGTGTGAAGAGTGGTAGGTAATATACACTCTCACGTACCCTAGGGAGTTGCTGCTGGAAGTCTCTTGAGAAATGCCGTGTATGCTTTCTCTTATAATTAAACTAGTAAAAAGTGGGGTGAGATGAAGATGGGGGGTGGACTGTTTGGCATTGGGGTGATTAGCTGTGACTTGACCCTGTGGGGTGTCAGCAGGGGCAGTGTGGGGAGTGAGGGCATGTGGGGGGGGGAAGAGGAGTGAGCAGGGCAGTGTGGGTGAGTTGAGAGGCTATGGAGGGTGAGTGTGGGTGAGTTGGGAGGCTATGGAGGGTGAGCAGGGTGAGTGTGGGTGAGTTGGGAGGCTATGGAGGGTGAGCAGGGTGAGTGTGGGTGATTGGGGGTAATGAGGGCCAGTGTTGCAGATGTTAGGGCCGCTGCATGTGTAAGGTTAGTTGAGGAGGGGGGGCGGTGGTAGCAGACTGCAGGGCAGCTGGCCTGCAGGCTGGAATGAGAGTGCGGCGCTGGGGGGGGGGGGCGGCGGCATGAGAGTGAGTGCGGCAGCGGCGGTGAGCTTCTGTGATGAAGGGGGCCGCTGATGGAGCCGGCGGCCCCTGCAGTAATAGGCTTGTCCCGAGCTGCGGCGGGGCTGAAGGGGGCCGGAGATGGTGGCAGTGGGCCGGGGGCAGCGGGGGTGAGCTTCAGTGATGAAGGGGGCCGCTGATGGAGCCGGCGGCTCCTGTAGTTATAGGCTTGTCCCGGGCTGCGGCGGGTGGCGGGGCTGAAGGGGGCCGCAGATGGTGGGAGCGGGCCGGGCGCAGCGGCGGTGAGCTTGAGTGATGAAGGGGGCCGCTGACGTAGGCAGCGGCCCCTGCAGTAATAGGCTTGTGCCGGGCTGCGGCGGGTGGCGGGGCTGAAGGGGGCCGCAGATGGTGTCGGCGGTCCCATGTGTAATGTTGGTGACTATGGCTGCGGAGGGCCTGGAAACAGAGAAGGGCGGCGTCGGCGTCATCAGAGCGGTGGTGGAGGCAGCAGCGTGCGGAGGTGTGTGGTGAGGGGAGCCTGCACGGAGGCGCCGCCAGGCAGCGGCATGGGTGTCCTAATATGGCGGCGCTTCCGGGGTAGGCAGGCATAATCTCCAGTTTAGCGCAGGCGCCCTTGCACCATAGCGGCACAGTGCCCGGAAGTGCTAAACTGGCGATTATGTATAGAGATTGGAATTAAATTAAATGTATAGACTCAGCGCATGGTCCACTAATCACCTGTATATTGCTTGTTAGCTTAGCCAGGGATTTCCTTTATATATGGTCCTTAGAAGGTATAGGCTGAGATTTTTAGAATTTATTAAACATCTAGTTTATTTATGAAAAAATATCAAGTATGAAATTCACATCTAGCAAAACCATTAAAAATTAATAAAAAATTAATAAAATACCTTTTTCACACCTCAAATTGATTATACAAATAAAATCTATAGGGTTAGGTATTTTAACTAGTCCGTTTATGATTCCTTTGTAAAGCTTGTTCCCCAGGTATGATGTTTGCCACTTTTGTGTGGTATTGTTTCTATAATGAGAGAGAAAACGGGTGTTGGAAAGAGTGATATTCTTGTTCTGTCTTAGTGGATTTTTGTACCTTTTTGTAATCACACTGGCCTCACCTTCATTGGGTGGTAAGGGGTGCTGCTGTTTCTGCTACTCTGGATAGGGTGGCTCCAGGTTCCTTGTTTCAGTAGGATGTAGGGTGTATCTATTTCAATGCAAAACAGACAATGTCACTACTGATTTTTGATTCTTTAAACCTCCTGTAGTATTGTTTCCTACCTCTTTTTCATGAAATCTTGAGGCTGGGCTTGTTGGGTCATTGCTGGAATTGTGGGGCTTCTTTACTTGTTTGAAGGCTTTGCCGGTGTCACCTGAAAATACTTTATTTTATTAGGTACCTTTTGGAGGTTATTTGAAATATATAACCCTGTAGAAATATTTTTTACCTGTTACTTGAGACAGGTGCCATCTGTGTTGTTTTACTGTATTATGGGTTCTACCTGTTAATTCAAAGAACCACCTTATGTAAGTATTTATGAATATACTAGCTGTGAGCCCGATGCAAATGCATCGGGATTCTAGAACGTGGCAATATTATTTGCATTAATAGCATTATTATTACCATTAATAGCATAATTATTAGCATTACCAGCATTATTATTAGCATTAATAGCATTATTAATAGCAATAATAGTACTAATAATAGTATTGTTATTAGTATGAATAGCATTATTACCATAAATAGCATTAATAATAGCGTTAATAGCATTATTATGAGGAGTAATAGCATTATTAACATTAATAAATTAATAGCATTAATAGAATTCAAAATAGCATTAAAAGCATTATTAATAGGATTAATAGCATGATTATTAGCCTTAATAGCATTAATAGTATTATTATTAGCATTAATAGCATTATTATTAGCATTAATAGCATAATTATTAGCATTATTAGCATTATTATTAGCATTAATAGCATTATTATTAGCATTAATAACATAATTATTAGCAGTAATAGCATTATTATTAGCAGTAATATTATAATTATTAGCATTCTTAGTATGATTATTAGCATTAATAGCATTATTATTACCAATAATAGCATAATTATTAGCATTATTATCATTATTATTAGCATTATTAGCATTATTATTAGCATTAATATTATTATTATTAGCATTAATAGCATAATTATTAGCATTATTAGCATTATTATTAGCATTAATAGCATGATTATTAGCATTAATTGCATAATTATTAGCATTATTAGCATTATTATTAGCATTAATAGCATTATTATTAGCATTAATAGCATAATTATTAGCATTATTAGCATTATTATTAGCATTATTATTAGCATTATTAGCATTATTATTAGCATTAATAGCATAATTATTAGCATTATTAGCATTATTATTAGCATTAATAGCATAATTATTAGCATTAATAGCATAATTATTATTATTATTAGCATTATTAGCATTATTATGAGCATTAATATTATTATTATTAGCATTAATAGCATAATTATTAGCATTATTAGTATTATTATTAGCATTATTATTAGCATTATTATCATTATTATTAGTATTAATAGCATAATTCTTAGCATTATTAGCATTATTATTAGCATTAATAGCATAATTATTAGCATTATTAGCATTATTATTAGCATTAATAGCATAATTATTAGCATTAATAGCATAATTATTAGCATTATTAGCATTATTATTAGCATTATTAGCATTATTATTAGCATTAATATTATTATTATTAGCATTAATAACATAATTATTATCATTATTAGCATAATTATTAGCATTATTAGCATTATTATTAGCATTAATAGCATAATTATTAGCATTATTAGGATTATTATTTGCATTATTAGCATTATTATTAGCATTAATAGCATTATTATTAGCATTAATAGCATAATTATTAGCATTATTAGCATTATTATTAGCATTAATATTATTATTATTAGCATTAATAAGATAATTATTATCATTATTAGCATTATTATTAGCATGAATAGCATAATTATTAGCATTATTAGCATTATTATTAGCATTAATAGCATAATTATGAGCATTATTAGGATTATTATTTGTATTATTAGCATAATTCTTAGTATTAATAGCATAATTATTAGCATTAATAGCATAATTATTAGCATTATTAGCATTATTATTATTATTATTAGCATTAATATTATTATTATTAGCATTAATATTATTATTATTAGCATTAATAGGATAAATATTAGCATTATTAGTATTATTATTAGCATTATTATTAGCATTATTAGTATTATTATTAGCATTAATAGCATAATTATTAGCATTAATATTATTATTATTATTAGCAGTAATATAATTATTATTAGCTTTTTTGTTTAATTATTATTTTTTTTAATTTTTTAGAATTTTTGTTTTATTTTCAAATAATTTTTTTTTTTTTTTTTATTATTTTTTTATTATTTTTTAATTATTTTTAAATTATTTTATTTATTATTTAATGTATTATTTATTTTAAGTGAGACATAGTTTAGGATATATTAAATTTTTTTATTATTATTTTTATTTAATTTTTTTTTTTTTATTATTATTATTTTTTATTATTTTTTAATTGTTTTTAAATTATTTTATTTATTATTTATTTTATTATTTATTTTAAGTGACACAGAGTTCAGTATATATTAAATTTTTTTATTATTATTTTTATATAATTTTTTATTATTATTTTTTATTATTTTAATTATTTTTAAATAATTTTATTTATTATTTAATTTATTATTTATTTTAAGTGACACACAGTGTAGCATATATTAAATTTTTTTATTATTATTGTAATTTAATTTTTTATAATTTTTTTATTATTATTTTTTATTATTTTTTAATTATTTTTAAATTCTTTTATTTATTATTTAATTTATTATTTATTTTAAGTGACAGACAGTTCAGCATATATTAAATTTTTTTATTATTATTTTTATTTAATTTTTTATTATTTTTTTTATTATTATTTTTAATTATTTTTTAATTATTTTTAAATTATTTTATTTATTATTTAATTTATTATTTAATTTATTATTTCTTTTAAGTGACAGGGCGATTTCTGATTGGTCGGCGTTAGCAGAAGCGACCAATCAGAATCGCGGCGCCATTTTTAAAAATGCCATAGACATGCATTAGCGGTGTGTCCGCGATTTTATGGCCGGCCACCTGGTTCTATGTGTCGGGTTTAAAATCGCGGACACACCGCTAATGTATGTCTATGGGCAGTCAGGTCGATTTCTGATTGGTCGGCGTGAGCACACAGCGACCAATCAGAATCGCGGCGCCATTTTCAAAAATCCCATAGACATGCATTAGCGGTGTGTCCGCGATTTTCGGGCCGACAAATAGAACCAGGCGGGCGGCTCTAAAATCGCCGAGACACCGGTAATGTATGTGAATGGGGAAAAAAAGGCGGACCTGAATGAGAACTGTTGAGGGGCTCTTCTGATTGGCTGACGGCAGTATACACTAACCAATCAGAAGAGGCCCTCACATCCCATTGAGTTACAATGGCGGATTTTTCGTGCATTGTATCTCAATGAGAAGGAAGAGGACGTCGGAGGCGGAAGATGGCGTCCAGAAGACAGAAGATGGCGGACAGAAGACAGAAGACCCTCGGGGCCGGAAGAAGAGGACGGCTGGCCGGACGGAGGATCGGACGGACGATCAGATGAGTAAGAAGGCATGTAAGTGATACGACGGGGGCGTTAGGTTAGGGGACGGCGGGGGCTTAGAGTGTAGGGCCGTAGGTATTAGCGACAGGGACAGGGGACAGCGGCGGGAGCTTAGGGGGTAGGCGGCGGGGCTTAGGGGCTATCGGCGGGGGCTGACCGGGGGTGGGTGTGCGGACCTGGTGGGGCGGGTGTGCGGACCTGTTGGGGCGGGTGTGCGGACCTGTTGGGGCGGGTGTGCGGACCTGTTGGGGCGGGTGTGCGGACCTGTTGGGGCGGGTGTGCGGACCTGTTGGGGGCGGTGTGCGGACCTGTTGGGGCGGGTGTGCGGACCTGGTGGGGCGGGTGTGCGGACCTGGTGGGGCGGGTGTGCGGACCTGGTGGGGGGGTGTGGTGACCTGGTGGGGCGGGTGTGGTGACCTGGTGGGGCGGGTGTGGTGACCTGGTGGGGCGGGTGTGGTGACCTGGTGGGGCGGGTGTGCGGACCTGGTGGGGCGGGGTGTGCGGACCTGGGGGCCTGGATTAGACTGTATCGGGGAGCGGAGGCGGCTATGTCGCCTCCGCTCCATGTTCCCCGGGTGTGCGGACCTGGTGGGGCGGGTGTGCGGACCTGGTGGGGCGGGTGTGCGGACCTGGTGGGGCGGGTGTGCGGACCTGGTGGGGCGGGTGTGCGGACCTGGGGGGCCTGGATTAGACTGTATCGGGGAGCGGAGGCGGCTATGCCGCCTCCGCTCCATGGTCCCCGGGGAGCGAGTTGTGTGCGGACCTGTTGGGGCGGGTGTGCGGACCTGTTGGGGCGGGTGTGCGGACCTGTTGGGGCGGGTGTGCGGACCTGTTGGGGCGGGTGTGCGGACCTGGTGGGGCGGGTGTGCGGACCTGGTGGGGCGGGTGTGCGGACCTGGTGGGGCGGGTGTGCGGACCTGGTGGGGCGGGTGTGCGGACCTGGTGGGGCGGGTGTGCGGACCTGGTGGGGCCTGGATTAGACTGTATCGGGGAGCGGAGGCGGCTATGCCGCCTCCGCTCCATGTTCTCCGGGTGTGCGGACCTGGTGGGGCGGGTGTGCGGACCTGGTGGGGCGGGTGTGTGCGGACCTGGTGGGGGGGTGTGCGGACCTGGTGGGGCGGGTGTGCGGACCTGGTGGGGCGGGTGTGCGGACCTGGTGGGGCGGGTGTGCGGACCTGGTGGGGCCTGGATTAGACTGTATCGGGGAGCGGAGGCGGCTATGCCGCCTCCGCTCCATGTTCTCCGGGTGTGCGGACCTGGTGGGGCGGGTGTGCGGACCTGGTGGGGCGGGTGTGCGGACCTGGTGGGGCGGGTGTGCGGACCTGGTGGGGGGTGTGCGGACCTGGGGGGCCTGGATTAGACTGTATCGGGGAGCGGAGGCGGCTATGCCGCCTCCGCTCCATGGTCCCCGGGGAGCGAGTTGTGTGCGGACCTGTTGGGGCGGGTGTGCGGACCTGGTGGGGCGGGTGTGCGGACCTGGTGGGGCGGGTGTGCGGACCTGGTGGGGCGGGTGTGCGGACCTGGTGGGGCGGGTGTGCGGACCTGGTGGGGCGGGTGTGCGGACCTGGTGGGGCCTGGATTAGACTGTATCGGGGAGCGGAGGCGGCTATGCCGCCTCCGCTCCATGTTCTCCGGGTGTGCGGACCTGGTGGGGCGGGTGTGCGGACCTGGTGGGGCGGGTGTGCGGACCTGGTGGGGGGGTGTGCGGACCTGGGGGGCCTGGATTAGACTGTATCGGGGAGCGGAGGCGGCTATGCCGCCTCCGCTCCATGGTCCCCGGGGAGCGAGTTGCGGCTCAGGCAGCGACTCGCAATGGCCTGGCGGCCATTGCTCGCGCTACCTGAGCGGTAACTCGGTAAGTTTGTGGCCGGGCCTGTGGATCGATTTTGGGCCAGCGACTCGCAATGGCCGCTTCGCGGCCATTGCTCGCGCTGGGCCAGCGACTCGCAATGGCCTAACGGCCATTGCTCGCGCAGCATTGGGCGCTTCGCGCCCAATGTTAAATTCGTATCCACATGACCACGCTGGAAAGTGCGCGTGAAGGGGCGCTTTTCCGATTCGCGATTATATAATAGATTGCTCTTACTGTTTTAGTGGTGTTGTATGTGTCTTTTCTTTGGAAGGGTTCTTAGTAGCAGGTATCTGCTTCTAATGTGACTTGTATATAGTTTTACTGCAGCTGGATTCTAAATCCTATATGGGTGTCTGTATAAACTATTTTTATAGCACCTCAGTGTCCAGGGTTTGTTGTCCACCTTATATATGTGTGTGCCTCTATTCCTTGTATACCATAGCCCTACTGTGCCTACCTCTATACTGAGTGGTTTTAAACTGTACCTGTAAGTTGTAACCTAATGGTTCACTTACTGCTCATTGGTAGTAGTGAGTCTTCCTTAATCCGTCGCCCGGGTCCTATCTGACTGTTTCCTATGCTGTCGGCTCTCCCATCTGCCGGGCTGAGCTACAGACACCGTAGCCAGCGGTGCTGTGGACAGATTCCGGCTTCCTCTACGTCGCGGTCCTGAGGAAGAATCACCCCATCCTTCGAAACGCATTGAGCAGCACTGACACCCGACTGATCACGTATCTCCTAAAATACAGAATGCTCCCGGAGGGAATCCCCACCCACCTGAGCACATGACAGACTAGACGTGGTGACGCAATACACCACGTGACTGAGTCACCTGACCGCCAAAAATCTTGGCCTATACCTTCTAAGGACTATGTATAAAGGAAATCCCTGGCTAACCTAACAAGCAGTATACAGGTGATTAGTGGAGCATGCGCTGAGTCTATACATTTAATTTACATCTTTAAATTCTGTTGTTCTCCTCCTTGAAATATCTGTTGACCGGTAACAATTATGTGACACTCCAGGGTCCAAGTGCCACAGTGTCATTATCGCCCCCGGGTGATAGTGTCACACTTGAGAACAACAGAGGGACTTCACACCAGTCAAAACTCAAAGCACGCAACACCTTTCTGCCTCCAGGCCTGAAGGGGAGAATCTAAACCCAGGTTCAGGGTAAGCTCCCCTATAAATTCTGGTCTGGGACAGGGTTCAGTTCAGTGCAGTTCCTACTAGGACTGAGGAAGACGTCCTGTGGACTTAGAGCAGTGCTATGCTCGTCCCAGGGTAGAAAAGCCTAGCATGAGGATCCAAAGGCAGGGGTCTGAGGAAGTGGAGAGGAGCCTGGAGAGCGGAGCGGTGTCGTGCTCACCACGGAGGAACAGTGCCAAGAACAGACACCGGAGTCCGAGGCTGTGCAGGGCCTAACGACCTGGCAGCCAATACCGGAAGGTGGTGGCTTCCAAGTACCCCAGCCACACTTTGTCCGGAGGCAAAGCAGTGACACGCCCACTACAGGATCAGGTAAGACTCGGGGACCGGGAGGTTACTCGTTGTTCTTCTTCACCTCTCTTCGTTTTTTTTTATGGGGACAGACGGGGGACCGAGACCCGGTCCCGTGATCCTGGTGGAGTCATTTTAAATAAACAGGGGATGATGACAGGGAAAGGCTGAGGGGATTAAGGGGTATTCGTGATGCCACCTGCGGTATGCGGCCAGGTGACCACTGCTGCTTCAGAACCTCTGGGGACGGTGACCGGCAGCTTGGATGGTTCTGCTCACCGCAGATGGAATGCAGTCCCCAGAGCAGCGGGATGGAGGAGTCAGTTTGTACCTTAGCAGGTAATCATTGGGACGTCAGTACCCCAGTGTCTCTTGTGGCCTCTGCGGCTGGTGGTTGCCGCTAATAAGTCTCTCACACCACAGCTGAAGTTCTGGTACTTTTACTTAGTTGTTTTAGCACAGCTGCTGGGTACTTTCCTTGCCAAACTGCTGTCTCCAGAACCTGGTCAATGTAGTAAAGCCACAGTCTGTGCCCTTCTGTACTTTCTCTGTGTTCCTGTCTCTGATGGTCTTTCTCTCTCTGTGTTATAAGGGGTAGTTCTCATCTGGAGCGAGCGTGGCATCCCTCTGTCCCCAGGCTCTCAATGCTCTCCGCAGCACAGAGCTCAAGTACCGACATCCACAAGTGCTTATTTGTGTCCCCACTCCCAAGGCACTGCTCTCTAGTTCGGCTGCCTTCCTCAAGTTGTGTCAGGTGTTCAGCCACAGCTCCCTTTAGAAGTCTGGTGCCTCCGGGTTAACAGCTCGGGCATACAGCTTCTGCACCGTGTTCAGGGCCGGGTCCCTGTTCACCAGTCCCTTCAGTATGTTGAATACGGGCGTGCGGTGGTTTCCATGGCTCTTCCGCACCCCAAGGCCTCTTGTCTTCTCCCACCTAACAGCTTTTCCCTCCCGTGGATGAGCGTGGTGGTACTCCAGTCCACGGGAGTTGGCTCCGCATCGCGCTGCACTCCTGACTTCCACTCCACTCCTCTCACGATGGTCTCTCCACTCCAACTCTCCTAACTACTTCCCTGTTTCCCCCCCTTTCTGACCTGGGTCCTCCCTCAGGGTCCATCCACTATCCCAGAGTCCTGCTGCTGTGTGTGTGCTGTGTTTTGGGCTCAACTGCACCTTCCCAGCACTGCAAAGCAGAGGCACTACCCCTCTTAACCACAGAAGTGCAGTACCTCTGGTGACGGCCTACCCGGTGGGACGCCACAGCAGCGTGAAGAGCCCAGGAACAGCTGCCCGAGACATGGGGCTAGATAAAGATTCGAGTTGCCTGCCATACCGACACCAGGCAGGAGAGAAAGAGGGCCAGCAGCTCGGCTTAAGCAGCAGCAGAGACCCATTACAAAGTGCAGCAGGGAGGCCTCAGAACTTGCCAGGTGAGGAGAACCCCAGGGTGCTCTCAAGTGCACGGGCTCAGCTTAGCAACACCACTCAGAATTACAGTGCACCAGTAAAAGGACTGAGGAACCAACAAACCGTGAGTCTGTTTGTTGCTTTGCGGCTACCCTGCACCCTACACCCTTACAACATCCCCTGCCCTGGGAATCCGCTCCGCCCATGGGGAGCATTTAAGGGAGAAAAAAGAACCACTGTAAATCGGGAGTGCACTCTGAGTTGATTTATTTTGGTATTCCTTTTTAAAGTGATAGTAAGTGACAGTGTATAATAGTGACAATAGTGACAACATGGCGACTAATGCTTCACCTCTATATGGACTATAGAGCTGGTGACTGACAGGTCTACTCCACCAATCACCGGACGTCACTTGAATTCGGATGTGACGTTCCGGAAGTGGCGGGGCTGACTTATGGAAGTAACATGGCGCCGATAACAGAGGAAAGAGAGGATATGAGACTCATACTTAAGGACAGGTATTTCTAGTGTGCCTTTAGACCCTGACGAAGCCTGTTGGCGACACGCGTCGGGCCTGCTCACCTCACCCCATGTGCCTTAGGATGATGGTACATCCTGGCAGGGATCTACACTAGGCATTGCTTTGTAATTGAATCTTTGATACTGGCTATGATACAGAGTGCTAGTATACCTGTGACCTAGGCAAGGTGTTATTGTATTCCACACAGGAGGTTTTTCATTGTGGTGTCATTCTATTTATTGTGAGGCACCGCCGGCATGATCCTCATGGCCGGGGCGCGTCACATGCAGGATCAGGGTATGATCCTGTTCACACTGGCCGGTTTGATAGTGGATGACGCTGTGTGAACCTGTTCTGAATACAATGAGTTTAATGTGACTAATGAGTGGCTCATGAAATCGAGGAGTCCATGAGGAATAGGATGTAATGAGTGAGTGCTGACAACCCGGAACACAGGGAGTTAACATAAGCTATGTGGAAGCTGATTGCCAGCAGCTAAGGGGGTGTGTCTATGTGGGAGTGGCCGGCACGATAAGAGCCGGCCAGCTGAGTGATTGAGAGATTGATTCTGGAAGCTGAGATCCTGCTGAGATTCATCCAGAAATTACCAGCCTGAGAGCATGTGGGCTGAGAGCAGCCTGAGTGCAGAGCAGTCCAAGGCTCTGTGTGTGGACACGGGAGCAGGCTAGCTCCATGCCGGTGCCTAGGTCCGGGGTCGTGGCAGCACCTGGAGTGGGAAGCCGTGGCTGACCCGGTGGACGCTAGACCGGACGTGGGTCACCTCACGTCCGGGAAGGAGCCTGTGGGGATGCCTGGTGGAACCTGTGGCACAGGTAGCGAGACCCGGATCCGTGCCCGGTAAGAAAAGCAGTTCCCGAATGATTGTGTGAACTGTGCACCTTGTGTGTAAATCATGCTAGGCAAGTATAGACCGCCCTTGGGACCGACTCAGTGGAGTCAGTTAAAGGTCCTGATGAACCGGAATGAATGTAGCCCTTCGGGAGGCGAATGTATGTAGCCTTTGGAGGCAATCGTATGTAGTGTGCCAGGCGGGCATAGATCGCCGTTGGGTCCGAGTCGGAGTACTCAGTTAAAGGACCTGATGAATCGAAATGTGTTTAACTATGTGTATGAGGGCTTAGGTAATGGCCCTGAATGAGAGATGATGGCCTATATGTAAGAACCACGTATAATGATGTGGGGAGAGAGTGACCCAGCTAGTATGGATGATGTTGGAGGCGTTCCGTCCCTGTGGGACGAGAGGGAGGCTTGCCCTGCTGCTTGCAGAGGGTACCCGTCCCTCAACCACGACCTCTAATGGTGTGGGTGTGCCTGTGGCCAGAGACAGGGGTCACGAAGGCTCCTAGAAGGGAACCATGGCTGATCCATTAGGGTGCTACTCAGACGCAGGGTACAGTCGTCGACCTGGAGACCTGCCATGAGATGGAGGTTTGGTGGCGACTGATAGCCCTTACCGTGGTGAGTAGGCCATGGTGACGCATGGTTAGCCCGGATTCTACGGTTGACCAGGTCCCTGTTATGGTCATGGAGGGGCCACAGTCCATGGATGTGTTATGACGGGCTGTGAGCAGGTATGTGATCCATGCACGTTTGAATGATGGATCACATACGGTATGTAAGGTCCCGGTCAGGCAGGAATCCTGACTACGGGGTAATGTTGTGTCATCAAGCTGGGTAACTAAAGCCAGGCGGCAGGTACCGCCATTGGGACCCACAGGGCCCGTTGAGGCGTATGTAACTAAGGTCAGAAGCAGGGGTTAAAAAGGGCTCCTAGAGTGGGGACACCATGGTTGAACCATGTGGACTCTGACCGGGACGTAGGCGGAGATACGTCCAGGAAGGAGCCCCTTGGGGATACATGACATACCCGGTACTCAGGTTGCTCAATCCCTGTTGTGAACCCGGAGGGGTCATCGTCGTACTGTAACGTATGTACAGTGTAAGTAGGCCGGAGGCCGTAGCCACCACGGGAGCTGTTAGTAGAGCTCCAATGGGGACAGAGATGGTTACAGGTCCCGGGTTACTATAAGATGTTATGTGCAATATAAGTGTTATGTAATGTTATATGTAAATGTATGGTGTATTTATGTAAAGTGTTTATAATCAATGTGATATGTGTCAAACATGCTACCCGGGTTATGTTATTATATGTGAAAAATAAACGGGTAGACATTGGTTAACTTATAAACACGTGTTCTTGTCGTTTTGCAAGCGGGTTCCCCGGGTGCTACCTCACATTATGTATGGTTTGCATATATGACCCTTTATATGTATCAGCATGTGGATTTTGATTTACCCTTGTCAAAGATAATATTACTGTAATATTTTAATACTGACTGTATATATACTCCAATTATTTGTTTGCTAAGCTTGACTATTGTCTACAATTGATCCCCCCCTCAACCAACTATTGTGGTGGGGGTATTGTGTGGTTTGGTGATAAGTTACCCTGTAACTCTTTTAAGTGTTTTTATTGTCACTATTATACACTGTCACTTACTATCACTTTAAAAAGGAATACCAAAATAAATCAACTAAGAGTTCACTCCTGATTTACAGTGGTTCTTTTTTCTCCCTTAAATACTCTAACTTGCTACTGGGTGGAATGGCACCTTATAAGTAATAGAAGCCTGTGCACCCCTGCCAGTAATAATCCGCCCATGCGGAGCCTCTCCATCCCAGCTGTATGTCCATCATCCCCAGAGGTTCTGCAGCAGCGGTGGCCCCTCATAGCCACATACCACGGGTGTCATCACAAATAACTACCCCCTTCATTATCTCCTCTATCAAGCCCAGAATCCCCTTAGCAGCTGCAACCAGGGTCACGGAGCTGGGTCTCGACCCCTGTGACTCCCCGGAACTGTACCATAGCCCGGTTCCGAGTACCCCACGGCCCTGGGACCCGGCAGCTTCTGGTGTCACGAACAGGATATTATGCCCGACGTATACGGGTACTCTGTGCCACGAACTTTATTGAACTGTGTCTTTTTGACTGTCGCCATTACTAAAGCGCGAGGCATGCGGATAGCCAAGGGGGCGTGTCATTGTGGGTGGTACCCTCCCAAGAGTGCGAAGCAAGGCCAAAACCTGCGCTCTGACAATATCCGGTGGGGACGAGAAACCCTGTCCCACCGGCGGAACTAAAGTTGAACATCCCTACGAAAATGAAGGACTGGGAGGGTTAAGTTTCACTAAGGGGGAGGGAAATGTCGGAGGCAGGGATTTCCGCAGGTGTGCCACAAGTCAGCCGTTACATGGCAGATGCAGTAAATAGGTAGGATCTGCCGCGAATTTACAAAACCGCTGAAGTGAAAGGTCCTTTACATATAGATTTTTCCAATCTTTGTTATGTCCAAAGAATGCAGGCACAGGTAGTGTGAAGGTCGTCATACAGACGTGGCTCTAACTAATTTATGTGCTAACTCCTCCTGCAATTTAGAATATAATGCAATACACTACGACATGTCTCCTTTTCTAAAATGAAATAGACAGACATCGGGGACGATTCACTAAGTTATACACGTGCCTGATTATGGCTAAATTTTTGCTAATGTTTGCTTCATGCCATGTGACTTGGACATGTTTAACCCATTCAATATATTATGTACGGCTGCGGTTATACTAAGCAGTCTCAGGAGCTGAGTCTGCACCATACCTGGCCAGTGCTGTCGGTGTTATACAGCCTGTATCTGCATGTAGTAGCAAAACTCCAATCACTGCTGTTATTTCTTAAATCCCACCAAATGGCACTAATGTCACATGGTCTAGGGCATGTGAATCCCCCCATTCTCTAAGGAGCGATCCCAGGGCACTGATGGGTTATCATATAAAGGTACCATCACATGCCATGATCTCGCCCGCAATTTTACAAACAACTCACGGGTTCGGCGATGTTGAAACCACATCGCAAGTGTGTTATGGCGTGTGACAGGGCGATTCGACGGGATAAATCGCTGGTGGCGAGTTGACAGGTTCTACAGCACTGCACTAAAACCAGGCTATATCAACCTCGCGATTTTGCAGGATCCTGCCGTGTGACAGCGCGATAACGATGTTGAGCACAACTTCAGAGATCCTGAAATCAATCCTGTAGGCGTGCCTGAGCGTTTTGTTTTCCGCGCCCCATCGGCGACGATTGGTGGATACTCCTGCATTCCCATTGGCTGCCCATAGCCAAGGCGCCATACTTGATGATCTGTGCGATAGTAGAAAGGGCAAATGCGTAATGTAGTGGCCATCTTGCCAGACAAGACCAATGGTAACGCAGTTGGGTCGGCCAATCACAGTGGAAGGCGTGGTGAAACACTCTGGCACGCCTAGCTCTTCACCGGCATCAAACAACACTCCCACATCGCTGATGTGGTTGTGCTGTGTGACGCGGCGATGTGGAAAGGCAAGATCGCTTCCGGTCTTGTTCAGGTGATTTGCGGAACACCAGATTGCCGGAGGTTGCATGCAACATCGCTACGTGTGAAATCTCCAAAGCGATCTTGGCAAAGTGCCAAAATCGTGCGCGCTCACGTGAACTCCCGGGTGATATTGCAGCGATGTTGTGGCGTGTGGCGGTACCTTTAGAGAGGACCTGCAATAAAATACAATCTATACATCATATGGACCTCAAAATGATATCAATAAAAGTATCAGCTTGTCACTCCAAAAAAGCAAGTCCTCTAAAGGCTCTGTCAAAGGAACTCACAAGTGTCAACAAAAACCTTTTTTTTTCTTTACAAATTTCTGAATTATTTTAACCACTAAAACAAAACCAAAAAATATCTTGTGGCTGTAATTAGCTGCTGAGATGTAACTGCACATATTACAAGGAAGTAGGCCTGACATTCTGTGATTTTCTTTCTCATGGAGTCAATCATTGTAGATGATTCTAATAAAGAAAATCATATTTTAATTTAAAAAAAATTTCAAAAGAAATCTAAAAAGAGATTGATGTTACAGCAAATGAGTAACTGTACGCCAGCTGTGAGCTGATGGGACGTACTAAGCAAATTGTGACAAATATTGTGTCACTTGGCTATTTGTGCTAATTCATAAACTTATGCAGCTGATGGCGCTATTAATAAATCTCTCTTTCTTCATATCAATTATATCCAGTAAAAGATACATTTCTGATTTTGATCATCTAATATATAAAAGCCGAAGGCCACTTCCGGAATACCCGAAGGGTACTTCCGTGATGGCCTTCAGACCCATGGAGGTGACGTTACCACTGCGCGGTCCCCCGGCTACAGGGAGCGGAGGAGGAACGTTCCGCTCTCGGAAGTTCCGTCCGCCCTCCAGCCTCTCCCCTCCACCCACCACCGTACCTAGCGGGGGGTCAGGGGGGACGAGCGCCCCGTGCCCCAAGGCATGAGGGGCCCATTGCCCCCACCCCCTGGGGTGCCTCGTGCTGCCAGCCGCCCGCCGCGCACCCGGAGAGGAGGGAGGACTGGACTTCCTGCCCGTCTGCTCTGCCCGCCCCTCCTCTCCTTTCCTCCTACACCAGACGCACGTGGCCCGCGGTTAGTCTGGCCTGCACCCCCCCCCCGGTCCTCACATGCGGGTCCTGGGTGCTGATCTTGCCCCAGGGCCCGGAGCACGCCAGCCTCCGCTCTCCCCTCCAGCCTCCCCTCCAGCCTCCGCTCTCTCCTCCAGCCTCCGCTCTCCCCTCCAGCCTCTGCCCTCCAGCCTCCCCTCTCCCCTCCAGCCTCTTCCCTCCAGCCTCCGCTCTTCCCTCCAGCCTCCGCTCTCCCTCGAGCCTCCGCTCTCCCCTCCAGCCTCCGCTCTCCCCTCGAGCCTCCGCTCTCCCCTCCAGCCTCCGCTCTCCCCTCCAGCCTCCGCTCTCCCCTCCAGCCTCCGCTCTCCCCTCCAGCCTCCGCTCTCCCTCCTCCGCTCTCCAGCCTCCGCTCTCCCGCCTCCGCTCTCCCCTCCAGCCTCCGCTCTCCCCTCCAGCCTCCGCTCTCCCCTCCAGCCTCCGCTCTCCCCTCCAGCCTCCGCTCTCCCCTCCAGCCTCCGCTCTCCCCTCCAGCCTCCACTCTCCCCTCCAGCCTCCGCCCTCCAGCCTCCGCTCTCCCCTCCAGCCTCCGCTCTCCCCTCCAGCCTCCGCTCTCCCCTCCAGCCTCCGCTCTCCCCTCCAGCCTCCGCTCTCCTCTCCAGCCTCCGCCCTCCAGCCTCCGCTTTCCTCTCCCTGTCCTCTGCCCTCCAGCCTCCGGTCTCCCCTCCAGCCTCCGGTCTCCCCTCCAGCCTCCGGTCTCCCCTCCAGCCTCCGGTCTCCCCTCCAGCCTCCGGTCTCCCCTCCAGCCTCCGCTCTCCCCTCCAGCCTCTGCTCTCCCCTCCAGCCTCCGCCCTCCAGCCTTCGCTCTCCCCTCCAGCCTCTGCTCTCCCCTCCAGCCTCTGCTCTCCCCTCCAGCCTCCGCTCTCCCCTCCAGCCTCCGCTCTCCCCTCCAGTCTCCGCCCTCCCCTCCAGCCTCCGCCCTCCAGCCTCCGCTCTCCCCTCCAGCCTCCGCCCTCCAGCCTCCGCTCTCCCCTCCAGCCTCCGCTCTCCCCTCCAGCCTCCGCTCTCCCCTCCAGCCTCCGCTCTCCTCTCCTACCTCCGCCCTCCAGCCTCCGCTCTCTCCCGTCTTGCCCTCAGCTCCTTCTTCTTCCTCTGCCCTCCAGCCTCCGCTCTCCTCTCCCTGTCCTCTGCCCTCCAGCCTCCCCTCTCCTCTCCCTGTCCTCTGCCCTCCAGCCTCCCTCTCCTCTCCCTGTCCTCTGCCCTCCAGCCTCCCCTCTCCTCTCCCTGTCCTCTGCCCTCCAGCCTCCCCTCTCCTCTCCCTGTCCTCTGCCCTCCAGCCTCCCCTCTCCGCTCCCTGTCCTCTGCCCTCCAGCCACCCCTCTCCTCTCCCTGTCCTCACTGCTAACCACCACTCACTGCTAACCACTGAGCCACCGCACTCAGTGCTAACCACTGAGCCACCGCACTCAGTGCTAACCACTGAGCCACCGCACTCAGTGCTAACCACTGGGCCACCGCACTCAGTGCTAACCACTGAGCCACCGCACTCAGTGCTAACCACTGAGCCACCGCACTCAGTGCTAACCACTGAGCCACCGCACTCAGTGCTAACCACTGAGCCACCGCACTCACTGCTAACCACTGAGCCACCGCGCGCAGTGCTAACCACTGAGCCACCGCGCGCAGTGCTAACCACTGAGCCACCGCACGCAGTGCTAACCACTGAGCCACCGCGCGCAGTGCTAACCATTGAGCCACCGCTCGCAGTGCTAACCACTGAGCCACCGCGCGCAGTGCTAACCACTGAGCCACCGCGCGCAGTGCTAACCACTGAGCCACCGCGCAGTGCCAACCACTGAGCCACCGCGCAGTGCCAACCACTGAGCCACCTGTATACACACAATTCATTTCACCGCTCTCCCAGTATCTATTAGTAAATAAACTATATATGGATTCTAGACTACCATCAAGTGTATAATAAGCCATCCTGCAAAAATGCTCATTGTGTTTCAGCTTTTGATATTCACCTTATTTTCTATATTTCTTCCACAGACGTCCAGAACTGTCACAAGAAACATTTATATGAAAAAACAGAGAAACTTTCCGAGAACCGACCTCCAGGATGTCACCAGGAAGCGGAGAGTTTCTCAGTCTGTGCTCGTTATGTGAACCTCATCATTGTCTCCACTGATCACTTCAGACAACGTTCTGAGAATGAGCTCATAGAGACCGGGGTAAAACATGAGCAATATTTAAAGAAAATCCAAAATGTTCTACAACACATCTCCCCCAACAAGTTATTCCGCTGGTGTCACCGGTCCAGACTGGTGCCACGTATGGTAATGGTGAGCGGAGTGCCCGGAGTGGGGAAGACCACCCTGATGCAGAAGATTGTCTATGACTGGACGAGGGGCGCTCTCTATCAAAGATTCTCCTTTGTCTTTTTCTTCAAATTCCGGGAACTGAACAGACTGGATAATGTTAGTCTGGAGACCCTGATCCTTCATCAGTACCCACATCTGGAGCCGCAGCTCGGGAACATCTTACAGGATCCAGAGAAACTTCTCTTTATATTTGATGGCTTAGATGAAAGTCTTCATACAGTGGATTTCACATCCCGTAACTTGTGCTCTCATCCTAGACAGCCCGAACCTTGTGGTCAGATTGTGGTTAGTTTGGTGAGAAAGTCTCTTCTGGATGGTTGTTCTGTTCTGATGACGAGTCGCCCGACCAGACTGGCATCTATAGATTGTGGTGTTTTCCAGAGAATAGTAGAAATCAGTGGATTTTTTCCAGAAGAACGACGGATGTACTTTGAGAATTTCTTCTCTGACCCTGAACTGGCGGAAAAGGCTTTTACTTACGTGAAGCAGAATGAGACGTTGTACACGTTCTGTTACCTCCCGTCCTACTGCTGGATCATCTGTACAGTGTTATCCAGGAGCTTCCAGCCCACAAGTAGTGATCAGCCGGTGTCATTATTACCCAAAACTGTCACACAACTCTTTGCCATATTTATCGCCAACATCCTGTCCAATCACAGCCTGCACAATAGTGACGCTCAGCCCTCCTGCGCTCCATCGGGTGGATGGCAGAACATGGGGTCATGAATCACAGGATTATTTTTGATGACCGAGATCTGGATTCTTTCCATGTGGAGAAGAAGTCAAAGCTTTTATCCAGTTTTCTGATGGAATCGGAGGATCCTGTGTCCTATTCCTTCTTACATCTCACTGTGCAGGAATTCTTCTCCGCCTTGGTGCATTATGTGGATTATTCTCCTGAGAATTTACAGAAATCACTAAAAGATGCCAAATCCTTCTCTGATGGACGCGGTGAAATATTCCTCCGGTTCCTGTGTGGTCTATCAGATAACTCCACCAGGTCAATACTAGTGGATATCTGGACACACGAGCAGCTCAGGCCTCCAGAGACGTCATCACTTGGGTGAGGGAGTTCACTAGGAAAGAACTGAGGAAAATTTATGACAAGCGACGTCTCCTCAATACGTTTTTCTATCTGTATGAAACCCGGAATAAGGCTCTAGTGCAGGAATCATTGAAATCACACAGCATGTTTGACCTCTCTAGGGTTCACATGTCGGCTCTAGATTACACGGTGTTGGCATTTATCCTGAAGATCTGCACAAACATAGAAGTACTCGATCTATCTGGATGTCCAATATCCACTGAAGGACTAGAGATACTTGCACCAGCGTTACACAACCTGCAGAGTCTGAGGTAAGATAATGTTACATCTTTGTTGTATTCAGGTTCTGACAATTATATGACTGACTTTATTTCATGTATACATCATATCTATTATGGGTCATAGTATAAAGTAGATGGAGTTAGATACCTCACAGCTAATTACCGGTGAGAATGATCCCACTGGCAGGAGGATTGTGTGGAGACTCTGACCCTAGTGGTTGGGAGGTGAGGGCTGGAAGCTTCCACGTTATCACTGGGGTCCTCAGACCGGCCCCCCATACCTGGTATCAGGGCTCGTAGTAGTCAGACCCGATGATTTAATGTTTATTGGCTTTCAACTCCATTTACTTTACATTTGTACAGTGAAAATCCCTCTCTTTTAGCACAGACGCCATGAGAGCTCAGGTTTCCCACTTTGATGTCGCCTCTTGTCCGCACATTTTTGGATAATGATGATCTTTATAACATTTCCTCATATATACAGTATGTCCCAGAGCTAGAAGCCTCCAGCAATGAGAATGTGAGACACAGAGGGGAACATCTGTAGAGACTAAAAAAGCCCCAATATCCACCAGTCAGAAGGAAGATTTCATCTTTCCCTTTATTAAATAAAAGCCACAACTTTATTATCAGCCGGTGACATCTACTCCAGAGACAAAACCGCAGATGACAGCGACGCTGTCAGGAAGAGTCACCGGGACTGAGGAAAGTGTCTAATCTGTAACTCCATAATAACAATTGGTGATGGGTCAGTACAGCCCCACAGGGGCCCCAGAAAGCAGAATTTATTCTATAGCTCCACAATAGGAACCAAGATAGATGGAATTAATATGGGGACAAAATACATTGTGGAATCAGATCATGTAGATAAGTAGTGAATGGAGAGAAACTCAGGACTCTTCATAATCTGCATCCACGTTCTACTATGGTAGATTACAGGGATATTCTCAATTATTAAATTACGATAATTAGTTGCACAGCATGAAAATAAGCAAGTTTACAATGGACTTGTCTTTTCTATCTCTTCTCATTCTCCTGCTGTGACAGCTTTTATCTTTCATGGTGTAGAGCTTGTTCCCATGAAGAGCAGATAATCATACATAGTACACGACTGCGCAGTATGTAACATTTCTGATATTAGGAAGGCTGTGATCTTTAGGTGATCCTGTTAATGAGGGCCGAGCCACATGTGAGGCCCCCTTCACACTGCATTTTTTGTACATCCGTGTGGATCCTTGATTTTCAAGGACCACACGGACAGGAACTGAACTGTGCCAATGGATGCTACTGATGCCCCAGATCCATGTTTTTCATAGATCCATCATCAGTCACCAGAGATAGGTCTGGGAGGAGCTGTACCTTGCTTCTGAGCACGCTCAGTACAGCAAAACTGTTTTTTCCATGTATCTGTACAGACCCATCGCCATAGAGATCCATGTTATTTGACACGGACAGATACGGATCCGTAAACTTTCCAAGTTAAATATATGTGTGGATCCACTGGAACACCAGGACAGGCAGCTGGCTACTGCAAAGTAGTAGTGGAAATTCACCTCAACACAATAAAGATGTCCATAGACCCACTGTTGTGCAGTTAAAAAAGGTTTTCCTTCTTTATTTTTAATCCATAATCTATAATATAAAAGCCGAAGGCCACTTCCTGAGAACCCGAAGGTTACTTCCGTGATGGCCTCCGGACCATGCTGGTGACGTCATCCAGTGCATTCCGCTCTCGGACGTTCCGTCTGCCCTCCAGCCTCTCCCCTCCAGCCAGTAGAGTAGCCAGCGGGGGGGGGGCAGGGGTGGCCCATTGCCCGCCACCTGGGGGGCCCCGTGCTGACAGCAGTCGGCCGCCATGTGCCCGGAGAGGAGGGAGGACGGGACTTCCTGTCCTGCAGCTGTGCCCGCCCCTCCTCTCCTCTCCAGACTCACGCACGGCGGCCGCGGTGACTCTGCACCCCCCACCCAGCTACGCCTCTGCCCGCCAGCCTCTCCAGTTTCTGCTCTGCCCCTCCAGCCTCTGCCCCTCCAGCCTCTGCCCCTCCAGCCTCTGCCCCTCCAGCCTCTCCAGATTCCCCTCTGCCCCTCCAGCCTCTGCCCCTCCAGCCTCTCCAGCTTCCCCTCTGCCCCTCCAGCCTCTGCCCCTCCAGCCTCTCCAGCTTCCCCTCTGCCCCTCCAGCCTCTGCCCTTCCAGCCTCTCCAGCTTCCCCTCTGCCCCTCCAGCCTCTGCCCCTCCAGCCTCTCCAGCGTCCCCTCTGCCCCTCCAGTCTCTGCCCCTCCAGTCTCTGCCCCTCCAGTCTCTGCCCCTCCAGTCTCTGCCCTCCAGCCTCTGCCCCTCCAGCCTCTTCCCCTTTGCCCCTCCAGCCTCTTCCCCTCTGCCTCTCCAGCCTCTGCCCCTCCAGCCTCTGCCCCTCCAGCCTCTGCCCCTCCAGCCTCTGCCCCTCCAGCCTCTGCTCTCCCCTCCAGCCTCTGCTCTCCCCTCCAGCCTCTGCTCTCCCTCCAGCCTCTCCCCTCCAGCCTCCGCTCTCCGCTCCAGCCACTGCCCTCCAGCCTCTGCCCTCCAGCCTCTGCCCTCCAGCCTCTGCCCTCAGCCTCTGCCCTCCAGCCTCTGCCCTCCAGCCTCCGCTCTCCCCTCCTGCCTCTGCCCTCCAGCCTCCGCTCTCCCCTCCAGCCTCTGCCCTCCAGCCTCCGCTCTCCCCTCCAGCCTCTCCCATCCAGCCTCCGCTCTCCCCTCCAGCCTCTCCCCTCCAGCCTCTGCTCTCCCCTCCAGCCTCTGCTCTCCCCTCCAGCCTCCACTCTCCCTCCAGCCTCTCCCCTCCAGCCTCTGCTCTCCCCTCCAGCCTCAGCTCTCCCCTCCAGCCTCTCCCCTCCAGCCTCCGCTCTCCCCTCCAGCCTCCGCTCTCCCCTCCAGCCTCCGCTCTCCCCTCCAGCCTCCGCTCTCCCCTCCAGCCTCCGTCTCCCCTCCAGCCTCGCCTCTCCCCTCCAGCCTCGCCTCTCCCTCCAGCCTCCGCTCTGCCCTCCAGCCTCCGCTCTGCCCTCCAGCCTCCGCTCTCCCATCCAGCCTCTGCCCTCCAGCCTCCCCTGTCCTCTGCCCTCCAGCCTCCCCTGTCCTCTGCCCTCCAGCCTCCCCTGTCCTCTGCCCTCCAGCCTCCCCTGTCCTCTGCCCTCCAGCCTCCCCTGTCCTCTAGCCTCCCCTGTCCTCTGCCCTCCAGGCTCTGCCCTCCAGCCTCTGCTCTGCCCTTCAGCCTCCGCTCTCCCCTCCAGCCTCCCCTGTCTTCTGCCCTCCAGGCTCCCTGTCCTCTGCCCTCCAGGCTCCCCTGTCCTCTGCCCTCCAGCCTCCCCTCTCCTCTGCCCTCCAGCCTCCCCTCTCCTCTGCCCTCCAGCCTCCCCTCTCTTCACCCCTCCAGCCTCTCCCCTCTCCTCTGCCCTCCTCACCCCTCCAGCCTCCCCTGTCCTCTGCCCTCCTCACCCCTCCAGCCTCCCTGTCCTCTGCCCTCCTCACCCCTCCAGCCTCCCCTGTCCTCTGCCCTCCAGCCTCCGCTCTCCTCACCCCTCCATATGCAATGTACAGTATGTGTATATATGTGTGTTTGTAGTCACTTCCGTCACTTTGTCCGCACTTCCCTCACTTTGTCCGCACTTCCCTCACTTTGTCCGCACACATACACACACACACACACACACACACACACACACTCCGCTATAGCACCGGCCGTGCATCAGCCGCCTGGATCCTCAGTCGACATGTCGCCACCCCCAACTACTGGATCCACTATAGCGTCCAAGAAGTCTCGCCAAACTTCCCGGACGCCATATTGGATCCAGTCGTCCGCGGGCGGCGACATGTCGACTCAGGATCCAAGCGGCGGGGAAGACGCAGGTGCTAACTATAGCGGAGTGTGTGTGTGTATGTATGTGTGTGCTGACCACTCAGCCCACGGCGCTGCGCTGACCACTCAGCCCACGGCGCTGCGCTGACCACTCTGCTCACGCCACTGTGCTAACCAATCTCACTGCTAACCACTGAGCCACCGCACTCACTGCTAACCACTGAGCCACCGCACTCACTGCTAACCACTGAGCCACCGCACTCACTGCTAACCACTGAGCCACCGCACTCACTGCTAACCACTGAGCCACCGCACTCACTGCTAACCACTGAGCCACCGCACTCACTGCTAACCACTGAGCCACCGCACTCACTGCTAACCACTGAGCCACCGCACTCACTGCTAACCACTGAGCCACCTGTATACACACAATTCATTTCACCACACTCCCCTAACTATTAGTAAATAAACTATATATGGATTCTAGACTACCCGATTCTTTAGAATAGGGCCGCCATCTAGTCAGGTATAAAAGCTGACAGACCACGCAGGTTCCCGCCTGACATGTTCCAGGTGCGAACACCCTTACTCATAGACATGAAATGGCTTCACAAATAACCCACATTAAAGATACCCCCTTGGTGGCAATCACATATGACACCAATGAAGAATTAATTACCCCCCGACACCACAGATTAACCCCTTTACAAAAATATCCAAGTAGTACATTACATAGTAACATAGTTTTTAAGGTTGAAGGAAGACTTTGTCCATCTACTTCAACCCATAGCCTAACATGTTGATCCAGAGAGAAAACCCCTTGTGGCAACACTAAGCTCCACATTGGGGGAAAAAAATCCCTTCCTGACTCCAGATACGGCAATCAGACTAGATCCCTGGATCAACGCCCGATCACAGAATCTAGTATATATAACTGGTAATATTATAGTTTTCAAGAAAGGCATCCAGGCCCTTCTTAAATGTTAGTAGTGAGTCACTCATTACAACATCATGTAGCAGAGAGCTCCATAGTCTCACTGCTCTTACAGTAAAGAATCCACGTCTGTGATTATGATTAAACCTTCTTTCCTCCAGATGTAGAGGATGCCCCCTTGTCCCCGTCTCAGGCCTAAGAGTAAAGAGATCATTAGAAAGGTCTCTGTATTGTCCCCTCATATATTTATACATTATTATAAGATCACCCCTAAGCCTTCGTTTTTCCAAGCTAAATAACAATGTCAATGATTCATCATTCATATACATCTAATATATAATTGCCGTAGCGCACTTCCGTCATATTCGGCGCCACTTCCGTCGTCGTGGACGTGGCTGCCAAACATACGGAAGTGCGTTAGGGACACACACGCACACGCACACGCACACACTCACATACACACACACTCCCCGCTACACCGCTCCCGCCATGGCTCCGCCCACCTCGCGTCGCTCCCGCCATGGCTCCGCCCACCTCGCGTCGCTCCCGCCATGGCTCCGCCCACCTCGCGTCGCTCCGCCATGGCTCCGCCCACCTCGCGTCTCTCCCGCCATGGCTCCGCCCACCTCACGGCGCTCCCGCCATGGCTCCGCCCACCTCACGGCGCTCCCGCCATGGCTCCGCCCACCTCGTGCCGCTCCCGCCATGGCTCCGCCCACCTCGCGGCGCTCCCGCCATGGCTCCGCCCACCTCGCGGCGCTCCGCCATGGCTCCGCCCACCTCGCGTCACTCCCGCCATGACTCCGCCCACCTCGCGTCACTCCCGCCATGGCTCCGCCCATCTCGCGTCACAGAGCCCCCGTCCTGCGCTGGCCACAGAGCCCCCGTCCTGCGCTGGCCACAGAGCCCCCGTCCTGCGCTGGCCACAGAGCCCCCGTCCTGCGCTGGCCACAGAGCCCCCGTCCTGCGCTGGCCACAGAGCCCCCGTCCTCCGCTGGCCACAGAGCCCCCGTCCTGCGCTGACCACAGAGCCCCCGTCCTGCGCTGACCACAGAGCCCCCGTCCTGCGCTGACCACAGAGCCCCCGTCCTGCGCTGACCACAGAGCCCCCGTCCTGCGCTGACCACAGAGCCCCCGTCCTGCGCTGACCACAGAGCCCCGTCCTGCGCTGACCACTCTGCCTCGTTCCTGCGCTGATCCACTGAGCACCCCGCACTCACTGCTGACCACTGAGCCACCGCACTCACTGCTGACCACTGAGCCACTGCACTCACTGCTGACCACTGAGCCACCGCACTCACTGCTAACCACTGAGCCACCGCACTCACTGCTAACCACTGAGCCACGCACTCACTGCTAACCACTGAGCCACCGCACTCACTGCTAACCACTGAGCCACCCACTCACTGCTAACCACTGAGCCACCGCACTCACTGCTGACCACTGAGCCACCGCACTCACTGCTGACCACTGAGCCACTGCACTCACTGCTAACCACTGAGCCACCGCACTCACTGCTAACCACTGAGCCACCCCACTCACTGCTAACCACTGAGCCACCGCACTCACTGCTAACCACTGAGCCACCGCACTCACTGCTAACCACTGAGCCACCGCACTCACTGCTGACCACTGAGCCACCATATACTCTGCTACCCACTGAGCCGCCTGTATACACACTATTAATTTCACCGCACTCCCCTAACTATTACTAAATAAACTATATATAGATTCTAGACTACCCGATTCTTTAGAATCGGGCTTACAGCTAGTCTACTATATAATCGTCTAATGTTCTCTGTCATGGAAATTGCGCGCTAGCACGGATTGGTCCGCCCGGCTGGGCTCAACCAATCAGCGCTAGCGCGCAATTTCTGTACACAGACAGAGAACAAAAGATGGCGGCCGCAGCGGACTCCCGCCACTGCCTCATGTCATTGACCCCCACCACGAGCCGACCACTGACACAGGGGACCAGGGGCTGCTGGGGTCGGGGCTCCCAGGGTGCAGGGAGCAATGGGAGCGCGCATTGTGCGGCTCCTCCTTCCTATGGCCGCACAGTCTGCCACAGACTGTGCGGCCATAGGATGATCACGGGTGTCAGCCGCCTCCTGTCAGTGCAGTTGGGTGGCAGCAGCACATACCAGCAGGGGCCCAGCTGCACTGACACCCGAGATCATCCTGCACAAAGCCGCCTCTACGCCCGCCTCCTCCACACCTAGGCTCTGCTGACACCGTTCTCAGCACCAGGGACATGTGGGCCAGCACTGGGACCGTCAGGGGAGAGGTGAGAGCCCGTGTGTGTGTGTCTGTGAGTATGTGTCTGTGTCTGGGTGTGTGTGAGTCTGCTCCTTTTTCCTCCTGCCTGTGCAGTTTCATCCTCCATCCTCCTCCCCCATCCCGCCGCTTCGTCCTCCGTCCTCCCCCATCCCGCCGCTTTATCCTCCGTCCTCCCCCCCCCCCCGCCGCTCTGTGCTCCGTCCTCCCCCTGCCTGTGCCACTCCATCCTCCGTCCTCCCCCTGCCTGTGCTGCTCCGTCCTCTCCCACGCCGCCGCTTTGTCCTCCGTCCTCCTCCCCCCCACTGCTCTGTGCTCTGTCCTCCCTCTACCGCTCTGTCCTCCCCCTGCCTATGCTGCTCCGTCCTCCCCCACCCTGCCGCTTCGTCCTCCGTCCTTCTCCCCCCCGCCACTCTGTGCTCCGTTCTCCCCCTGCCGCTCCGTCCTCCCCTGCCTGTGCCGCTCCATCCTCCCCCACCCCTCCGCTTCCTCCTCCTTCCATTGTCCTCCTCCCCTACGCAACTCTATCCTCCATCCTCCCCCTGCCTGTGCTGCTCCGTCCTCCCCCACCCCACCGCTCTGTGCTCTGTCCTCCCCCTGCCTTTGCCACTCCATCCTCCCCATCCCACTGTTTCCTCCTCCTTCCTTTGTCCTCCTCCCCTCCGCCACTCCATCCTCCGTCCTCCCCCTGCCTGTGCTGCTCAGTCCTCCCCCTGCCTGTGCTGCTCAGTCCTCCCCCATCCCACCGCTTCCTCCTTCCTTTGTCCTCCTCCCCTCCGCCACTCCTTCCTCCATCCTCCTCCTGCCTGTGCTTCTCCATCCTCCTCTCCCCCGCCGCCCTGTGCTCCGTCCTCCCCCTGCCTGTGCCGGTTCATCCTCCCCCACCCCACCGCTTCCTCCTCCTTCCTTGGTCCTCCTCACCTCCCCCACTCCATCCTCCGTTCTCCCCCTGCCTGTGGTGCTCCGTCCTCCCCCACCCTGCCGCTTTGTCCTCCGTCCTCCTCCCCCTGCTGATCTGTGCTCCGTCCTCCCCCTGCCGCTCTGTCCTCCCCCTGCCTGTGCCACTCCATCCTCCCCCACCCCACCACTTTTTCCTCCTTCCTTTGTCCTCCTCCCCATCACCACTCCATCCTCCCCCTGCCTTGCTGCTCCGTCCTCCCCCACCCCACCGCTCTGTGCTCCGTCCTCCCCCTGCCTGTGCCATTCCATCCTCCCCCATCCCACTGTTTCCTCCTCCTTCCTTTGTCCTCCTCTCCTCCGCCACTCCATCCTCCGTCCTCCCCCTGCCTGTGCTACTCCGTCCTTCCCCACCCCGCCACTTCGTCCTCCATCCTCCTCCCCCTGCATGTGCTGCTCCGTCCTCCCCTGCCTGTGCTGCTCAGTCCTCCCCCTGCCTGTGCTGCTCCATTTTCCCCCACCCCAACGCTTCCTCCTTCCTTTGTCCTCCTCCCCTCCGCCACTCCATCCTCCATCCTCCCCCTGCCTGTGCTGCTCAGTCCTCCCCTGCCTGTGCTGCTCCATTTTCCCCCACCCCAACGCTTCCTCCTTCCTTTGTCCTCCTCCCCCCCGCCACTCCATCCTCCGTCCTCCCCTGCCTGTTCTACTCTGTCCTTCCCCACTCCGCCACTTCGTCCTTCATCCTCCTCCCCCTGCCTGTGCTGCTCTGTCCTCCCCCTGCCTGTGCTGCTCCGTCCTCCCCCTGCCTGTGCTGCTCCGTCCTCCCCCTGCCTGTGCTGCTCCGTCCTCCCCCTGCCTGTGCTGCTCCGTCCTCCCCCTGCCTGTGCTGCTCAGTCCTCCTCCTGCCTGTGCTGCTCCATCCTCCCCCACCCCAACGCTTCCTCCTTCCTTTGTCCTCCTCCCCTCCGCCACGCCATCCTCCATCCTCCCCCTGCCTGTGCTTCTCCATCCTCCTCTCCCCCGCCGCCCTGTGCTCCTTCCTCCCCTGCCTGTGCCGCTTCATCCTCCCCCACCCCACCGCTTCCTCCTCCCCCACCGCTTCCTCCTACTTCCTTGGTCCTCCTCACCTCCCCCACTCCATCCTCCGTCCTACCCCTGTCTGTGGTGCTCCGTCCTCCCCCACCCTGCCGCTTTGTCCTCCGTCCTCCTCCCCCCGCTGATCTGTGCTCCGTCCTCCCCCTGCCGCTCTGTCCTCCCCCTGCCTGTGACACTCCATCCTCCCCCACCCCACCACTTCCTCCTCCTTTCTTTGTCCTCCTCCCCTCCACCACTCCATCCTCCCCCTGCCTGTGCTGCTCCATCCTCCCCACCCCGCCGCTTCGTCCTCCATCCTCCTCCCCCCCGCCGCTCTGTGCTCCGTCCTCCCCCCTGCCTGTGCCACTCCATCCACCCCCACCCCGCCACTACCTCCTCTGTCCTCCCTCCTCTCCCCTGCCACGCCATCCTCCCCCCACCACTCTGTCCTCAAAGTCCCTCCCTATTCAGCCCTTACCGCCTTCCCCATGCAATCCCTATTTCTATATTCTAGAATATCCGATGCGTTAGAATCGGGCCACCAACTAGTTTAACAATATATACATAAGAGAGCAAAGTTAATCTACTTTCATTTTTTTGATTTTTTTTGATTCTGTAGTGAGGTATAAATAAATTATCCCACAACATCCCATATCATGGATAAGGAGAGGGGGATAAATCATCATATTATGGGAAAACATCAGAGTGATACTATAACCTTTTTTCCCTACCATATTATTAGTGATGAGCGACTATGCTTGTGACTGCTCGGTACTCGCACTAGTATCACTGTACTCGGGCTACTCGGTGAGCACCGAGTAATCTCGCGATACTCGTGCTGTGCTCGTGGTCCTCATCCCTGCATGTTGGCGCTCTTTAGAGAGCCAGCCCACATGCAGGGATTGGCTGGCAGACCACTGCAATGCCACAGCCCTGTTAGTTGTGGCATTGCAGTGATTGGCCAGCCTGCACAGCGTGACCAAGCCTTTATAAGACCCGGCCGCGCTGTGCTCTGCACACAGCCATCCAGACAGTGAGTGTAGGGAGAGTGTCTGCTGCTGCTTAGGGACAGATTTGCGGCCCTCATAGGTAGATCCAGAGCAGGGCTGCAAACTGCTGCTGACCACAACAGTCCTTCTCAGGACTAGTCTAGGAGGATATAGGCAGGGAGATCCAGATCGGAATCCAAGCTTTTCTGTGACCATAACAGTCACCAGAATGTTGTACTTACTACCTTGATACAGGTTAGGGACTAAAATCCTACTCTCCTGTGACCTGAACAGTCACCAGACTGTTGTACTTACTAGCTTGATACAGGTTAGGGACTAAAATCCTACTCTCCTGTGACCTGAACAGTCACCAGACTGTTGTACTTACTAGCTTGATACAGGTTAGGGAATAAAATCCTACTCTCCTGTGACCATAACAGTCACCAGACTGTTGTACTTACTAGCTTGATACAGGTTAGGGACTAAAATCCTACTCTCCTGTGACCTGAACAGTCACCAGACTGTTGTACTTACTAGCTTGATACAGGTTAGGGAATAAAATCCTACTCTCCTGTGACCATAACAGTCACCAGACTGTTGTACTTACTAGCTTGATACAGGCAGGTTCTAAAATCCAACTTTCCTGTGACCTGAACAGTCACCAGACTGTTGTCGCTGTATACAGGCAAAATGCACAAGGGCGTTGGCAAGGAACAAGGAACTGAACGTGATGGTGGTGCAGGCAGAGGCCGAGGTCGTGTGCAAGCACTAATTTCGCAACAACAAAGGGGCACATCTACTCGCTCGCACGTCCTGTCCCAAATTCTTGGGGCCCGCAGCATTACACCGCTCTTGAACCAAGACCAGTGTGAACAGGTTGTTACTTGGATAGCGGATAATGCTTCAAGTCAGATGGGCACCTCCACAAACACCCTGTCTTCCACACGGTCAACTGTCAGTAGCCGTGATACTGCACCGCACATTTCCCAACCTGATCCTCCTTCCTACCTCAGGCCGAGTACACGTCCACGGACATTACTGATCCCACACTAGGACACTCGGAAGAGCTGTTCACGTATCCATTCGCAGAATCTGGCCTCTCGCCAGCTCCTATTGAAGTGGGTGATGAGGAGATGGTATGTACAGATGCCCAAATATTTGAGCAGCCACGTTCTCACGAACGTAACGTTGGCAACGTGTCTCAACAAGGGGTGGACGATGATGAGACCCATTGCCAGGAAGTCAGGAGGAGGATCAGGGTGCGGAAGAGGAAGACGACGTGGTGGATGATCCAGTAGCTGACCCAACCTGGCAGGAGGATATGCAGAGCGAGGACAACAGTGCACAGGGGGAGGGAGGAGTAGCATCCCAACAGGCAGTATGAAGCAGGGTCGTGTCCGCAGGCAGAAGGCAGGCAACCGTTCCCCGGAACAACAACACGACTCAAGGTGCCTGTGCAAATGTTAGGTCTTCCCGAGTCTGGCAGTTTTTTAAGTTGGCTCCAGATGACTCTAAAAAGGCCATTTGCAACACCTGCCATGCCAGCATCAGCAGGGGTACGAAAACTAGCAGCCTGACCATCACCAGCATGATCAGGCACATGTCAGCCAAGCACCCGACTTTGTGGGAAGTACAACAGAGTCGAGGAGCGGTGCTTGCTGATGTCACTGCTACGTCTTCGCGTGTTGTGCGTGCGAGCCAATCCCCTGTCCATGCTGGCCGCGAACAAGCCTCCGGCCATGCACCTGAAGTTGCCCACGCACAAATAACACAGCCATCAAGCACGTCCTTGTCCCAGCGCAGCGTTCAATTATCCATTCAGCAAACCTTTGAACGCAGGCGCAAATACGCTGCCAACGCCCCACATGCCACAGTCCTAAATTCTCACATTTCGCGACTCATAGCGCTAGAAATGTTGCCTTTCTGGCTGGTGGAGACGGAAGCATTCCGCGACCTGATGGCGGCTGCTGTCCCACGTTACTCGGTCCCCAGCCGCCACTATTTCTCCAGATGTGCCGTCCCCGCATTGCATAACCACGTGTCCCAAAGCATCACACGTGCCCTGAACAACGCTGTTTCAGCCAAAGTCCACCTAACCACAGACACGTGAACAAGTGCTTGTGGGCAAGGCCGCTACATCTCCTTGACGGCACACTGGGTTAATATTGTGGAGGCTGGGACCCAGTCTGAGCGAGGGACGGAACACGTCCTTCCCACACCAAGGATAGCAGGCCCTACCTCTGTCAGGGTTTCACCGACACTCAACAGCTCCAGAATGTCATGCTCCTCAGCCTCCTCCTCCTGCGCATCCTCATCCACTGTACCCTCCACACCAGTCCCAAGCTGGAAGCACTGCTGCAGCACTGCCTTTGCGAAGCGGCAACAGGCTGTGCTGAAGCTAGTCTGCATAGGTGACAAACCCCACAATGCAGAAGAGGTGTGGACAGCTCTGAAACAGCAGGCAGATCACTGGCTCACACCTCTGAACCTAAAGCCAGGAAAGGTCATGTGTGACAATGGCCGGAACCTGGTGGCAGCTTTGAGGCGAGGCCAGCTGACGCATGTTCCATGCGTGGCCAATGTGCTCAACCTGGTGGTTCAGAGGTTTCTAAAGTCATACCCAGAGCTGTCTGAACTGCTGGTAAAGGTTCGCCGCTTGTCTGCACATTTTCGCAAGTCACCTGCTGCTTCAGCTGGCCTTGCCGACTTTCAGCGGCGTTTGCGTCTTCCGGCCCACAGACTGGTGTGTGATGTCCCCACGCGTTGGAATTAAACTCTGCACATGTTGGTCAGGATATGTGAGCAAAAGAGGGCAGTTGTTGACTACCTGCATCACCTAAGCCGTCGGAAAATGGGTCAAACTCCACACATAACACCTGAGGAGTGGAGATGGATGTCCGACCTATGTACCGTCCCTCAAAACTTTGAGGATTCCACCAAGATGGTGAGCGGCGATGACACCATTATTAGCGTCACCACACCACTACTCTGCTTTCTAATACGGTCTCTGCTGAAAAACAAAGAGGATGCATTGCAGGCGGAGCGCGATGACTTGGAACAAGAAACAGTAGTGGGTGTGGCTGATAACACACAGCCCAGCCTCATCTCATCACAACGTGCAGTGGAGGACAATGAAGAAGAGGAGGAGGATGAAGACATGGAGCAACTCTCTGGCCAAATTGAGGATATGACATGCACACCAGTCATACCCTCGATTCAGCGTGGCTGGCCAGAGGACAGGGGAGATGAGGAGGAGGAGGACAGCATGTTCAGTCATCGTGTTGGTCTGGATACTGAAGTGATGGCTGTTAAGAGTCTGGCGCACATGGCTGACTTTATGGTAAGCTGCCTGGCTCGTGACCCTCGCATTCAGAACATCTTGGCCGACAATCAGTACTGGTTGGCAACAGTCTTAGACCCACGCTACAAGGGGAACTTTATGTCTCTCATTCCTGAGGCGGAGAGGTCAGCCAAAATGCAGCAGTTCCAGAAGGCCATAGTCACGGAAGTAGGCAAATCATTCCCCTCACAAAACGCTAGCGGCAATAGTCAGGAATCGGTGGACAACCAAGGCGTACGGCCGAGAGGGGCATAAGTCCAATCCGCCAGAGGTAGGGGAACAGTCTTTACGATGTGGGACAGTTTTCTCAGCCCCTCACGTACCACAGCCCCTGAGGTGCGGGGTAGTGCCACAAGAAATGCTAAGTTTGGCCAGATGCTGAAGGATACCTTGCAGATCTAACAACTGTACTGCGAGATTCCTCTGTGCCTTACAATTATTGGGTCTCCAAGCTGGACACGTGGCATGAATTGGCTCTCTACGCCTTGGAAGTCTTGGCCTGCCCTGCCGCTAGCGTTTTGTCAGAGCGTGTTTTCAGTGCCGCAGGTGGAATCATTACTGATAAACGCACCCGCCTGTCAACTGAAAATGCTGACAGGCTGACTCTGATCAAGATGAACAAGGGTTGGATTGGGCCAGACTTCACCACACCACCAACAAATGACAGCGGAATTTAAATTTTGTTATAGGAATTTGCCATGTACCTCCACTCACCCATGGGTACACAATTCAGGACTTTGGCTAATCGCTGGACTGCTCCTCCTTCTCCTCTTGTGCCACCCTGATGACCGTTACAATAGTTAGGCTGTTGTTTCAGGTATACCCCCAGTGGTAAATTTTTTCGCCCATTCTTTTAGAATGGGCATTACAACGACAGGAGACCCACTCCTTTTCAATGGGAAAAATGTTTTGAGGCCCTCATGCACGTCTCTATCCAGGGACAATGTGGAGCCTCCCAATTTTTGGCTGCCCTGCCAAAGGGCTATACTACAATACACCCACTTCAGGTTTACAGGCCCTCCTGCGCGTCTCTATCCTGGGACAATGTGGAGCCTCCCAATTTTTGGCTGCCCTGCCAAAGGGCTATACTACAATACACCCACTTCAGGTTTACAGGCCCTCATGCACGTCTCTATCCAGGGACATTGGTGAACCTCCCAATTTTGGACTGCCCTGGCAAAGGAAAATACTACCATAGACCCAGTTCCTTAAAATGGGCACATTATGTCAAGACAGGGCTTCATGTACGTCTCTTCTCAGGGTCATCGGAGTGCCGCACAGTTTTCACGTAAAATCTTTCATGTAATCACAAAAAGTAACATACACCAGCTGTATCTCACTATTGGGTATGTGCCCTTAACATTTCCACCCTAAATATTCATTTTGGTGTCATTTTGGAAGGTTTTCTGGTGACTCCGTAAAATTGGCGTGAAAGTCGGACAAGATTGTTCACAGCTGTGACTTTTGAGTGAGAAATGCTTCCAGGCGTCTTCCCCATGGTGTTGCCATGTCATTTGAGCACTCTTCTGAGACTTTTGTGACATTTTTAGGGTTTCTACATGCTGCCGGCAGTCATTTCATAAAAATACTCGGGTCTTCCATAGGATAACATTGGGCTCGGTACTCGGGCCGAGTACACGAGCATCTCTGGATGCTCGGCCCAAGCTTCGAGCACCCGAGCATTTTAGTACTCGCTCATCACTACATATTATATATTTCCCATACACTACACGTAGGGCAGGCATTCCCCACCCCTCAGCCTTTTCAATAGAAGTACATCAGGTCTGTCTTATAATTCAGTCCCTGCAGATACCGGGCATTCAATGCTAGTATCCAGAAGGCTTCGCGATTGCGTAGCAACCTCTCCCAATTTCCACCGTATGGGGGCCTCTGAACCCTCTCTATGCCCCTCACCGTCAGGCCATCCGTACAACCTATTATTATTATTATATTATTATTATTATTATTATTAACCTCCATGATGTTCTCTCAGATGCTTAGAGAGATCTGAAACCGCAATACCTATAGACTGGACAGACGGATCAGCCGCAGAAAGGTGCTTGGCAATCCAACTTCAAGGGTCTGTTCCAACAACCGATATAGTATTTACAACAACTACAAGTTACCATGTGAACAACATGTGTCGTGTTACAGTTATTATATGATTTTATGGCAAAATCTTTATTTGTGATGTTATTTGTGAACACAGACGTCTTTACCATAAATTTGCATAAACCGCAGCATTTACCACTGCATTTCACACTACCCTTATACCTTAACCATGTCGTTTTCTGTGTGCTGTTAAACAAGCTAAGGGACAGAACGTTACCCACCCGAAAAATAATAAAATTAATTCCAGTATCACTCTGATGTTCTCCCATAATATGATGATGTATCCCCCTTCCCTTATCCATGATATGGTGATGTATCCCCCTCCCCTTATCCATAATATGATGATGTATCCCCCTTCCCTTATCCATGATATGGTGATGTAGCCCCCTCCCCTTATCCATGATATGGTGATGTATCCCCCTTCCCTTATCCATAATATGATGATGTATCCCCCTTCTCTTATCCATGATATGGTGATGTATCCCCCTCCCCTTATCCATGATATGGTGATGTATCCCCCTCCTCTTATCCATAATATGATGATGTATCCCCCTTCCCTTATCCATGATATGGTGATGTATCCCCCTCCCCTTATCCATAATATGATGATGTATCCCCCTTCCTATCCATATATGTGATGTATCCCCTCCCTTATCCATGATATGGTGATGTATCTCCCTCCCCTGATCCATGATATGGTGATGTATCCCCCTCCCCTTATCCATAATATGGTGATGTATCCCCCTCCCCTTATCCATGATATGGGATGTTGTGGGATAATTTAGTTATTCCTCACTACAGAATAAAAAATTAAAAAAATGAAAGTAGATTAACTTTGCTCTCTTATGTATATATTGTTATATGTATGTGAATGATAATATTATAAAGTGATGGATCATTGACATTGTAATGTACTTCTTGGATATTGTTGTAAAGGGGTTAATCTGTGGTGCAGGGGGTAATTAATTCTTTATTGATTTCATATGTGATTGCCTCCTAGGGAGTGTCTTTACTGTGGGTTATTTGTGAAGCCATTTCATGCCTATGAGTAAGGGTGTTCGCCCCTGGAACATGTCAGGCGGGACCCTGCGTGGTCTGTCAGCTTTTATACCCGATTATGGAATCACAATGAAGGAAAACCTTTTATAACTGCACAACAGTGGGGCTGCCGACATCTTTATTGCGTCTGAGGTGAATTTCTTATACGGATCCATGTTTGTCCATTTTTGTCCACTTTTTTCATGGCAGCTCAAAATCAGAGCAGTCTCCAAATGTGGGGGCATGAAAAAAGCCGACACCAACGGATCCGTGACACACGGAGGCCATATAGGACCGATCCATGCCCATAGAGATACATGGGAGGCCACAACTGATCTGTGGCGATCAGTCTTAAATCAGATGGACACGAATCCCCAAAATTGCAGTATGAAGGCAGCCTGACATGTATTAATGTAAGGACAGGAGGGGAATGGAGGACACAAGAGCCACAGACTGAGAGACACAATAAATAGTGAAGGAAGGAGATTTCTCAGTCACTGATGACCGGTGACACAGGATCCTCCATCAGCTTTATGTCTATTGTACATTCCATGTGCTGCAAACATCACATATTTCTGACACGCCATAAAGTGAGGCCATTCCTCAGGATTGTGGATCTGTAGATGATGGATCTGGTGTCAGTGGACATATCATACAGCTGCCGGCAGTCCTGACATTGACCACATACTAGACGCGGCTTCTACTGATGACATTTATGGATTTTACTAACAGTCGAGGACATTTTCTCTCCACATTCACAATCTACAGATTTTATACTGACGCTCTGTGGACTCCTCACTGACATCTCCCCTTTATTATTACAGATTACGTGGTAGTAATCTATCAGACACATCCTGCATCCAGTTGGCTTCTGGAATAAGGAATAACCGGTCTCTGAAGACTCTTTATCTGTCTGATAACTATCTGTGTGGTCCTCACTTCAGTGAGTTGATGGCGGCTCTGTCCAGTCCAGACTGCAGGATACAGGAATTACTGTGAGTAACAACATTTTACATAGAAATGTGGAAAACAAATATAACATCATAAATTAATAATATCAGAAGTCCTGGAGAACATAGAAGACAATGGAGATGGGAACACAAACATTTGTATGTAACATGGTCTTCATTATCTTATACTAGCTGTGAGCCCGATTCTAAAGAATCGGGTAGTCTAAAATCTATATATAGTTTATTTAGTAATAGTTAGGGGAGTGCGGTGAAATTAATTGTGTGTATACAGGCGGCTCAGTGGGTAGCAGAGTATATGGTGGCTCAGTGGTTAGCAGTGAATGCGGTGGGTGAGTGGTTAGCAGTGAGTGGGGTGGCTCAGTGGGTAGCAGTGAGTGGGGTGACTCAGTGGGTAGCAGTGAGTGTGGTGGCTCATGGCAGCTGAGTCGTGGCTCAGTGTTACAGTGAGTGCGGTGGCTCAGTGGTTAGCAGTGAGTGCGGTGGCTCAGTGGTTAGCAGTGAGTGCGGTGGCTCAGTGGTTAGCAGTGAGTGCGGTGCTCAGTGGTTAGCAGTGAGTACGGTGGCTCAGTGGTCAGCAGTGAGTGCGGTGGCTCAGTGGTCAGCAGTGAGTGCGGTGGCGCTGTGGTCAGCAGAGGACGGCGTCTCTGTGGTGAGGCAGCAGGACGGCGGCTCTGTGGTGAGCAGAGGACGGCGGCTCTGTGGTGAGCAGAGGACGGCGGCTCTGTGGTGAGCAGAGGACGGCGCTCTGTGGTGAGCAGAGGACGGCGTCTTGTGGTGAGCAGAGGACGGCGGCTCTGTGGTGAGCAGAGGACGGGGCTCTGTGGTGAGCAGAGGACGGGGCTCTGTGGTGAGCAGAGGACGGGGGCTCTGTGGTGAGCAGAGGACGGGGGCTCTGTGGTGAGCAGAGGACGGGGGCTCTGTGGTGAGCAGAGGACGGGGGCTCTGTGGTGAGCAGAGGACGGGGGCTCTGTGGTGAGCAGAGGACGGGGGCTCTGTGGTGAGCAGAGGACGGGGGCTCTGTGGTGAGCAGAGGACGGGGGCTCTGTGGTGAGCAAGGACGGGGCACGTGAGCAGGACGGGGGCTCTGTGGTGAGCAGAGGACGGGGGCTCTGGGTGGTGAGCAGAGGACGGGGGCTCTGTGGTGAGCAGAGGACGGCGGCTCTGTGGTGAGCAGAGGACGGCGGCTCTGTGGTGAGCAGAGGACGGCGGCTCTGTGGTGAGCAGAGGACGGCGGCTCTGTGGTGAGCAGAGGACGGCGGCTCTGTGGTGAGCAGAGGACGGGGCTCTGTGGTGAGCAGAGGACGGGGGCTCTGTGGTGAGCAGAGGACGGGGGCTCTGTGGTGAGCAGAGGACGGGGGCTCTGTGGTGAGCAGGGACGGGGGCTCTGTGGTGAGCAGAGGACGGGGGCTCTGTGGTGAGCAGAGGACGGGGGCTCTCTGTGGTGAGCAGAGGACGGGGCGTCTCTGTGGTGAGCAGAGGACGGGGGCGTCTCTGTGGTGAGCAGAGGACGGGGGTCGTCTCTGTGGTGAGCAGAGGACGGGGTCGTCTCTGTGGTGAGCAGAGGACGGGGTCGTCTCTGTGGTGAGCAGAGGACGGGGTCGTCTCTGTGGTGAGCAGAGGACGGGGGCGTCTCTGTGGTGAGCAGAGGAGGGGCGTCTCTGTGGTGAGCAGAGGAGGGCGTCTCTGTGGTGAGCAGAGGAGGGCGTCTCTGTGGTGAGCAGAGGAGGGCGTCTCTGTGGTGAGCAGAGGAGGGCGTCTCTGTGGTGAGCAGAGGAGGGCGTCTCTGTGGTGAGCAGAGGAGGGCGGTCTCTGTGGTGAGCAGAGGCCGGGGGCTCTGTGGTGAGCAGAGGCCGGGGGCTCTGTGGTGAGCAGAGGCCGGGGGCTCTGTGGTCAGCGCAGGAGGGAGGCTCTGTGGTCAGCGCAGGAGGGAGGCTCTGTGGTCAGCGCAGTAATGAGGCTCTGTGGTCAGCGCAGGAAGGAGGCTCTGTGGTCAGCGCAGGCTAGGTGGGCGGAGCCATGGCGGGAGTGACGCAAGGTGGGCGGAGCAATGTCGGGAGTGCCGCGAGGTGGGCGAAGCCATGCCGGGAGTCCCGAGAGGTGGGCGGAGCCATGCCGGGAGTCCCGAGAGGTGGGCGGAGCCATGGCGGGAGCCCCGAGAGGTGGGCGGAGCCATGGCGGGAGCGGTGTAGCGGGATGGCGGCGGGGTAAGTATACTGGAGTGTGTGTGTGTATATGTGTGTGTGTGTGTGTGTGTGTGTGTGTGTGTCCCTAACGCACTTCCGTATGTTTGGCAGCCACGTCCACGACGACGGAAGTGGCGACGAATATGACGGAAGTGCGCTACGGCAATTATATATTAGATCTATCTATCTTTCTTTCTTTCTTTCTTTTATTTATTTTTTCTTTATTCCTTTCTTTTTTTTTCTCTTTCTTTCTCTGTTGCTGACGACCAGTGACACAGGATCCTCTATCAGCTTTATGTGTATTGCACATTCCATGTGCTGCCAACATCACATATTTATGACACGCCATAAAGTGAGGCCATTCCTCAGGATTGTGGATCTGTAGATGATGGATCTGGTGTCAGTGGACACATCATGCAGCTGCCGGCAGTCCTGACATTGACCACATACTAGACGCGGCTTCTACTGATGACATTTATGACATTTATGGATTTTACTAACAGTCGAGGACATTTTTCTCTCACATTCACAATCTACAGATTTTATACTGACGCTCTGTGGACTCCTCACTGACATCTCCCCTTTATTATTACAGATTAGATCGTAATAATCTACCTGACACGTCCTGTATCCAGTTGGCGTCTGGAATAAGGAATAACCGGGCTCTGAAGACTCTTGACCTGTCTGATAACCATCTGTCTGGTCCTCACTTCAGTGAGTTGATGGTGGCTCTGTCCAGTCCAGACTGCAGGATAGAGGAATTACTGTGAGTAACAACATTTTACATAGAAATGTGGAAAACAAATGCAGTTGTGGCCAAAAATATTGACACCCCTGCAATTCTGTCAGATAATACTCAGTTTCTTCCTTGAAAATGATTGCAATCACAAATTCTTTGGTATTATTATCTTCATTTAATTTGTCTTCAATGAAAAAACACAAAAGAGAATGAAGCAAAAAGCAAAACATTGATCATTTCACACAAAACTCCAAAAATGGGCCGGACAAAAGTATTGGCACCCTCAGCCTAATACTTGGTTGCACAACCTTTAGCCAAAATAACTGCGATCAACCGCTTCCGGTAACCATCAATGAGTTTCTTACAATGCTCTGCTGGAATTTTAGACCATTCTTCTTTGGCAAACTGCTCCAGGTCCCTGATATTTGAAGGATGCCTTCTCCAAACTGCCATTTTTAGATCTCTCCACAGTTCTATAGGATTCAGGTCTGGATTCATTGCTGGCCACCTTAGAAGTTTCCAGTGCTTTCTCTCAAACCTTTTTCTAGTGCTTTTTGAAGTGTGTTTTGGGTCATTGTCCTGCTGGAAGACCCATGACCTCTGAGGGAGACCCAGCTTTCTCACACTGGGCCCTACATTATGCTGCAAAATTTGTTGGTATTCTTCAGACTTCATAATGCCATGCACACGGTCAAGCAGTCCAGTGCCAGAGGCAGCAAAGCAACCCCAAAACATCAGGGAACCTCCACCATGTCTGACTGTAGGGACCGTGTTCTTTTCTTTGAATGCCTCTTTTTTTCTCCTGTAAACTCTATGTTGATGCCTTTGCCCAAAAAGAGAGAACATTCTTCCAAAACATTTTAGGCTTTCTCAGGTAAGTTTTGGCAAACTCCAGCCTGGCTTTATGTCTCGGGTAAGAAGTGGGGTCTTCCTGGGTCTCCTACCATACAGTCCCTTTTCATCCAGACGCCGACGGATAGTACGGGTTGACACTGTTGTACCCTCAGAATGCAGGGCAGCTTGAACTTGTTTGGATGTTAGTCGAGGTTCTTTATCCACCATCCGCACAATCTTGCGTTGATATCTCTTGTCAATTTTTCTTTTCCGTCCACATCTAGGGAGGTTAGCCACAGTGCCATGGGCTTTAAACTTCTTGATGACACTGCGCACGGTAGACACAGGAACATTCAGGTCTTTGGAGGTGGACTTGTAGCCTTGAGATTGCTCATGTTCCTCACAATTTGTTTTCTCAAGTCCTCAGACTGTTCTTTGGTCTTCTTTCTTTTCTCCATGCTCAATGTGGTACACACAAGGACAGAGGTTGAGTCAACTTTAATCCATGTCAACTGGCTGCAAGTGTGATTTAGTTATTGGCAACACCTGTTAGGTGCCAGGTAAGTTACAGGTGCTGTTAATTACACAAATTAGAGAAGCATCACATGATTTTTCTAACAGTGCCAATACTTTTATCCCACCCCCTTTTTTATGTTTGGTGGAATTATATCCAATTTGGCTTTAGGACAATTCTTTTTGTGTTTTTTCATTGAAGACAAATTAAATGAAGATAATAATACCAAAGAATTTGTGATTGCAATCATTTTCAGGAAGAAACTGAGTATTATCTGACAGAATAGCAGGGGTGTCAATACTTTTGGCCAACACTGTATAACACAATAAACTAGATAATATAAGAAGTCAGTCCTGGAGAACATAGAAGACAATGGAGATGGGAACACAAACATTTGTATGTAACATGTTCTTCATTTTATCTTATACATTTCTTTCTTTCTTTCTTCTTTCTTTCTTCTTTCTTTCTTTCTTTCTTTCTTTCTTGCTTTCTTTCTTGCTTTCTTTCTTGCTTTCTTCTTGCTTTCTATCTTTCTTTTGTCTTTCTTTTTCTTTCCTTCAATCTTTCTTTCTTTCTTTTTTTTCTCTTTCTTTCTCTGTCGCGGACGACCAGTGACACAGGATCCTCTATCAGCTTTATGTGTATTGTACATTCCATGTGCTGCAAACATCACATATTTATGACACGCCATAAAGTGAGGCCATTCCTCAGGATTCTGGATCTGTAGATGATGGATCTGGTGTCAGTGGACACATCATACAGCTGCCGGCAGTCCTGACATTGACCACATACTAGACGCGGCTTCTACTGATGACATTTATGGATTTTACTAACACCCGATGACATTTTCTCTCCACATTCACAATCTACAGATTTTATACTGACGCTCTGTGGACTCCTCACTGACATCTCCCCTTTATTATTACAGATTAGTTGGTAATGATCTACGAGACACGTCCTGCATCCAGTTGGCGTCTGTAATAAGGAATAACCGGGCTCTGAAGACTCTTGACCTGTCTTATAACCGTCTGTCTGGTCCTCACTTCAGTGAGTTGATGGCGGCTCTGTCCAGTCCAGACTGCAGGATAGAGACATTACTGTGAGTAACAACATTTTACATAGAAATGTGGAAAAAGAAATATAACATCATAAACTAGATAATATAAGAAGTCCTGGAGAACATAGAAGACAATGGAGATGGGAACACAAACATTTGTATGTAACATGTTCTTCATTATCTTATATATATCATGGTTTATACATTTCACATCACATTCATGATAAATGTATGTCCTATATAATATAGAATAATTGTTATCTAATACTAAGATATTAATTATTTATACTGCTCTTTCTTTGTATCTATTGTTGTATCTCTCCCTGACTTATCTCCCTCTTCTTCTCTTTCTTTCTTTTTTTTTTTTTTTCTTTTTTCTTTCTTTCTTTCTTTCTTTCTTTCTTTCTTTCTTTCTTTCTTTCTTTCTTTCTTTCTTTCTTTCTCTTTCTTTTCTCTCTTTCTCTCTTTCTTCTTTCTCTCCTCTCAGTCACTGACTACAGGTGACACAAGATCCTCCATCAGCTTTATGTCTATTGTACATTCCATGTGCTGCAAACATCACATATTTCTGACACGCCATAAAGTGAGGCCATTCCTCAGGATTGTGGATCTGTAGATGATGGATCTGGTGTCGGTGGACACATCATACAGCTGCCGGCAGTCCTGACATTGACCACATACTAGACGCGGCTTCTACTGATGACATTTATGGATTTTACTAACAGTCGAGGACATTTTCTCTCCACATTCACAATCTACAGATTTTATACTGACGCTCTGTGGACTCCTCACTGACATCTCCCCTTTATTATTACAGATTAGGTTGTAATAATCTACCAGACACGTCCTGCATCCAGTTGGCATCTGGAATAAGGAATAACCGGTCTCTGAAGACTCTTGACCTGTCTGGTAACCCTCTGTCTGGTCCTCACTTCAGTGTCTTGATGGCGGCTCTGTCCAGTCCAGACTGCAGGATAGAGACATTACTGTGAGTAACAACATTTTACATAGAAATGTGGAAAACAAATATAACACCATAAACTAGATAATATAAGAAGTCCTGGAGATCATAGAAGACAATGGAGATGGGAACACAAACATTTGTATGTAACATGGTCTTCATTATCTTATATATATCATGGTTTATACATTTCACATCACATTCATGATAAATGTATGTCCTATATAATATAGAATAATTGTTATATACTAGCCATTAATATAGATATTGCTCCATTCTCATTTTATTGATAATTTTTCTCTCTTCTTTAATATTGATTCTATCCTTTAATCCTACTTATATCTCTCTCTCCCTACTATGGCCCCATTTCTTCTTCTTCTATCCTCCATCAATAACTCTTTATCTCTATGAGAGTGTAACATTTCCCTCCTGATCAGTTTCCATCATTCTGGGGAAGGGATCAGTTATTTATCTGTATCTCTCTCTTGACTAGACGGTAACAGTAATGGTACCGTTACACGAGGCGATGTTGCTGCGATGTTGCCAGCTATTTCACGGGAGCGCGCACTTTTTTGGCAGTTTTCCAAGGTTGCCTTGAAGATGTAATATGCAGCGATATCGATAGGCAACGCAAGTAGGAAGTCGAAAGCTTTTTTAGTTTGCTGGGTTTTGTGAAACCAAATGAGCGACACTTATCAATGTAGAGAATGGGGGAAGTTGCTTTCAAGATCGCTATTGTGGTGTCACACAGAGCGATGCTACCAGATCGCCTGACCAACATCGCCAGGTTTCAAAACATGTTCATAAACCTGGCAACTCCGCTCAAGCAACTTATCGCTGTTGAATCGCCCTGTCACACGTAGCAACGCACGAGCTATTTCAACCGCGATGCCTACGTCCCTTTTGGGCGATGTTGCCAGCAATATCGGCTCGTGTAACAGTACCATCAGGCTATGTTCACACTCTATTTCACGGTTCGGGTCCGCTTTGTACAGATCCACTAATTGCAGTGAAACACACTGATGTTTTCTGTCCCAGCCAAGTCAATGTCTTTCACTATTTTCCATTCACACACTGCACTTTTAGGCTGGTTTCACACTGCAATTTTTTCCCTGATCAGGTTCGATCAGTTTGTGTGTCAAAACCAGGAGTGTCTCCAAAACTCAGAACAGATGTCAATCTTTCAATTATCAGCATATAAGGACGAAGTGTTGTACGATCCGCACTGCTACCAAAGAAAGACCAATGGATCGTCTGGTTGATCCATTTTCCTGGTCTTTGTTTGGTAGCAGCGCAGATCGTACGACACTTCGTCCTTATATGCTGATTTCTGACCGCGGTGACCCGTGGATGTGTGGATCCAGCAGCAGCTACTGACTGAGCGTTCATACTCGCTGTGGGTTACACAACCAGATCAGAGATAAGACCCTATTGCCCATTTATCTCATTTCTATAGAAATCTTTCAATTATAGTTTTTCTCTGCAAGTTCCTCTCCAGGTTTTGGCACACAACCCGGATCGAACCTGATCAGGGTAAAAGCTGCAGTGTGAAACCAGCCTAAGGGCTTAGACACATGATGATGCCAGGACTAGGGGGTGAACTCGGCCACCAGGTCTGCTGAGTAGGGAGACACAGGTGGACGGGATCCTGGTGTCATGCCCTGGGGATCATTTGAAGGGGGAATGTTGATGATGGGAGAAAGGGGCTATTTACAGGGAAACATGACGCCACCTGTAGTTCCCGGTAATATGGTACCGGCGCTGGCAGCCGGTTGCTGAGGTGATGGTTGGGGCAGCAAAGTGTGGTACAGCTCCTCACAGGTGGAGCTTTACCTCAGGGCAGCGATGAAGGAAGATGGTGAGGGCAGTGATGAGATCTTTTCTGGCAGAGAGGTGAATTGCAGACGTTAAACAGGCACACAGACACACATGGATAGTTGTTTCGGTACCTTTTACTGGTGGTCACATAACAGGTACAGTCCAGAGTACTAACCAGGTCCCCGGTGCAATTTGGGACTATCACCTTGGAAAGTTATGAGGCCTCCTCTGTCTCTGTGCTCTGCATTGTGGGATGAGTCCTGCCTGAGCCTGAACCCTCCATTTCTCTGTTATCTTAAACTGACAATGAGGTCCTCCTGCGGGGTCCCTGTTCCTCCTGCGGCCCCTGGTCCTGTACTTGGTCAGTTTAATGTCTTTTTTCTCTATCGTCTCAGGGCTGAACTCCTCCTGAGTTTACTGGGCTTTCTGCTGCGGCTCTGCAGGCTGGCAGCATCAGACTCCAGTGTTCGGTTGTGCTAAAGGGTATATGTTTGGATCCCTTTTCTTGTTCCCTGTCTCCTCTACTTGCCTCCGGACCCTTCCCTGGGGTGTGCACAGCAGACAGTCATCCCTGGTCCTGGCCTGTGTCTCTCTCCAGAGACCAACAGCTCTGCCTCCTCCCTTCTCCTCCCCTCGCACGAACTGAAAACTGTCCCCTGAGACTAACTGTCTCCTCCTCTCAGCCTGGAACTTCTAAAGGGAACTGACCTAATGCAGCCAGTAGAGCTCCTCCTTCAGGTCTGGAGTGGTGAGTGGTGTGTGCTGAGCAAACCAAGGTGTCAGTCCTTCCTTGCAGCAGTGTAACCTGTGGCAATCCCCTGCAGGGGTGCCACATACCCCCCTAGTTAAATACAGTCCTCCGGGACTGAAACATTTTTCAGAAACACAACATGTTATAACTATTTACATTTGATTATTGAACACAGTCTTAAAATGAAAAATTTACAAAAACCAGGGATAAATAAGAAAACAGGTTACCAGTCCATACAGCGCTAGTCCATCCGCTGCAGGCTGTTTAGGGGGTGTTGAAACAGGGGTTTGCCACTACCAGTCCTGTGGCTATGGTCCATTTTTTTGAAAAAGTAAGAAAAGGAAATTCAAGAGTCCAACAGGTTAAGTCTCTTAAAGTTCAAAAACATAACTATATACAATACGGGTGTATCTGCTTAGGAGGCCTGGCTTCACTTATACCACCCCCAGGCACTTTCTTTTCCTAACTTAATGTGCATGGGAGCTAATCCAGTTCCTCCACCCTTTTGTACATTACCATGTCCTAGATTGACACGTGTTGACCTACGTAATTCTGGTGTAGGGTCTGTGAGAGTGGGTCTATATGTGACTGGTAAACTGGGTAACAGTCTGCGACTACCTGATCTCACAGTAGGAATGGCAGGTACACCGATTGCAGGGATCTCTGGTTCCGGTACAATGCGTGGTTCTTGTATTCTTGGCACTTCTACTGCTGATGGAAACATTAAAGTTGGGATTAGATATGTACCTTCTATTTGAGGCCAATCTGCTGGTAACTCTCCAATGATTGTGACTCACCGTGACCGGGGTTCTGCACTTCGCAGGCGTTTCTTTTCCTCCTTGTCACGGAACCGTGCCTGCGGCTGTGGGGCCCGGTGGTCCAGCTTAAAAGTATTGGCCGAACAGTTTAGGGGTTCATTTTGTCGTGACGCCACCTGTGAGAGTTCCGGTGATGTCCACCGGCGCTGTTTGGGCCTCCGGGGGATGGGATGCAGCAAGATGGGACGCTCCCCACAGGCTGAGCGGGAGTCCCCGGAGCCAGGAGCTGCATAAGATGTTGTGAGGCAGCTCAGTTACCTTCTGCATGCGGAGAGAAAGAGTTCTTAAGAAACACGGACACCAAAAGTCTCTGCAACGGGTACTTTACTGTAACCAGCAGGTGATACATGGTATACAGGTAACGGGTAACGGACTGGGTGGACTTGGCAATGACCGGTGTTTCTCAGAGCTCTGCGGTGTTCCTCCGTTCTAACTTATTCTAGGTGAGTTGCCGATGTCGCCTTTGAGTGTGTACGTTCCGGTGTGAGGGGTAGTCTGGGTCCTTTTGGTGGGTACTCCTCTGGCAAGACGGCTCTGTTTGTGGCTGCGGTGGGGTACTCCTGTAGAGCGGTCCCTCCACTACTGGTTTGCATGGCAGTGATAAACGACTCCCAGCTTCGGAACCAGTAATCCGGCTGTAGGTGAGCACGGGTGTGTTTTGACCCGTATATGGTTGCCCAGAGACCGGTTGTTGAGGCACCTGGGTAATGGCGCCCAACCGGTGGTGGTGGCCTGGGGGCCGCACGGAACTGTGCAGGGCCCCCTCTCCTATGTTCCTCCCGGCCACGTTCTGCTCCTTCCTCCTTCTCCTACATTGCAGAAAGTTGTTCTTTTTTCTTAACTCCCTTCTGCACTAACTTCTCCACTACACACTACCTCTACATTCCGCCCACCAGGACCTTATTGGCCCGCTATGCTGATGTGCATCTAGGGTATGGAGCTCTGAGTTTTAACCATGTCATTGCCTCGGTCAGAGAATATTGCAGCTGCAGTCTGAGGTGCAATACACTCCTGTGACACACTCGTTGCGGGGCGCCACAACTGTCTGTACTGTCTTTGGCTTCTCTTGCTCTTCTGGCTTTGGACAAGGTACATCTTCTTCTGGTTGGAGCTGTTGAGGGCACTTTTTCAAATGATCTCTGAACACTGTTGCTGTGGTTTCACCATGATCTTTACTGATTAAACAGGTTTTCTGGTTATCAAAATTGGATGGTAATACAGTGTATGGTTCTTTTTTCCACTGATCATCTAGTTTGTGCATTCTTCTTTTTCTTCTCAAAACCAATTCGCCTGGTGTTAAGGGCGTTCCTTTTGTTGAAGTTAGTTTCTTGTCTTCCTCTAGATCTTTCCAGACTTCTCTCAACGCATTCTTGGATTTTCTGGTATTGGTCTTTCCTTCTAGTATCTCAATCTGTATCTGTAGTATCTGATTCAGGAACTACTATGCCTAACTCAAAGTCTGCTGGCAATTTTCCTGGTCTTGCTCTCATGAGGTTTGCAGGAGTGCAATTTGTTGAACTTACTGGGATGTTGTTGTAGATGTCAACTAGATCTGGTAACTTCTCTGGTCACTGGTTGCGTTCTTCTAGGGGCAGAGTTTTTAGCATTTCAATTACCACGTGATTCATCTTTTCGCACATTCTATTTTTTTGAGGATGGTAAGACGTGGTGCGTATTTTCTTGCATCCATATAGGCGACAGAACTCTTGAAATATTTCAGCTTCAAAGACAGGTCCTTGGTCTGTCAATACCTGTTCTGGATAACCATGGGGTCTGCAGAAATAAGCTTGAAATGTTCTTGCTGCTGTCTCCGCTGTTAAGTCTTTTATGGGAGCTACCACAAGGAATCTGGAATAGTGGTCTACCATGGTAAGAGCATAGGTGTAGCCTGATTTGCTGGGTGCGAGTTTGACATGATCTAAGGCTACCAGTTCTAATGGTTCTTTGGTGATGACAGGTTTGAGAGGTGCTCTCTGGCTGTTATGGTCTTTTCTTCTTAATGAGCATGGTCCACAATTTTTACACCATCTCTCTATGGAAGACCTCATGCCATGCTGATCCAATAGAATCTTTAACGTAACAGTATTTCCAGTTTTCTCCATCCAAAGTGTCCTGATCCATCGTGGTACGCTTCTAATACCATTTGGACATCTCTCTTTGGAACCACAACTTGCCATACCATTTCATGTGTTCTTGGGTTGATGTACCGCCTGCACAATTGACCTTGATAGATGAATAACGGCTTCTTTCTTTCCACAGGTGTTGGGACTCTAGTGGAGCATTCTTTTCAAGTTTGGAATCCGGTTGGGTTATCAACTTCTTTATAAGGCTCACTGCCGGATCACTGTCTTGAGTCTCTTTCCATCCATAGTGAGGCAACGGGTTTAGTTCAGCAGTCTGATGGTTTTGGTAGACACGATCTTCAGCGATTTGCCATTTTCTACTTTTATGTAAAGCTGGGGGTTCTATTTCCTCTAAGTCACCCTCTTATTCTCTTCCTTGTAGATGTAGTTGATGGTTTCTGGAAAGGACATCAGCATTTGCGTTGTTACGGCCTGCTCAATGTTTGATAGTAAAGTCATAATTCGACAGTCAAGCCATCCAACGTTGCTCCAATGCTCCAAGCCTCGCGATATCCAGATGTGTCAACGGGTTATTATCTGTGAAGACGGTGAACTTCGAAGCTGCGAGGTAATGCTTGAACCTTTCTGTTATGGCCCAGACCAAGGCCAGGAACTCCAACTTAAAGGAACTGTAGTTTTCTGAGTTCCTCTCTGTGGGTCGAAGTTTTCTGCTAGCGTAGGCAATTACTCGCTCTCTACCATCTTGAATCTGGGAAAGGACTGCTCCCAAGCCTACATTGCTAGCGTCGGTGTAAAGGACGAATGGTAGGTTATAATCAGGGTAAGCCAGGATTTCCTCACCGGTTAGAGCCTGCTTCATCTGTTGGAAGGAATTTTCTTGTTCCTCTCCCCATTCCAATGGTGGCTCTGAAAATCTTCTCTTCTTAGATTGGCCTATTAAAAGATCTTGTAGGGGCGCTGCCATCTTGGTGTAACCCTTAATGAATCTTCTATAGTACCCAACCAGCCCTAAGAACTGACGTACCTCGGTGATGGTGGTTGGTCTCTGTCAATCCTGGATTGCTGTTACCTTTTCTAGGTCTGGTGCTACTCCATCTGCGCTGACCACGTGACCCAGGTATTGGACTTCAGGTTTCAGCAGGAGACATTTAGATGGTTTGAGCTTCATCCCGTACTTTGCCAAAGCCTCAAATACCTCTGCCAGGTGTTTCAGGTGTTCCTCGTAGGTTCTAGAAAACACGATGACGTCGTCCAGGTATAAGAGCACTGTTTCGAAGTTCCGGTGTCCCAGGCAACTTTCCATGATTCTTTGAAATATTCCTGGTGCATTGCATAACCCGAACGGCATACTATTGAATTCCCGTAGGCCCATTGGTGTTGTGAATGTAGTCTTCTCTCGGTCTTCTTCTGCAACGGAGACCTGCCAATACCCACTAGTGAGATCTAATGTGGAGAAATAATTAGCAGTCTTTAATGCAGCAAGAGACTGCTCTATTCGGGGTAACGGGTAAGCATCTTTGTGAGTGATCTTATTGACCTCCCTGTAATCTACACACATCCTCTTTGTGCCATCCTTCTTTCTGACTAGGACTAAAGGGGCTGCCCAGGGACTACTGCTATCTCTTATAACCCCGGCCTCCTTCATGTCCCTCAGCATCTCTTTGACATGTTGGTAGTGACCTGGTGAAATGGGTCTATGTCTCAACTTAATTGGGGGATGATTTCCTGTGGGTATGCGATGGTGTACCCCTTTAATCCTCCCAAAATCTAATGGATGCTTACTAAATATTTCCTCGAACTCCTGCACTACCCGGTACACTCCGTGATTTTGATGAGAAGGGCTGGCATCATTTCCTACATGCAACTGCTCACACCACTCGTCCAGCTGTCACTTGGAGTTGTTATCCTCCGCCCGACTAGGTGAGGAAACAGGTCCCACTGCCTGTATGTTGTTGTTACAAACAGTATACAGCTTTGCTACAGTAGTATACCGGGGTAGCTTTGCTTCCTCTTTCCCACAATTCAACACACGGATTGGTACTCGTCCCTTGCGTACATCCACCACCCCTCTGGCTGTTAGTAGTGTAGGTCTGTGCTTCCAAAATACCGGCTCTACAACCGCCTAATATTCTTGTCCTCTGCAACCTATCGCTGCTCGACACCATATCATCATTTCGCTTTTTGGTGGTAGTACAATGGGAACCGGGTCTGTTACCCGCACACTGCAAATTTCTCCCCCAGACAGATTTACCTGTTGCTTGTGGATGAGGACTCGGATCTCTCGTTGGATGACTCTTGTCTGCCCATAACTAGCAGTCTGAGAAATCTGTCGGAGTAAAAACAACACTTCTCCAAAGCAATTTTCAATAACATTTGTACCAATAGCCATGTAAGGGCATTTTTCATTAGGATTATCTTCAACCACGAATAACCCTTGGCCTTTCAACTCCTCCCTTCCCAACTTTATTGTAGCTGCTCTGTACCCCACCTGTTTCTGTGGTTGGCCATTAGTTGCAATAATATAAAAATTGGGGTTTGGGGGTTCAAGATCATCATCAGACCAATACAGCTTGTAAAGGATATGTGGGATTGTAGTGACCTGCGACCCGGTGTCCAGTAGGGCCGACACGGGGATTCCTTCTAGTGTAATGTTGAGGTACGGACGGCCTACCACGTACCGCTTACACCAGTCTTTTGGGCCCAGCTGCTCTACTCCTGGGAGCTGGCCCTCGGGCCCAGGAATCTCGTGTTTAAAGGGCATCCTCTTACAAAGTGTCCTGGTTTGTTGCATTGCAGGCAGATGGGTTGCCCTGAAGAATCTGTGTAATCCCTGGTTCTGCGTTGGAATGGTGCGTTGGTCCCCTGCCCGGGCGACTTGGCTTTCCTCTGCATCCATGGGACATCCTCAGGGCTATCATCTAGTTGGATTTTGCTTGGTGGTGGTGCCCCAGGCATATTTTGCAAGAGCTTTAATACATAGTCCATGTTTTTGGTTAACTGCAGCACCTGGTTTTACATGTTATCATTTGCTACAGCTTGACTTTCTGCTTTTGCAGGTTCTGCAGAAAGAGGGTTAAAGTCTATTGGAGAGGTATTAGCCTGCCAGGATTGGATTGCAGGTTCTGCAGGCACTGGATCTCTTAACACAGTTATAGCACGATCTTTTAAGTCACTAAAGTTCACTGTTGGGTGATCCAATACCCACATATGTACCTGTTGGCGGTGATAGTCTGACCTCAATCCCTCTGTAAACTGTTCAGCAAGCATTTTATCCTCTTCCAGTACACTTGCCGGGTCTACCTGTTTTAAGGACCAGAGTGCCCCTTATAAATGGAGGGCATAGTCTCTGATGGCATACTGCGGTCTCTGCTTACACTGGCAGAACAGCATCCTGTGTGCGCTTTTCAAAAACTAGTTTTAGCTTATCAAACACCTTATCAGCAGAGTCCCTGTCAACATCACTCCAGGACTCAGCCTCCAGCTCCGCTGCGCCTGTTAATTGTCCCAGCACAACGGTGGCCTGCTGCTTCTGCGTCATAGCATACATGTCCAGCATTGCACACATCTTTTGCTTAAAAGTTGCTAACGTACCGGGTTTACCTTCACATGTTGGTAGCCATTTGGCACCTGGTACATACGGCAGGGTTATTGGCATTATTTGGGCTGCTGCTCTGGGTACTGCGTTCTGGGAATCTCCCCTGTCAGGGACCCGCACATCATCCAAATCACTCATGATGGGGCCCCCCTAGTTAATTGCTGCCAACCTGTGAGATGAAACAGAGTTCTCCAGCCGTCGGCGGCTCTGCAGAGGGAGCGGGGCACCTCGGGTCTCTCCGGAGCAGGGAGCTGCGCTTCATGAATCTCCGGCAAAGTGAAGGGGGCGGGCTTATCTTCCCGCTCTTTCTCCTGCTGTAGTGACTCAGCTTAAATTGTGAGGCGATGTAATTGCGGCTCTATTTTGTAATCCACAGTAACAGTCAATAAAATAAAGTCTTAAGGCACACTTTACCTGGTTTTACCAGGCTGGTTCTATCCTGTTCGTGACACCAGAAAATGATGAGGCCAGGGTTAGGGGGGAACTCGGCCACTGGGTCTGCTGAGTAGGGAGTCACGGGTGCACGGGATCCTGGCGCCGTGCCCTGGGGATCATTTGAAGGGGGAATGTTGATGATGGGAGAAAGGGCTATTTACAGGGAAATGTGACGCCACCTGTAGTTCCCGGTAATATGGTGCTGGCGCTGCCAGCCGACCGCTGAGGTGATGGTTGGGGCAGCAAATTGTGGTACAGCTCCCCACAGGTGGAGCTTTATCTCAGGGCAGCGATGAAGGAAGATCCTCAGGGGGGGCAGTGATGAAGGAAAATGGTGAGGGAGGGCAGTGATGATATCCTTTCTGTCCGAGAGGTGAATTGCAGCCGTTAAACAGGCACACAGACACACATGGATAGTTGTTTCGGTACCTTTTACTGGCGGTCACATAACAGGTACAGTCCAGAGTACTAACCAGATTCCCGATGCAATTTGGGACTATCACCTTGGAAAGTTATGAGGCGTCCTCTGTCTCTGTGCTCTGCGTTGTGGGATGAGACCTGCCTGAGCCTTAACCTTCCGCTTCTCTGTTATCTTAAACTGACAATGAGGTCCTCCTGCGGGGTCCCTGTTTCTCCTGCGGCCCCTGGTCCTGTGCTTGGTCAGTTTAATGTCTTTCTCTCTATCTCCTCAGGCTGAACTCCTCCTGAGTTTACTGGGCTTTCTGCTGCGGCTCTGCAGGCTGGCATCATCCGACTCCAGTGTCCAGTTGTGCTAAAGGGTATATATGGTCCTGGACTGTATCTCTCGTAAGAGACCAACAGCTCTGCCTCCTCCCTTCTCCTCTCCTCACACGAACTAACTGAAAACTGTCCCCTGGAACTAACTGTCTCCTCCTCTCAGCCTGGATCTTCTTAAAGGGGAACTGACCTAATGCAGCCAGTAGAGCTCCCCCTTCAGGTCTGGAGTGGTAGGTGGTGTGTGCTGAGCAAACCAAGGTGTCAGTCCTTCCTTGCACCAGTGTAACCTGCGGCAATCCCCTGCAGGGGTGCCACACACAAATTCGTGAAAGTCGTCCGAATTTACTGTGCGAAAAAATCGCATTGCTGTCGGACCAATGTTAATTTATTGTCCGAGAGCACATTTCCAAGTCTTGTTCGCATTTTTCGCATCCAATTCTCGGATTGTGAGTCAGTTGCAATTTGCTGTGATTCTATGCGAGTCACGGACGAGACTTGCCAATGCACATCTATGGGTCCGACAAAAAAGACGTACCGCACTCGGACCGCAATCGCACCATCCGAGTCTGATGCGAGTTTTAATTGATACATTCTCATTGTGTAGCTCAGACAACTGTAAAAATTGTTCCTGTAAATGATTAGACTGCAACTAGCTGCTGAGAAAAAAATGGATTGCACTCGGACAGCACTCGCAAGCCACACTGACCAAAAGTCAGATGACACTCATCCGACTCTCGGATCCGTGAATCGGAGCGTTGTTACACTCGGATGTGTGTCCATATCCTTAGGCTGAAAAGCGGATGATAAAGAGAATGAAGATGTCAATTCTTTTTGTGCCTTTTCACTCCGCTGTTACTCACCTCGCTGCGCTCCTTGCTGATCTCTCCTCATCTCCATGATGCGCTGTTACTCACCTTGCCGCGCTCCTCGCTGATCTCTCCCCATCTCCATGATGCACTGTTACTCACCTCGCCACACTCCTCGCTGATCTCTCCCCATCTCCATGATGCACTATTACTCACCTCGCCGCGCTCCTCGCTGATCTCTCCTCATTTCCATGATGCGCTGTTACTCACCTCGCCGCACTCCTCGCTGATCTCTCCTCATCTCCATGATGCGCTGTTACTCACCTCGCTGCACTCCTCGCTGATCTCTCCTCATCTCCATGATGCGCTGTTACTCACCTCGCCGCGCTCCTCGCTGATCTCTCCTCATCTCCATGATGCGCTGTTACTCACCTCGCCGCACTCCTCACTGATCTCTCCTCATTTCCATGATGCGCTGTTACTCACCTCGCCGCACTCCTCGCTGATCTCTCCTCATCTCCATGATGCACTGTTACTCACCTCGCCGCACTCCTCGCTGATCTCTCCTAATCTCCATGATGCGCTGTTACTCACCTTGCTGCGCTCCTCGCTGATCTCTTCTCATCTCCATGATGCACTGTTACTCACCTCGCCGCGCTCCTCGCTGATCTCTCCTAATCTCCATGATGCGCTGTTACTCACCTTGCTGCGCTCCTCGCTGATCTCTTCTCATCTCCATGATGCGCTGTTACTCACCTCGCCGCGCTCCTCGCTGATCTCTCCTAATCTCCATGATGCGCTGTTACTCACCTCGCCGCGCTCCTCGCTGATCTCTCCTAATCTCCATGATGCGCTGTTACTCACCTCGCCGCGCTCCTCGCTGATCTCTCCTCATCTCCATGATGTAGGACCTATATTGGACTCGACTGTACCATGTGACTGAGTGTTAAATCATATTTGACTCTATTATTTTCTGGATATAGTTATAAATTAAGGTTATCAGAGTGATTAGTAAATTCATTTATATGTATATATATATATACAGGGTGGTCCAAAGGTAGGTGGACAGTACGTGTAATAAGTTTATGAAGGGGGAGATTTATCAAACACTAGATGGTAGCCCGATCCTAACGCATCGGGTAGTCTAGAATATGTATGTAGTTTATTTATGAAGATTTAACAATAATGCAAGGAGTACACGATATCTATCTAAGACCTACCTGTGTGTCTATCGTCTATGTATTTTTTTGGATATTTTATCTTTATAAACTAAGGTTCTTGGTACACATATTGGCCAATACCTGTTTGCCCATCAACCAGCTTCAAGGTGATTTTACATCTGATGGGTCCCCATCCTACCTTGTCACTCTTTCCTTGGCCTAAGCTAAGCCTCCATTTTTACTATTTCTCAGTAGGAGGACTCAATTAAATCAAAGAAACAATGAGACATCATATACAGTGCTGACCACTGACCCACCATATACAGTGCTAACCACTGAGCCACCGTACAATGCTAACCACTGAGCCACCGTACAGTGCTAACCACTGAGCCACCATATACAGTGCTAACCACTGAGCCACCATACAATGCTCTAACCACTGAGCCACCATATACAGTGCTAACCACTGAGCCACCATATACAGTGCTAACCACTGAGCCACCATAGAGTGCTAACCACTGAGCCACCGTATACAGTGCTAACCACAGAGCCACCATATACAGTGCTAACCACTGAGCCACCATATACAGTGCTAACCACTGAGCCACCATATACAGTGCTAACCACTGAGCCACCATATACAGTGCTAACCACTGAGCCACCATATACAGTGCTAACCACAGAGCCACCATATACAGTGCTAACCACTGAGCCACCATATACAGTGCTAACCACTGAGCCACCGTATACAGTGCTAACCACTGAGCCACCGTATACAGTGCTAACCACTGAGCCACCATACATGCTAACCACTGAGCCACCATATACAGTGCTAACCACAGAGCCACCATATACAGTGCTAACCACTGAGCCACCATATACAGTGCTAACCACTGAGCCACCGTATACAGTGCTAACCATGGAGCCACCATATACAGTGCTAACCACTGAGCCACCATAGAGTGCTAACCACTGAGCCACCGTATACAGTGCTAACCACTGAGCCACCGTATACAGTGCTAACCACTGAGCCACCATACAGTGCTAACCACTGAGCCACCATATACAGTGCTAACCACTGAGCCACCATATACAGTGCTAACCACTGAGCCACCGTATACAGTGCTAACCACTGAGCACCGTATACAGTGCTAACCACTGAGCCACCGTATACAGGGCCAACCACTGAGCCACCGTATACAGGGCTAACCACTGAGCCACCGTATACAGGGCTAACCACTGAGCCACCGTATACAGGGCTAACCACTGAGCCACCGTATACAGTGCTAACCACTGAGCCACCGTATACAGTGCTAACCACTGAGCCACCTAAACAATGAGACCTCATATACAGTGCTAACCACTGAGCCACCATATATAGTACTAACCACTGAGCCACCATACAATGTTAACCACTGAGCCACCATACAATGCTAACCACTGAGCCACCATATTCAGTGCTAACCACTGAGCCACCATATACAGTGCTAACCACTGAGCCACCATATACAGTGCTAACCACTGAGCCACCTAAACAATGATTCACCATATACAGTGCTAACCACTGAGCCACCATATTCAGTGCTAACCACTGAGCCACCATATACAGTGCTAACCACTGAGCCACCTAAACAATGATTCACCATATACAGTGCTAACCACTGAGCCACCATATACAGTGCTAACCACTGAGCCACCTAAACAATGATTCACCATATACAGTGCTAACCACTGAGCCACCATATACAGGGCTATCCACTGAGCCACCTAAACAATGAGACATCATATACAGTGCTAACCACTGAGCCACCATATATAGTACTAACCACTGAGCCACCATACAATGTTAACCACTGAGCCACCATACAATGCTAACCACTGAGCCACCATACAATGCTAACCACTGAGCCACCATACATGCTAACCACTGAGCCACCATATACAGTGCTAACCACTGAGCCACCATATACAGTGCTAACCACTGAGCCACCATATACAGTGCTAACCACTGAGCCACCGTATACAGGGCTAACCACTGAGCCACCATATACAGTGCTAACTACTGAGCCACCATATACAGTGCTAACCACTGAGCCACCGTATACAGTGCTAACCACTGAGCCACCGTATACAGTGCTAACCACTGAGCCACCTAAACAATGAGACATCATATACAGTGCTAACCACTGAGCCACCATATATAGTACTAACCACTGAGCCACCATACATGCTAAACACTGAGCCACCATATTCAGTGCTAACCACTGAGCCACCATATACAATGCTAACCACTGAGACATCATATACAGTGTTAACCACTGAGCCACCTAAACACTGAGCCATCATATACAGTGCTAACCACTGAGCCACCGTATACAATGGCTATGTTCACACACATGCGTTTTTTTTGACCATCTCTGCGTTTTTGGGCTGTTAAAAACTGAATTAGTCCTTACCGGTAATTCCTTTTCTTGGAGCCTTCCACGACAGCATTGGAGGATGTCGTCCACGCCCTATTGGGGGACAGGAACACAGAGAGGTTAAAAGCCCCTCCCCTTCCTCCGTACTCCAGTGTATTACCAAGATCACCTGAAGACATGGATTACCTGATATAACCGGATCCAAATACCGACAATAAGGGGGGGGAACTGATGCTGTCGTGGAAGGCTCCAAGAAAAGGAATTACCGGTAAGGACTAATTCAGTTTTCTCCCATCGCCTTCCACGACAGCATTGGAGGAATACCACCGATACTCCTCAGGGTGGGACAATTGCCTGTAGGACTTTCCTACCAAAGGACAGATCCCGACTAGAGGACAGATCTAACCTATAGTGGCGAGAAAAGGTGTGGAGGGACGACCATGTAGCCGCTCTGCATATCTGCTCAGATGAAGCTCCAGCCCGCTCCGCCCAGGATGTAGCAGCAGCCCGAGTGGAATGAGCCTTCAACCCCACCGGAGGAGCAAGGTCTTGAGCGACGTAGGCCGAACAGATCGCCTTCTTGATCCAGGAAGCGATGGTAGCCTTGGAAGCCTTCTTCCCTTTGTTTTTCCCAAAATGCTGAACAAACAGGTTCTGATCCAACCTCCAGGAAGCGGTCACTTGGAGATAGTGGAGGACAGACCGACGCACATCCAAGGTGTGAAACACGGCTTCAGCCGCGTTAGCAGGAGAATGACAAAAGGACGGGAGCACCACTTCCTGGGACCGATGGAAATCCGACACAACCTTAGGAAGAAAGGACGGATCCAACCGAAGCGTAATGCGATCATCGGAAACCACGAGGTAAGGCGCCCGGACCGAGAGCGCCTGCAGCTCCCCAACTCGCCTGGCCGAAGTAATGGCCACCAAAAATGCCGTCTTGTGCGAGAGAGATGGAAGGGAAGCAGTAGACAAAGGCTCAAAGGGATCCTGAGAAAGCCCTTGAAGAACAATGTTCAAATCCCACGAAGGGACGAAAGGCCGAAGCCTGGGACGCAGTCTACAAGCAGAGGTAAAAAATCGTTTGATCCATCGATGGGCAGCAAGATCCTGATCAAATACGGCACTGAGAGCTGAAACCTGGACCTTAAGGGTGCTCGGCTGAAGGCCCAAATCCAAGCCTCGCTGCAAAAAATCCAAAATGAGAGCCACATTAGGATGATGGATATCCGGAACGGAAGGAGCACACCAGGACAGAAAGCGTTTCCAAACCTTCCCGTAAATGGCGTTCGTCACGGGCTTCCTGCTCTGCTGAAGCGTGCGGATTACTGCTTGGGAGAGGCCCTTGGCCGTCAGGATCTCGACCTCAACAGCCAGGCCGCCAGATTGAGCCACTGAGGGTCCGGGTGAAACAGAGGACCCTGGGATAGCAGGTCGAGGTTTGTGGGCAACCGAATCGGACCCTCCAGGCACAGGTCTTGGATAGCGCCGTACCATGCCCGTTTGGGCCACAGGGGAGCCACCAGGATAGCCGTCACCCCCTCCACCCGAATCTTCTGCAACGTCTTGGGGAGCAGCGGGATCGGAGGAAATGCATACACCAACCGGAAGTCCCAGCGATGGGCGAAGGCGTCCAGCCCCAGAGGATGGTCCGACCGACTCAGGGAAAAATATGTTGGCACTTTGGCATTTGCTCCCGATGCAAACAGGTCGATTGATGGGACTCCCCACCTGTCCGTAAGAGAGCGAAACACGGCCGGATGGAGGCTCCATTCGCCAGGGTGGACCTCCGTGCGGCTCAAAAAATCTGCCTGTACATTGTCCGCTCCCCTCAGATGAACAGCTGACAAGGAGAGAAGATGGCGTTCTGCCCAGGAAAATATTCGTCTTGCGAGCACCTGCAAGTGGATGCCCCGAGTACCACCTTGGTGGCGCAAAAAGGCAACCGTAGTCACATTGTCCGACAGAACCTTGACGTGACGCCCTTGTAGGATGTGAACTGCAGCATGAAGAGTCTCCTCCACCGCTAGAAGTTCCCGGAAGTTCGAAGATTGACGACTGATTGAGAGACTCCAAACCCCCTGGAACGGCACGCGATCCACCATCGCTCCCCAACCGGACCCGCTGGCATCCGTAGTTACGGTGGTCACTGGAGCCTGCAGCCAGGCCACCCCCGTCCGGAGGTTCCCGGGATTCATCCACCAGGAAAGGGAGGCCACCACCCGCCCCGGGGTCTGGACCCGAGAGTTCAGGGAATCCTGGCGCCTGTCCCAGGAGCACAGAATGTGTTCCTGAAGCAGACGGGAATGAGCCTGAGCCCAAGCCACTGATGGAATGCAGGCCGTCATGGACCCCAACAGGGACATCGCCTCCCGCAAGGTGGGAGACTCCCGAGCCCGGAAGCGGGTCAGTTTGTCGCGGAGCAGAAGCCGGTGTGCGACAGGAAGGAACGAGGTCTGTTTGGAGGAGTCCAGCAAGACTCCCAAAAATTGACGGCGGGTCGCCGGAACCAGTTCCGACTTCCGAAGATTGGGCACCCACCCTAGACCCTGAAGAATCTCTAAAGTTCTGGACACATGGGTGCGCAGGACCTCTGCCGAAGGCGCCACTACCAGCATGTCGTCTAGATAGGGAATCACGCATAAGCCCTGGGACTGGATGAATGCTATCACCTCCCCCATGAGTTTGGTGAAAACCCTGGGGGCTGACGAGATCCCGAACGGCAGCACATTGAACTGATAATGGCCCGTCCCACCTGCCCCGGAGATCGCAAAGCGCAGAAAGCGTTTGTGAGACGGGTGAATGGGGACGTGATAGTACGCGTCCTGGAGGTCGATGGTGGCCATCATGTAATCCTGACCGATCAGGGGAATCGCCGAGCGGACAGATTCCATCTTGAATCGCCTGTAAAGAACATGACGATTGAGAAGTTTCAGATTGAAGATGATACGGGGCGCCCCGGAGGGTTTTCGTACCACAAACAACCTGGAGTAGTGCCCCTGGCCCACTTCTCCCGGAGGGACCGGAGACACCACGCCGGAACCTAACAGGTCTTGCAGACCCGACAAAAACAGTGTGCGAGAGTCCCCTAGAGGAAGGGGAGTGATCCGCAGACATTGAGGGGGCTGACTTTCGAATTCCAACCGCAGACCCTCCCGAATGGTCGAGAGGATCCACGGGCATGAGGAGATTGCTTCCCATTGGGGAAGAAACCTCAAGAGCCGCCCCGCAATGGGCCCGGCGTCACTGCTTAGAGCCCGGCTGGCCCCCCGCCCCCTGACTTCGGTGCTGGGGGAGCAAGATATTACGGTGTTTGTCACCTTTCTGGTAAGCCCAGCGACCGGACTTCCCCTTCCCCCTATACTGGGAGGGCTGGCTACGCTCGGCCCGAAAGGACTGCTTCCGAAAGGGCTTCTGTTCCGGGAGACACTTTTTCCGGTCTGACACCTTTTCCAAGATGTCATCCAGTGCCGGACCAAAGACATAAGACCCCTGAAAAGGGATGCCACACAGCTTAAGTTTCGACGTGACATCCCCATTCCACATCTTAAGCCACACAGCTCTGCGAGCTGTGTTGGACAACACTGCGCTCCTGGCGCCAATGCGGACTGACTCTGCCGAGGCATCAGCCAGGAAGCCTGTAGCACGTCTTAGAAGTGGAACGGAATCCAACAGCTCCTCCCTGGAAGTACCCTGCAGGATGTGATCTTCCAGCTGGGAGATCCACCTAAAGAGTGATCTGGCCACACATGTCGATGAAATGTTCACCTTCAAAGACATAGCGGCCGCCTCCCAGGATTTTTTGAGAACACTCTCCATCTTACGATCGAGGGGGTCCTTCAACTGGGAGGAATCTTCAAACGGTAAGGCGGTCTTTTTCGCCACCCTGGCCACCTGGATGTCCACCTTCGGAACGTCCCCGAGAAAGTCAGCACCCTCCAAGGGGAACCGCTGTTTTAACTCGGAAGGGGTGATCAGCCTATTTTCTGGCAACTCCCACTCCCGCTGGATGAGCTCCCGGATGACCTCATGGACAGGGAAGCCCACCTGCCGCTTAGCCCTCAAGCCACCGAACATGGCGTCCTGCACTGAACAAGGGGGTTCGACCTCCTCAACTCCCATGGTGCTACGGACAGCGTCCAGCAATTCTCCCATGGACTCAGAGGAAAAATAGTAGTGTCCAGAATCTCGTGCCTGTGCAGAGGCAACAGAGGCAACATCCTCGCCGTCCTCAGACGCAGAGCTCTGGACAGCTGCCATGAAAGCCATCGACTCACAGTCCTGGAGCTTCCTCTTTTTTGGAGGGGAAGGCCTGGATGCTGCAGCAAACCCTGGCAAGGCTGAGATAGAAGCCTGTACCTCCTGTCTAACCGCTTGAACTTCGTGTCTAACCATGGACCGGAGTTCCTCAAGCAGGGACGGAGATTCTTCCCTGACCACACCGTCCGTACATGGCTGACACAACTTCTTTTTGTAGGAAGAAGGAAGTTTCATGCCGCAGATGCCACATTTTCTGGATGGGGTTTTGCTGCTTTTAACAGGGGGGCCCTTGTCTCCCTATAGAAAAAGGGGGAGAAGGGGACCCAGAGTGAGTGAAGGGATCTAAGCCCCTGACCGCAGTGACCACCCCCAATACACTTACAGGAGCTGGGGGAACGCTGGGCTCTGCAGAGGCAGAGGAGGAAGATCTACCACCCTCCATCTTCAGGGATCTCCTTACCTGGGTGTAGTCTTCCGGCGGGTACTTATCTCTAAGCACCGTGCCCCCAACGTGGAACAGCTGTTCCCTCCCTCCTCCCGGTCACTGGCCGCAGGCAAACGCGTGCGATAGGCCTGCTGGGTCCCTGGAGCCGCGCCAAAGCAGTCACCGCGCGCACAGGAGCCGCCGGCCGAAAACCGGAAGTGACGTCACCCGAAACCGGAAGTGACGTCGCGGCACTCTCGGCGCGCGCTCCCGGGACCGCAGCTGGAGGAGGGAGACGCCGGAGAGCTGAGACAGGCCTCCGGCGCTCTGAAAACGGCCTGCTTTGCCCCGGAGGACGCAGGAAGGCCGCCAGGTCCCATATGGGAGCCCCGAGAAGGAGGAGGAGGACGCCCCCGACGCCCATCTCTGGCCCGGCCGTAAGTTCACCCAAATGCTGCCCCTGCCGGCCTGACAGCACTGGAACCTCTCCATGCCCCAAAGGGGACAGGAAGACACTGGAGTACGGAGGAAGGGGAGGGGCTTTTAACCTCTCTGTGTTCCTGTCCCCCAATAGGGCGTGGACGACATCCTCCAATGCTGTCGTGGAAGGCGATGGGAGAAAAAAACGCTGGTGCGTTAACGCAGGGTACATTTGAGTGTAGCTGCGTTTTTCGGCTCCATTTGCGTTTTTTACCCCTAGTCCAAAAAACGCTGCATGCAGCGTTTTTGGGTGCTGTAAAAAAACGCATGTGCGTTTTTCCAAAAACGCATGCGTTTTTTTAACATGGGGCCCTATGGGAAACGCATGCAAAAACGCATGGTACATTAGTACCTTTTAGTGCCATTCAAAAACGCATGCGTTTCCCATAGGGGCCCATGTTAAAAAAAACGCATGCGTTTTTGAAAAAACGCACATGCGTTTTTTTAACATGGGGGCCCTATGGGACACACATGCGTTTTTAAAAGGCACATTTATGCACCCTGTGTTAACGCTTGCGTTTTTGCCTGCGTTTTTGGTGAAAAAAATGACTAAGGCTGTGGTCACAGTTTTTTTAGTGCCTTTTAAAAACGCATGCTTTTTTACATGCGTTTTTCATGTCAGCATGAGTTTTTTACGGTCTCTGATGGTTCCCTGCGTTTTTGGCTGCGTTTTTGAATCTGCACATAAAAATAGTGCTTGTAATATTTTTTTGAGCGTTTTGAAAAACGCATGCGTTTTTGTAGAAAATGCATGCGTTTTTATAACATGGGTTCCTATGGGAAACGCATGCAAAAACGCATGTACAATTAGTACCTTTTAGTGCCATTCAAAAACGCATGCGTTTCCCATAGGAGCCCATGTTAAAAAACGCATGCGTTTCCGCAAACGCATGCGTTTTTTTAACATGGGCTCCTATGGGAAACGCATGCGTTTTTGAATGGCACTAATTGTACATGCGTTTTTGCATGCGTTTTCCATAAGGCCCCTTATTAAAAAACGCATGCGTTTTTGGATATGCTCCAAAAACGCATGGGACAGTCACACATGCTTTTTGGCTATTAGGGCATGCGTTTTTTAACATGGGAGCCTATGGGTGCGTTTTTTACATGCGTTTTTGAAAACCAGGTCTCCAAAAATGCATGTGAAAAATGGTACTGTGACCACAGCCTAAGTCCAAAAACGTGGCAAATCCTTTCAGACACACAAGGGACATTTTTTAGCACTCTTAAAAAAACGCAAGTGCTTTTAAGAGTGCTAAAAAAAACGCAAATTGTGTGTGAACATAGCCAATGCTAACTACACAGCCACCATACTATGCTAACCACTGAGCCACCATACACTGCTAACCACTGAGCCACCATGCAATGCTAACCACTGAGCCACCTAAACACTTAAGCATCATATACAGTAATAACCACTGAGTCATCATACAATGCTAACCACTGATCTACCATACAATGCTAACCACTGAGCCACCGTATACAGTGCCAACCACTGAGCCACCGTATACAATGCTAACCACTGAGCCACCATATACAGTGCTAACCACTGAGCCACCATACAATGCTAACCACTGAGCCACCATATACAGTGCTAACCACTGAGTCACCAAATACAGTGCTAAACACTGAGCCACCATATACAGTGCTAACCACTGAGCCACCATACAATGCTAACCACTAAGCCACCATACAATGATAACCACTGAGTACAGTGTATTTGAAATATGGTGCCATGGCGCAAGCCGCTATTCTGATTAGTGGGCGCTGAATGCGGCGACCAATCAGAGGAGCGGCATTCAAACCACGCGCCACGCAGCGCTACGTCTCTGATTGGTAGCTGCGGCGACCAATCAGAAGAGTACTGCGGCTTGGCGCGCGGTTTGAATGCCGCGAAGGGCACCACCGCTGCGAGCAGCCTGGCATTGACTGGCTGGGTCACGCGTGATGGGTCCACCGTCTGCCGGACCATGTATATCTCTGGAAGCGGTGCTCACGCGCCGCTCCCGCCAGGCTGCAAATAGGCGTGAAATTCAAACTTTGAATTCTCGTGCCTATTTGCATAGTCTGTGCTCACTGGTCGCTGCCTTCGGCGGCAACCAATGAGCTGCCTCTGTGTGGTGCGCGATTTCGGCGACAGACACACTCAAAAAACCCTTAGACAATTATATAATAGATGGTATCCATTCACTTCACTAAAAATGCAGTTACCCTCTGAGGAGGAAGCTCAGGCGCAATAAAGGCAAGAAGGGCTGAAGCTCAAAGGCTATGTGGGAGTAGGGTTACAGAACAGCAGTTTCCACTGCAGCGTAAAGCCAATGCTGTCAGGAAAAGCAATGGGCAGCGTGTGAGGTTGTCAGGGGCAGCAGGCAGTGTGTGGTTGTCAGGGGCAGTGTGTGTGGTTGTCAGGGGCTGCGGGCAGTGTGTGTGGTTGTCAGGGGCTGCGGGCAGTGTGTGTGGTTGTTAGGGACAGTGTGTGTGGTTGTCAGGGGCAGCAGGCAGTGATTGTGGTTGTCAGGGGCTGCAGGCAGTGTGTTTGGTTGTCAGGAGCTGCGGGCAGTGTGTGTGGTTGTCAGGGGCGCAGTGTGTGTGGTTGTCAGGGGCAGTGAGTGTGGTTGTCAGGGGCTGCGGGCAGTGTGTGTGGTTGTCAGGGGCAGTGAGTGTGGTTGTCAGGGGCAGCAGGCAGTCATTGTGGTTGTCAGGGGCTGCGGGCAGTGAGTGTGGTTGTCAGGGACAGCAGGCAGTGTGTGTAGTCAGGGGCAGCAGGCAGTGTGTGTGGTTGTCAGGGGCGCAGTGTGTGTGGTTGTCAGGGGCAGTGTGTGTGGTTGTCAGGGGCAGCAGGCAGTGATTGTGGTTGTCAGGGGCTGCAGGCAGTGTGTGTGATTGTCAGGGGCTGCGGGCACTGTGTTTGGTTGTCAGGAGCTGCGGGCAGTGTGTGTGGTTGTCAGGGCAGCAGGCAGTGTGTGTGGTTGTCAGGGGCAGTGTGTGGTTGTCAGGGGCAGTGTGTGTGGTTGTCAGGGGCTGCGGGCAGTGTGTGTGGTTGTCAGGGGCTGCGGGCGGTGTGTGTGGTTGTCAGGGGCTGCGGGCAGTGTGTGTGGTTGTTGGGACAGTGTGTGTGGTTGTCAGGGGCTGCGGACAGTGTGTGTGGTTGTTAGGGACAGTGTGTGTGATTGTCAGGGGCTGCGGGCAGTGTGTGTGGTTGTCAGGGCAGCAGGCACTGTGTTTGGTTGTCAGGAGCTGCGGGCAGTGTGTGTGGTTGTCAGGGGCTTTGGGCAGTGTGTGTGGTTGTCAGGGGCTGCGGGCAGTGAGTGTGGTTGTCAGGGACAGCAGGCAGTGTGTGTAGTTGTTAGGGGCAGCAGGCAGTGTGTGTGGTTGTCGGGGGCTTTGGGCAGTGTGTGTGGTTGTCAGGGGCAGTGTGTGTGGTTGTCAGGGGCAGTGAATGTGGTTGTCAGGGGCAGCGGGCAGTGAGTGTGGTTGTCGGGGCAGCAGGCAGTGATTGTGGTTGTCAGGGGCTGCGGGCAGTGAGTGTGGTTGTCAGGGGCTGCGGGCAGTGTGTGTGGTTGTCACGGGCAGTGAGTGTGGTTGTCAGGGGAAGCGGGCAGTTTGTGTGGTTGTCAGGGGCAGCAGGCAGTGAGTGTGGTTGTCAGGGGCTGCAGGCAGTGTGTGTGATTGTCAGGGGCTGCGGGCAGTGTGTGGTTGTCAGGGCAGCAGGCACTGTGTTTGGTTGTCAGGAGCTGCGGGCAGTGTGTGTGGTTGTCAGGGGCTTTGGGCAGTGTGTGTGGTTGTCAGGGGCTTTGGGCAGTGTGTGTGGTTGTCAGGGGCTGCGGGCAGTGTGTGTGGTTGTCAGGGGCTGCGGGCAGTGAGTGTGGTTGTCAGGGACAGCAGGCAGTGTGTGTAGTTGTCAGGGGCAGCAGGCAGTGTGTGTGTTGTCAGGGGCAGCAGGCAGTGTGTGTGGTTGTCGGGGGCTTTGGGCAGTGTGTGTGGTTGTCAGGGGCAGTGAGTGTGGTTGTCAGGGGCAGCGGGCAGTGAGTGTGGTTGTCGGGGCAGCAGGCAGTGAGTGTGGTTGTCAGGGGCTGCAGGCAGTGAGTGTGGTTGTCAGGGGCTGCGGGCAGTGAGTGTGGTTGTCAGGGGCTGCGGGCAGTGTGTGTGGTTGTCACGGGCAGTGAGTGTGGTTGTCAGGGGCAGCAGGCAGTGAGTGTGGTTGTCAGGGGCTGCGGGCAGTGTTTGTGGTTGTCAGGGGCAGTGGGCAGTGTGTGTGGTTGTCAGGGGCAGTGATTGTGGTTGTCAGGGGCAGCGGGCAGTTTGTGTGGTTGTCAGAGGCAGTGAGTGTGGTTGTCAGGGGCAGCAGGCTGTGATTGTGGTTGTCAGGGGCTGCGGGCAGTGATTGTGGTTGTCAGGGGCTGCGGGCAGTGATTGTGGTTGTCAGGGGCTGCGGGCAGTGTGTGTGGTTGTCAGGGGCAGCAGGCAGTGTGTGTAGTTGTCAGGGGCAGCAGGCAGTGTGTGTGGTTGTTGGGGGCTTTGGGCAGTGTGTGTGGTTGTCAGGGGCTGCGGGCAGTGTGTGTGGTTGTCAGGGGCAGTGAGTGTGGTTGTCAGGGGCAGCGAGTGTGGTTGTCAGGGGCAGCGGGCAGTGTGTGTGGTTGTCAGGGGCAGTGAGTGTGGTTGTCAGGGGCAGCAGGCAGTGAGTGTGTGACTCACCGTAGCCGGGTAGAGCACATCGCAGGCGTCGTCTTCTCCTTGTCACGGAACCGCGCCTGCGGCTGTGGGGCCCGGTGGTCCAGATCAATAAGGGATGGCTGCACAGATAAGGGGTTAATTCTTGTCGTTACGCCACCTGCGGGTGTTACGGTGATTTCACCGGCACTGCTTGGGCCTCCGGGGGATGAAATGCAGCAAGATGGGACGCTCCCCACAGGATGAGCGGGAGTCCCCGGAGCTAGGAGCTGCACTGGATGGTGTATGGCAGCTGGTAGTACTGCTGTTAAGTTCAGGAATAAGGCACAGACACATCAAAGTCTTTTGGGTACCTTTACTGGTGGAACAGGTACGCTCAGACCGGTTGATGAGGTTATCACTCCTGGAGGTTCACAGCAAGCAGTAGTGTAGGCTTCCTTTCTCTGTCTTTCCTAGTGAGGTCGGGTGGATGTGAAATCCTGCCCGGACCGGGTTATACGTTCGGCGGAACGTGCTTCACCTGGTTTAGCTGCACTGAGGGCACTGTTAAGGGATGATTCAACGTCTATCCTCTTCCCTGGGCTCTCGTTGGTAGGTGCTGCAGGTGAACAGGAGGCTAAACTCCCTGTTAGAAGTGCTGGTTCTCTGTGGTGGCATGGTAGCTCTCACAGCTCGATTCCAGTAACCGGATGGTGAGGGAGAGTTAGGGTAACTCTATTGTCCCTGAGAGGTGCTTTCTCCTTTCCTATGACCCCAGTTGCAAGGGTCTCTCACTGATTAGGTGTGCTGGTTTGGGCCTAGTATAGCTCCAGAACCGGTGATTGCACACTTCCTGCAGCTCTTCTAGCGTCTGCACACTCTGGTGTTTCTCCCTCCTGGACCCTATATATAGGGGGAACTGGTTCAAAGTGACCAGTGGAGCTCCCCCTAGAGTCTTGGGGTGAAACAGGTGTTAAAGGTGTTCTAAGGTGTTTTGGTTGTGAGTGTTGCTTGCTGTTACTGCTCCATTTGTGAACCAAGGGTTCTGTGGTGCCCACAGGGTGCCAGGGTGCCACATTCCCCCTTAGAAACTTTTTGCTCAGTCCGGGAGAACTGAAGTGAACTATTTTACAACTTAACCTCTAAACATTTTATAACAGTTAATAACAGATATTTACAAAGTCTTAAGGAAAAAATACAAAAATCACTGAAAAAAAGGGAAAAATAAGAAAAGCAGTCTATACGGCACTAGTCCATCTGCCGCAGGCTGGAAAAAGGTAAAGTTTTGGTCACACAAGTCCTGTGACAATTGTCCAAAGTTTATGAAACAGGGAAAAAGGGTAAAGTCCACACATACACGGGTTCACATTTTTAATCTTTATACATTCCCTATGGGCGTCTCTGCTTGGGAGGCCGGTACTAACCTTTTTCACCCTACCAGGCACTTTCTGTCCCCAACTTAATCTACTTGGGACAGAGCCCAGTTCCTCCACCCTTCTGTACACTACTTTTTACAGTTTTTGAACACGGTTACTATTTACATTTACTAACAGGTATTATTACTCCACTACATTCTAAACCAATTCTCCATATTTGCTTGGGGGTTGTCCTAATGTACTGCGTGTGGATCTGCGTAGTGTGGGTGTTTCAAAAGCTGTGTCTGTAGTGTACAAACTGGTTGTTGGTCTGTTGCGTGTTTCAGTAATACCATAGTAAGTACGTAGTCTATTTACTGGACTATCCTCTGTTAACGGTGGTAGTGCAGGTAACTGTCTACGCTGACTTTGTCTTACTGTGAGACTAGCAGGTTCACCGATTACAGGAATCTCAGGTTCCGAGATAACAGGCTGCATCTCTTGCACTTGAACTTGTTCTTGTTGATTAGGTAATGGTTGATCTTCAACAGGCTGGTAGAAATGCATTACTGGTATGATGAATGCACCATTGCATTGTGGCCAGTCGGCTGGTAAGTATCAAATGTCTGTATGGACTAGGTTTTCTTTAGGTTCTTCAACTGTTGTTACTGCAGGGTAACTGGTTGTTTGTGGTATTAACGGTGTTGGACATTTCTTCAAATGATCCCTTGATACAGTTGTACAAGTGTTTCCTTGATCTCTGCTGATAACACACGTCTTAGAATTGTCATATTGCGATGGCATAATTGTGTAGGGTTCTGATTCCCAATTGTCATCCAATTTGTTTGTTTTTCTCTTTCTTTTTAGCACTAATTCACCTGTTGATAGAGGTTCTGCTGAGGCGTGCTTATTGAAGTCGTGTTCTTGTTTGGTTCTGCTGATGTCTAGGTTTCTTTCAACACTCTCTTGTACCTTTTTGTACTGGTGTTGGCGTTGGCTTATCCAATCTTCATCAGAAGAATCTTGCGTGGGTTCAATGGTTCCCATCTGTTAATCAATTGGTAATTTACCTGGTCTTGCTCGCATCAAGTAAGCAGGTGTGTAGTTAGTCGAACTAACAGGTATGGTGGTTGTAGATATCCACAAGGTCTGGAAGTTTTTCAGGCCATTGGTTTCTCTCTTCAATTGGCAAGGTTTTGAGCATGTCAATGACAATGTGGTTCATTTTTTCACATAAACAGTTTGTCTGAGGATGATAAGGCATGGTCCTGATCTTTTTACACCCGTATAGCCCTAAGAATTCTTGAAACAGAGCTGATTCGAAGGCTGGCCCTTGGTCAATCAAGACTTGGTCTGGATACCCATGGGGGCGACAGAAGTAGCTCTGGAATGCTTTGGCTGCTACTTCTGCAGTTAAGTCCTTAACTGGAACTACTACAAAGGAACCTTGAATAGTGATCTATTATGGTGAGCGCGTAAGTATATCCGGTGCAACTTGGGTTAACGTTACTTGGTCAAGAGCAACTATTTCAAGGGGTTTCTTGGTAACAATTGGTTGCAACGGAGCTTTCTGAGTTAGATGGTCTTTCCTTCGAAGGTGACATGGTCCACAGTTTTTACACCACTTGTCAATTGATCCTCACATACCGACCTAGTAGAACCGATCTTTCAGGAGTCTCTCCAGCTTCTTCCATCCAAAGTGTCCTGCATCATCATGGTAAGCTTCAAGGATCATTTGGACTTCAGTCTTGGGAACTACAATCTGCCAGATGAGCTCATTTGTTCTGGGATTCAGGTACCTTCTGCATAGTTTACCTTGGTAGAAAAACAACTTTCCCGTCTCTTTCCATAGGCGTTTAGCATTTTGGGAGGCATCAGGGTTAGGGATGGGCGAATCCTAAACTACTCGGAATCGCTAGACTATAACGAGTCCAAGTCAGATACTCGCTACTCGTTGCGAGTCTAGCGATTTCAATGTTAATGAATGGGTAGCGAATATTGCAGCGATTCCTCTGCTGCTGGACCCTATAAGGGGTCTGGCAGCAGAGGAAAAACCTGCAATTCCCCAATATCTCTGTGTTGTGTTTTTTTTAAAACAATGTAATAGAAATTCATGGCGGTCAAGTCTAATATTGGCGTCACCGCCATAAATTTCGGGCTTAGGGCCAGCTGATAATAAAAAGCTGGCCCTAACCCCTTTATTACCCAGTGAGCCACCGCACCAGGGCCACTGGAAGAGTGGGGTTCAGCGCCAGAGGATGGCGCTTCAATGAACGCGCCATCTTCTGGGGTGGCTGCGGGCTGCAATTCGCAGCGGGGGGTGCCCAGAAAGCTTGCGCCTCCCTACGCTGTGGATTCCAGCCCCCAGCTGCTTAGCTGTACCTGGCTAGACATAGAAATTGCGCGGAGCCCCACGCATTTTTTTTTTATTATTTCATGAAATTCATGAAATAATAAAAAAAAAGGGGGGCTCACCTGTATTCTTGTGTCTGGCCAGGTACAAATAGGCACCTGGGGGTTGGGGGCAGCCCGTCGCTGCCTGCTGGATCCGGCTAGGATCCGGCTGGATCTGCCTCCGGCAGGCGCCAATGAGCGGCCTCTTTCTGGCGTGCGATTTCTGTAACCGACAGACGCCTTAGACAATTATATAGTGTATATATTTATAATTTTTATTTATATAGCGCCATTGGTTCCATGGCGCTTTACATGTGTAAGAGCAGAACAAGGATAAGAACATAAATAACGACAACTAAATCACACAGGTACATTGGAGCAGAGACCCTGTCCACAAGGGCTCAGTCTATAGAGGTTGCGTGTCAGAGACAGGAGGGAGAGAGGTGAGATGGTGATTATATATATATATATATGTGTGTATATATATATGTGCGTGTATATATATATATATATATATATGTGTGTGTGTATATATATGTGTATATATATATATATATATATTATGAAAAAGAAAGCAGCACAGCTCCTTCAGGGTGCAATTCAGTCCAGCTTCATCCACTTGCTGCCTCCAATATAATGCAAATGACTGCAGCACTCCTCAATTTTAGTAACCTCTTGCCTTTATTGGGCCTTCAGGTGTACAGGGCAACGTTTCGGGACAAATCTCCCTTCTTCCAGCAACTTACCACAACTAAAGCGAGGTTCTTATACTACCCCCCACCTCATTATCATAATTAAACAATCACCTAATTAAATTTACATCAAAACACCTGTTAATCCATTGTATACAAGTACATGCATCTCTCCTAGTCATATAACTTGTAGTGCACCACCTCCAGTGCTTATACTACTTCCAGTGTTATATCTTAGAATGTCTACATATTAACATTGTGCTATTACTGTCATTACTGTACCAATACATGTATTTTACCTTCAGCTGCCAGATATCATGACTTTAAGCGGGTTTCGCTGTATACTCTATGCACCGCGTCATCCGACATGCTTAAGACGCCGGCGCATGCGTATTGATGAGAGCTTACGGCCGTCGTTATGGATATTCCGGATATCCGCCCGACGCCATCTTAGTACTGGCGCGCATGCGCGTTACGCATAATGAAGCCTACACTCGCTCTGATCGCATGGTTTCTCATAGCTATTGCGTTACACCTTACAGAATGTAAATAATTCAACCATATTGTTTGTCAAGATTAATCATATGCTATTATTCTTATTACAATGTAATATAATGTTGAATATATCGTGTATTTACTTAAAATGAGCATTTCTTCAGATATATAAAAGGATCAAGGACCTTGGAAGACATTAACCCTTCACCCAGGGTTCCCCTGGTATAGCGTCCTCCAACACTCGTTACAGGTTCACCTATCGGCCCACTATGTAAGGCTTTTACCCCACTACATAGCAACCTGTCATGGGATCAATAGGGTCTGTTAGCTTCACATTTCCTTATTACTGAAGTAAATAATGCTCCTGACTGTATGTTGCAATCTCAAAAGTAATTTATTCCATATCATAATATTACATTCCTGAATAGATATTAATTCAAATGTTAAATCTTATCTCCAAAAAATTATCTCCAAAAAATTCTTTAGTATAAGCTGTAGTTTTGAGGCTTTCCAGCTAATCCCGCTATCTTCGTCATGGTATCTTTCAACTGTTACATCACCTGTAGTACATAAGACAGAGAAACCACATTAGCACACATAAACACTCTGAAAGAATGATCAGGGTACAATATCTCATACTTATTCACTTTTTTCACTTATTATTGTACCGATTAGTGACTATATTGTGACTAGTGCTCCTTACCTAATATTAAACTACATCCAATATACTTCTCCATGGGGTTATCCGGGTAATTTGTAGTTTTATTACGGCTCACTCTAGCATAACATTTAATCTGTAATCTACATTTAACCCTTTTGGGTATAAAGTATCCAATTTATGGATCCATTCCAGTTCTCTGATTCTCAATAATTTCGCTCTATTACCCCCAAGTCTCTGTTGTGGTATCATATCTATCAGTCTAAATTTAAGGTCTTTTTCAGAGTGTTTTTTTTCTAGAAAATGTCTAGGTACAGGAAGGTCTTTTCTCTTTTTACGAATCGTGTGGCGATGATTAGCAAACCTCAATCTAAATTCTAGAGTGGTCTCTCCTATATATTTAAGGCCACAAGGGCACTCCAACATATAAATGACAAAATCACTGCCACATGTCAAAAAATGCTAAATTTTATAGTCGATACCTTCATGTGTAACTCGAGCACCTTTATCATATGTGAACAGTTGATGCAGGACACACACGGATAACATCCCAATCTGCTACTTAATGTTAAAGTGGTTTGGCGACTTTTTTTCATAGATCCAAAGTCTGATCTTACTAATTTATCTTTGATATTCCTATTTTTTCTGTATGACATAAAGGGCTATTCTTATACTCTTCTACTCCTGGAATACATTCATTTAATATATGCCAGTGTTTTCTTACTATTTTGGCTACCTCAGGAGCCTCTTCACTAAACGTTAGTATTAGTGGTATTCTTTTGACATTCCTATTTTTATCAGATTCCTCTTCTTTATTCTTTAATAACTGTTTTTGCCTATTTAAAAGTGATCTTCAAATTTCATCAGAAGTTCTGTAGTTTTAGATTCCAATTCCTCATCCTTGTTCACTATTCTCTTAATCCGCTGCATCTGCCCTATAGGTATTGCTTTTTTCAGAGCTGGCGGGTGATGACTATTATAGTGCAGGAGTTTGTTTTTGTCTGTTTTTTTAACATGTAAGGTTGTTTCAATCTCGTTATTGGTTATTCTCACTAATACATCTAAAAACTGTATTTCATGTTTAGAATGGACCTCAGTGAACTTAATTGTGTCATCAATTGTATTAAGATATTCAAAAAATAATTCAAGCTCTTGTTCTGTTCCTTTCCATATGACAAACGTGTCATCTATATATCTCCACCACTCCACTACATTGGTGAAGTGGTGGGATACATAGATGCACTCCTCCTCCAATACTGCCATAACTGTATTAGCGTAGGCGCATGCCATTCTTGCCCCCATAGCGGTACCGACTAACTGTAAATAATAAGTGTCTCCAAACAGAAAATAACTTTGTGTCAAAACAATTTCTAAGAGGTCCATAATAAACTGTTTAGCCCCCACACTATAATAAGTTTTTTCTAATTTTTTTTGCCACTGCTCTCATGCCTCTCTGGTGATCGATCGAGGTGTATAAAGACACGACGTCAAAGGAGACAAGCATGCAATTAGTTACATCTTGAATACCTTTTAATTTATCTATAAATTCCTTGGTATCCTGAATATGTGAAGGTGCTGAAATGGCGAATGGTCTCATCACTTTATCAAGGAAAACCCCTATGTTACTAAACACAGAACCAATGCCTGCCACTATGGGTCGGCCTGGAGGGTTTTCCATAGTTTTATGTATTTTTGGGGTCATGTATATCACAGGGGTTCTAGGGTGTTCTACATATAAGAAATCCACCATGTCTTCATCTATAATACCCCCTAACTCCGCTTCACCTAATATTTTTGATATTTTTCTCTGGATATCGAATTTAGGATCTTTACTCAATTCCCTGTATGTTTTCTCATCTTTTAATTGTCTTAATACCTCTTCTGTATAGCTATTTTTATTCAAAATAACCACCGCTCCACCTTTATCGGCCTGCTTTATTATAATGTCATTATCTTTTTGCAGTTCTTTTATAGCATTGACCTCTCCTTTAGTAATATTTGGTTTTATAAAGTTATTTGTGGTTACACTTTGTAAACGTTTAACATCTTGTTTAACCGCCCCTATAAAGGCTTCTATCGCTGCATGCTCAACATCAGGAACAAAATTACTCACTTTTTTAATATCCAAGTCAGACATTGTAATTTTGCTGGTTCTTAATTTATGTACATTCATTCTATCTTTAAACCAATATTTCAGTTTAATATTACGAAAGAACTTAAATAAGTCCACTTCTATCTCAAACCAATTAGCGTGAGAATTCATACTATAATTCAAACCTTTTTCTAACAGTAACCTCTGATCACTGGATAATATTTTATTAAACTTGATCTTTCTTCTTTTGCTGCCTGTATGTCTTGTTCTTTTCCTTTTGCTTTTTTCTGGCTCCGGTGGTGGTGCTGTCCTCCTCGTCGTCCTCTGGTATAGGATTTTCTTGATCTAATCAAAATAAAGTCATCTTTATTAACATTTTCATTCACTTCATATGGTTTGTAAAGTCTCCTAGATGTTCCCCGATATTGACCTCTCCTACGCCAATTATTCTGGTTGTCCTTTTGCCAATTGTAAATCTGGCCACTTTTATAGTCCTCCATATCTCTCTGCCACTTCTGTCTCTTTGTTTCTTCTAGGTCTTTCCTTAGTTTGTCCACTTTTGCCACTATCCCTTCTTTACATTTCTTGGTATCATCCTCACCTAACATTTTCTTCAATACTATTTCCGTGTCTTTTATTTCTATCTGTAGTTTGCCCATTTCATCTTGCAAAAACTCCATGTTCAATAATAAAACGTCCATGGAGTATCTATCAGACATGCTTGCAAACTTATCACAGTATAGCACATTGCCATTAAACAGTTTTGGTCTGACATTGGATCTGAGGCCTCTGGGGATCCGTTAACACTCTGAAAAAGACCTTAAATTTAGACTGATAGATATGATACCACAACAGAGACTTGGGGGTAATAGAGCGAAATTATTGAGAATCAGAGGACTGGAATGGATCCATAAATTGGATACTTTATACCCAAAAGGGTTAAATGTAGATTACAGATTAAATGTTATGCTAGAGTGAGCCGTAATAAAACTAAAAATTACCCGGATAACCCCATGGAGAAGTATATTGGATGTAGTTTAATATTAGGTAAGGAGCACTAGTCACAATATAGTCACTAATCGGTACAATAATAAGTGAAAAGAGTGAATAAGTATGAGATATTGTACCCTGATCATTCTTTCAGAGTGTTTATGTGTGCTAATGTGGTTTCTCTGTCTTATGTACTACAGGTGATGTAACAGTTGAAAGATACCATGACGAAGATAGCGGGATTAGCTGGAAAGCCTCAAAACTACAGCTTATACTAAAGAATTTTTTGGAGATAATTTTTTGGAGATAAGATTTAACATTTGAATTAATATCTATTCAGGAATGTAATATTATGATATGGAATAAATTACTTTTGAGATTGCAACATACAGTCAGGAGCATTATTTACTTCAGTAATAAGGAAATGTGAAGCTAACAGACCCTATTGATCCCATGACAGGTTGCTATGTAGTGGGGTAAAAGCCTTACATAGTGGGCCGATAGGTGAACCTGTAACGAGTGTTGGAGGACGCTATACCAGGGGAACCCTGGGTGAAGGGTTAATGTCTTCAAAGGTCCTTGATCCTTTTATATATCTGAAGAAATGCTCATTTTAAGTAAATACACGATATATTCAACATTATATTACATTGTAATAAGAATAATAGCATATGATTAATCTTGACAAACAATATGGTTGAATTATTTACATTCTGTAAGGTGTAACGCAATAGCTATGAGAAACCATGCGATCAGAGCGAGTGTAGGCTTCATTATGCGTAACGCGCATGCGCGCCAGTACTAAGATGGCGTCGGGCGGATATCCGGAATATCCATAACGACGGCCGTAAACTCTCATCAATACGCATGCGCCGGCGTCTTAAGCATGTCGGATGACGCAGTGCATAGAGTATACAGCGAAACCTGCTTAAAGTCATGATAACTGGCAGCTGAAGGTAAAATACATGTATTGGTACAGTAATGACAGTAATAGCACAATGTTAATATGTAGACATTCTAAGATATAACACTGGAAGTAGTATCAGCACTGGAGGTGGTGCACTACAAGTTATATGACTAGGAGAGATGCATGTACTTGTATACAATGGATTAACAGGTGTTTTGATGTAAATTTAATTAGGTGATTGTTTAATTATGATAATGAGGTGGGGGGTAGTATAAGAACCTCGCTTTAGTTGTGGTAAGTTGCTGGAAGAAGGGAGATTTGTCCCGAAATGTTGCCCTGTACACCTGAAGGCCCAATAAAGGCAAGAGGTTACTAAAATTGAGGAGTGCTGCAGTCATTTGCATTATATATATATATATATATACTAGCTGTGAGCCCGATTCTAAAGAATCGGGTAGTCTAGAATCTATATATAGTTTATTTAGTAATAGTTAGGGGAGTGCGGTGAAATTAATTGTGTGTATACAGGCGGCTCAGTGGGTAGCAGAGTATATGGTGGCTCAGTGGTTAGCAGTGAGTGCAGTGGGTAAGTGGTCAGCAGTGAGTGGGGTGGCTCAGTGGTCAGCAGTGAGTGCGGTGGCTCAGTGGTCAGCAGTGAGTGCGGTGGCTCAGTGGTCAGCAGTGAGTGCCGTGGCTCAGTGGTCAGCAGTGAGTGCGGTGGCGCTGTGGTCAGCAGAGGACGGCAGCTCTGTGGTCAGCAGAGGACGGCGGCTCTGTGGTCAGCAGAGGACGGCGGCTCTGCGGTCAGCAGAGCACGGCGGCTCTGTGGTCAGCAGAGGACGGCGGCTCTGTGGTCAGCAGAGGAGGGCGGCTCTGTGGTCAGCAGAGGAGGGCGGCTCTGTGGTCAGCAGAGGAGGGCGGCTCTGTGGTCAGGAGAGGAGGGCGGCTCTGTGGTCAGGAGAGGAGGGCGGCTCTGTGGTCAGCAGAGGAGGGCGGCTCTGTGGTCAGCAGAGGAGGGCGGCTCTGTGGTCAGCAGAGGAGGGCGGCTCTGTGGTCAGCAGAGGAGGGCGGCTGTGTGGTCAGCAGAGGAGGGCGGCTGTGTGGTCAGCAGAGGAGGGCGGCTCTGTGGTCAGCAGAGGAGGGCGGCTCTGTGGTCAGCAGAGGAGGGCGGCTCTGTGGTCAGCAGAGGAGGGCGGCTCTGTGGTCAGCAGAGGAGGGCGGCTCTGTGGTCAGCAGAGGAGGGCGGCTCTGTGGTCAGCAGAGGAGGGCGGCTGTGTGGTCAGCAGAGGAGGGCGGCTGTGTGGTCAGCAGAGGACGGCGGCTCTGTGGTCAGCAGAGGAGGGCGGCTCTGTGGTCAGCGGGGGAGGGCGGCTCTGTGGTCAGCAGAGGAGGGCGGCTCTGTGGTCAGCAGAGGAGGGCGGCTCTGTGGTCAGCAGAGGAGGGCGGCTCTGTGGTCAGCAGAGGAGGGCGGCTCTGTGGTCAGCAGAGGAGGGCGGCTCTGTGGTCAGCAGAGGAGGGCGGCTCTGTGGTCAGCAGAGGAGGGCGGCTCTGTGGTCAGCAGAGGAGGGCGGCTCTGTGGTCAGCAGAGGAGGGCGGCTCTGTGGTCAGCAGAGGAGGGCGGCAGAGTGATCAGCGCAGGAAGGAGGCAGAGTGATCAGCGCAGGAAGGAGGCAGAGTGATCAGCGCAGGAAGGAGGCAGAGTGATCAGTGCAGGAAGGAGGCAGAGTGATCAGCGCAGGAAGGAGGCAGAGTGATCAGCGCAAGAAGGAGGCAGAGTGATCAGCGCAGGAAGGAGGCAGAGTGGTGAGCGCAGGACAGCGGCTCTGTGGTCAGCAGAGGAGGGCGGCTCTGTGGTCAGCAGAGGAGGGCGGCTCTGTGGTCAGCAGAGGAGGGCGGCTCTGTGGTCAGCAGAGGAGGGCGGCTCTGTGGTCAGCAGAGAGGGCGCTCTGTGGTCAGCAGAGGAGGGCGGCTCTGTGGTCAGCAGAGTAGGGCGGCTTCTGGTGGTCAGCAGAGGAGGGCGGCTCTGTAGTCAGCAGAGGACGGCGGTCTGTGGTCAGTGCAGGAAGGAGGCAGAGTGGTCAGCGCAGGAAGGAGGCTCTGTGGTCAGCAGAGGACGGCGGGTCTGTGGTCAGCGCAGGAAGGAGGCTCTGTGGTCGAGTGGTCAGCGCAGGAAGGAGGCTCTGTGGTCAGCACAGGAAGGAGGCTCTGTGGTCAGCAGAGGACGGCGGTCTGTGATCAGCGCAGGAAGGAGGCTCTGTGGTCAGCGCAGGAAGGAGGCTCTGTGGTCAGCAGAGGACGGAGGGTCTGTGGTCAGCGCAGGAAGGAGGCTCTGTGGTCGAGTGGTCAGCGCAGGAAGGAGGCTCTGTGGTCAGCGCAGGAAGGAGGCTCTGTGGTCAGCAGAGGACAGCGGGTCTGTGATCAGCGCAGGAAGGAGGCTCTGTGGTCGAGTGGTCAGCGCAGGAAGGAGGCTCTGTGGTCAGCACAGGAAGGAGGCTCTGTGGTCAGCAGAGGACGGCGGGTCTGTGATCAGCGCAGGAAGGAGGCTCTGTGGTCAGCGCAGGAAGGAGGCTCTGTGGTCAGCAGAGGACGGAGGGTCTGTGGTCAGCGCAGGAAGGAGGCTCTGTGGTCGAGTGGTCAGCGCAGGAAGGAGGCTCTGTGGTCAGCGCAGGAAGGAGGCTCTGTGGTCAGCAGAGGACGGCGGGTCTGTGATCAGCGCAGGAAGGAGGCTCTGTGGTCAGCAGAGGACGGCGGGTCTGTGGTCAGCAGAGGACGGCGGGTCTGTGGTCAGCAGAGGACGGCGGGTCTGTGGTCAGCAGAGGACGGCGGGTCTGTGGTCAGCAGAGGACGGCGGGTCTGTGGTCAGCAGAGGATGGCGGGTCTGTGGTCAGCAGAGGACGGCGGGTCTGTGGTCAGCAGAGGACGCGCTCTGTGGTAGCAGGACTGGGCTCTGTGGAGCAGAGGACGGCGGCTCTGTGGTGAGCACAGGAAGGAGGCTCTGTGGTGAGCACAGGAAGGAGGCTCTGTAGTCAGCAGAGGACGGCGGCTCTGTGGTCAGCGCAGGAAGGAGGCTCTGTGGTCGAGTGGTCAGCGCAGGAAGGAGGCTCTGTGGTCAGCACAGGAAGGAGGCTCTGTGGTCAGCAGAGGACGGCGGCTCTGTGGTCAGCGCAGGAAGGAGGCTCTGTGGTCAGCGCAGGAAGGAGGCTCTGTGGTCAGCAGAGGACGGCGGCTCTGTGGTCAGCGCAGGAAGGAGGCTCTGTGGTCAGCGCAGGAAGGCGGCTCTGTGGTCAGCGCAGGAAGGAGGCTCTGTGGTCAGCAGAGGACGGCGGCTCTGTGGTCAGCGCAGGAAGGAGGCTCTGTGGTCAGCACAGGAAGGAGGCTCTGTGGTCAGCAGAGGACGGCGGCTCTGTGGTCAGCGCAGGAAGGAGGCTCTGTGGTCAGCGCAGGAAGGAGGCTCTGTGGTCAGCGCAGGAAGGAGGCTCTATGGTCAGCGCAGGCTAGGTGGGCGGAGCCATGGCGGGAGCCCCGCGAGGTGGGCGGAGCCATGGCGGGAGCGGTGTAGCGGTGGGGTAAGTATACTGGAGTGTGTGTGTGTGAGAGTGTGTGTGGTGTGCGTGTGTGGTGTGTGTGTGTCCCTAACGCACTTCTGTATGTTTGGCAGCCACGTCCACGACGACGGAAGTGGCGCCGAATATGACGGAAGTGCGCTACGGCAATTATATATTAGATATATATAAATATATATATATATGTGTGTGTGTGTGTGTATATATATATATATATATATGTGTGTGTGTGTGTGTGTAGATATATATATATATATATATATATATGTGTGTGTGTATATATATTGTGAGACAGTGCGGGGGATCATATGCGAGGGGCGCTATTCTTCCCCAGAATGCGCACTGTCACATATTGAGCCCGGTGTAGGGTGTGAGAGAAAGGGACGATCCACTCACTCCGCTCCGGTTCTTGCAAGGTTCCGGAAGGAGACACGGAGTTAAAAGCCTGAGCAGGAGGCAGGGCGGGGTTCCCTGTACACAGAGAAGTGTGCCATAGCTGCAGCAGCAGCAGAGATAGACCGGGGAGGTCTAGAGTTCCAGGGGGCCGTGTGCTATTCTAACACGGCCTAGCCCAGGAGGGCTGGGGAGCTCGGGGTGACCTATAACGGAAGCCCATAACTGGAAGGAACCGGGTTGCTTTGTGTGAACTGTCTCCTGTGTACCCGGCTGCGACCCGGATTCCGGTGGACTGTGCCACGGCTGTCTGTGTATCTGCAATAAACCCGGGTACCGTTGGAACTACTACACGTGTTGCCTGACTTGCCTTCCCGGCGCTGCCCCACAATATATATATATATATGTATGTGTGTGTGTATGTATATATATATATATATAAATATATATATATATATATATATATAATGTGTGTGTATATATATATATATGCACAGTTGTGGCCAAAAGTATTGACACCCCTGCAGTTCTGTCAGATAATACTCAGTTTCTTCCTGTAAATTATTGCAATCACAAATTCTTTGTTATTATTGTCTTCATTAAATTTGTCTTCAATGAAAAAAACACAAAAAGAATTGTCCTAAAGCCAAATTGGATCTAATTCCACACCAAACATAAAAAAGAGGGTGGACAAAAGTATTGGCGCTGTTAGAGAAATCATGTGATGCTTCTGTAATTTGTGTAATTAACAGCACCTGTAACTTACCTGTGGCACCTAACAGGTGTTGGCAATAACTAAATCACACTTGCAGCCAGTTGACATGGATTAAAGTTGACTCAACCTCTGTCCTGTGTCCTTGAGTGTACCACATTGAGCATGAAGAAAAGAAAGAAGACCAAAGAACTGTCTGAGGACTTGATATACCAAATTGTGAGGAAGCATGAGCAATCTCAAGGCTACAAGTCCATCTCCAAAGACCTGATTATTCCTGTGTCTACCGTGCGCAGTGTCATCAAAAAGTTTAAAGTCAATGGCAGTGTGGCTAACCTCCCTAGATGTGGATGGAAAAGAAAAATTGACGAGAGATTTCAACTCAAGTTTGTGCAGATGGTGGATAAAGAACCTTGACTCTCATCCAAACAAGTTCAAGCTGCCCTGCAGTCCGAGGGTACGACACTGTCAACCCGTACTATCCATCGGCGTCTGAATGAAAAGGGACTGTATGGTAGGAGATCCCGATGTTCTGTTCCCACTTAAAGGCGATAAAGGCATGCTGGTTGTATAATGGGGTGAGAGTTCTTACCTTTGTACTTCCAGTAAGAGGGGCAGACAGGACCCGGAGCAGCGTCCCAGATAAGCGTACACACGTTAGGATGAAAACAATGTTGGTTTATTTCGTAGATGAATGATCCAAAACATGGCATTGAAATCTTGTATGAAGCTTGTCTCTGGAGTCACTACTTGCAGGTCAAAAACTTTGCTTCTCCAGCTCCGTGGGGACGAACTCTCTGAAGTAGAAAATGTCTGCCAAAGACTGGGGAAAAACAGAAAGAGATCAACAGCACGTACAGGAGCCACACCCCCATAGGCTGGACAAGGAAAGGCAGAAAGAATTGAAAGGTCTGGCCAGCAGGTGGCAGCAGAGACAAGCATCAGAGATATAAGAGTTTAAACTATAAAACAGGATTGAAACAGCACACCCGAAGACCCCACTTCTTACCCCGAGACATAAAAAAGCCAGGCTGGAGTTTGGCAACACGTACCTGAGAAAGCCTACGACGTTTTGAAAGAATGTTCTCTGGTCAGATGAGATAAAAGTAGAGTTTTTTAGGCAAAGGCATCAACATAGAGTTTACAGGAGAAAAAAAGAGGCATTCAAAGAAAAGAACACGGTCCCTACAGTCAAACATGGCGGAGGTTCGCTGATGTTTTGGGGTTGGTTTGCTGCTTTTGGCACTGGACTGCTTGACCGTGTGCATGGCATTATGAAGTCTGAAGACTACCAACACATTTTGCAGCATAATGTAGGGCCCAGTGTGAGAAAGTTGGGTCTCCCTCAGAGGTCATGGGTCTTCCAGCAGGACAATGACCCAAAACACACTTCAAAAAGCACTAGAAAATGGTTTGAGAGAAAGCACTGGAGACCTCTAAGGTGGCCAACAATTATTCCAGACCTGAATCCCATAGAACACCTGTGGAGAGATCTAAAAATGGCAGTTTGGAGAAGGCACCCTTCAAATATCAGGGACCTGGAGCAGTTTGCCAAAGAAGAATGGTCTAAAATTCCAGCAGATTATTTTAAGAAACTCATTGATGGTTAACAGAAGTGGTTGATCGCAGTTATTTTGGCTAAAGGTTGTGCAACCAAGTATTAGGCTGAGGGTGCCAATACTTTTGTCTGTCGCATTTTTGGAGCTTTGTGTGAAATGATCAATGTTTTGCTTTTTGCTTCATTCTCTTTTGTGTTTTTTCATTAAAGACAAATTAAATGAAGATAATAATACCAAAGAATTTGTGATTGCAATCATTTTCAGGAAGAAACTGAGTATTATCTGACAGAATTGCAGGGGTGTCAATACGTTTGGCCAACACTGTAACACAATAACCACCAAAACACTACAATGTAACAGGCAACAGAGTCTCACTCTTCCGGGATTAGAATCTAGCACAGCAAAATCTGTAGCCAGGTGACTGGATCGTCCCAACCTGGGTTGCTTCCTTATGCAGTCTTTGTCATCACAGCCGAATCCGATTATTCGATGCTGAAGTCCTTGTGGTTTTATAATCCAGGTTCTGATCCCCCTCAGTCGGCACCGAAATGCCTAGGCCTGGGGTTATGGCCGGCTAATCGGATCCGAAGATCCTAGATTAGCGGCCTTATCCGATCTAGTGCACCTGTAGTCGGGACCGAAATCCTTACACTCAGGGCACTAGACAAAATCTAACTCCCCTGGTTAAGGAACAGTCCTCCTTATATACCCTCAGCCCTCATTGCAGGATATTTGGGACTTCACGATTGGTGGAATAATACGGTATTCTTATTGGCTCGCTTTCAAGCCTCTTATAACATATTTCTAGTAGTATTGTAGTCCTGTCAAGGTAGAGCCACATACAGATGGTTTACCTAGCACCTAGCAGGATACGTTTACATAGAGTTCACAATCCACATCTTAATACAATGGCATTCGAACAGGATTAAGTCCTTCTGACCTTCCTAAAACATTTCCAAACCTCTTCAAGACTGGTAAAAACAATGAGTGTCCCCTCACAAGGTAGGAATTAAATCACAATACAAAGAGGCAAGATAATTACATTACATACGTCAACAATGGGTATACAAAATACAGTCTGGCTAGATTTTAAGAACTTAACCCATGAGTGGCATATTACAAGTTAGCAAACCAAATACAATATGGTCTGGATAAATAAGAAATCATCCTACATTATATATTAAATGGGGCCATTTCGTTACATTCCTCCCCCTTCTTATTTAGCCAAACAGACAGAGAAACTATACAAAAATGTGGAACATCAAAAATAGTACATAATGGTAGGAATCTCAAAGATGGTAAAATCACTGTTTTTTCCATTGGCTCAGGGTCGCCAGCCGAACAGAAAAAGGGGAGGAAAGGATGTAGGGGGAGTGGCGAACCCAATAGAAGAATCAATAATAGAACAAAACGCTCTACAGAAAAAGTCAAAAGCAAGCTAAATGAGAACAAAGGGATAGGTATCTTCAATTTATCAAAGTACACCCTAAATAAAAATGAGGCATCATTACTCAGGAAAGGCCTGTCATTTAGCCCTTCCTCAAATTTAGACAACTTTTCTCTTTTTTTAGACTCTAACGAATTTTTTTGGAAGCTAACCGTACAAAGGCATTTTATCATTGAAGAAAAAATAAAGGCAGGCACCTCTAAATTATCGTTACCTATAAAAGATAAGTAATTTGATGATAATACAAATAATAATATGATGCATGTGGATGTCAAGGGCCGGAGTAAGTTCTATCCCTTATACCGTAAGGCAGAGGTCCCCAACTCCAGTCCTCAAGGCCCACCAACGGTCCAGGTTTTCATTATTTCCTTAGAAATTTGACAGTTGGTAATTCAATCTCCTGCACAGGTGGTGATTCCAACTGTCAAATGCCAAGGAAATCCTGAAAACATGCACTGTTGGTGGGCCTTGAGGCCTGGAGTTGGGGACCTCTGCCGTAAGGGATCACAAATAGAGGCATTCCAACAACTTGTCTTAAAAGAAGGACGAAACATCACAAGCCCCAAACTAAAGGGCAATATGAGTAGGGATGAAAGAAAATCGATCCGTAGGAATGAAGAATTAGTTATTAAAAATGCTGATAAGGGAGGGGGGTTGTACTTATGGATAAGAACTGGTACCTTGAAGAAGGAAATAGGATTTTGAGTGATGAGGAATATTACAAGAGACTAGAAATGGACCCTTCCATAAAAATCTTTCTGAAATATAATGAATTGATAAAAGCGGCTTCAGAAAGGGGGATTCTAGATAAGAAAGAGGAAAAAAAAAAAATTTGAGATATTCCAAAATATAAGGTTCCCCACTAATATTTCCTTCCTAAAATTCATAAGGACCCAGTGAAACCCCCGGCCGTCCCATCATATCCGGAGTAGAGTCTATCACGTGTAATTTATCGCACTATGGCGATCTATTTTTACAAAAATATGTAGGTAAATTGGAATCATATCTGAAAGACTCCTCGCAACTAATAAAAGAAGTGAGAGCCCCCCCTCTTCCTGGGTGTCTTCTACTCACGTTGGATGTAGCTGCATTATACAGCAACATACCACACAGTATGGTCTTGAGGTAATCGAGAATATCTTAAAGAGTGACGAAGAACAACCAGATGAACAAAAAGAGTTCATAGTAACAGCAATACGTTTCATATTGGACAATAATGTATTTACCTTTAATGGCTTGGTGTATCGACAGAAGAGGGGCTGCGCAATGCGGACTAGATTTGCACCAAGTTACGCAAACTTGTATATCGGTGCATATGAATCGGTCTCCATTGCGCAGCCCAGATGGCGAATGAGAAAATTGTCTATTACAAACGCTATATAGACGATTTGATCATTATTTGGAGGGGTACCGAGCAAGAGGTGCAATCCTTTGTGACAGAATTGAATAATAACAATTGGGGACTAAAGTTCACTATGTCCATGTCCAGTTCAGCCCTCCAGTATTTGGACCTGTGGGTTTGCTTTGATCATATGGGGAGGGTGTACACGTCCACGTTCTTCAAGAAGGTAGATGTCAACAGCTACTTGGAGTTCGGGAGTGGGCACCTACCTCCCTAGGTGGTTATCTAGGCGTTCCCTACGGCCAATACTGGAGGGTGAAAAAAAACTGTACAAATGATAGTGACTTTAGGACAGAATCAAAAATTTTAAAGAAAAGGTTTAGAGAGAAGGGCTATCCGAAACACTTATTGCAGGATGCATATGAAAAAACAAAAGATCTTACACAAGAATCATGCATAGAGAAAATGTCAAACAATGAAAGCAAAAAGGATGAGGAGGAAATTATAAACAAGACTAAATGGAGCTTGGTAACCACTTATTGCCAACCTAGAAAATTAATTCTAGATTTGATAAATAAGTATTGGTTTGTGTTGAAGAGTGACCCGATCCTCGGTGATCACCTACCCAAAAGACCCAATGTTATATATAGGAGAAACAAAAATCTGCCGGAAATGGTGGCCCCTAGCAAGGTGGGATGTAAACCAAAAAATAAGCTAGTGGGGAGAGGATAACACGAATGTGGGATGTTATACATGTGAGACCCCTAAGTGTCTTTGCTGTAGAGTCATCAGTGATGGAGAGAAAACTTTCACATCCTCAACCACTAAACAAAGTTTTCCCATAAAACACAAAGTCTCATGCCAATCCACATATATCATCTATTTAATTGAGTGTCCATGTGGGACCCAATACATTGGGAGAACAATTCAAACCATGCATGCAAGGCTCAATAAGCACCGGTCCAACATCAAAAACGGGTATCAGCTACATAGTCTATCAAAGCACTACACAATCTGCCATGAAAAAGATGCTATGAAACATGAAACTTACAGTGATAGATCATGTGAAAGATAGTGTGAATGACCGTCTGGGTACTCTCATTAAGATGGAGAGTTTCTGGATTTATAAAATGGGAACGCTGAGCCCGGAAGGCCATAACCTGACCCTTGAGAATGTAACGAAACATTAAGAATAATAAGAGAAATAAATATCATGTAGCTATATTATAGGTAATTTTATGCAGGAATTGTAAAAATTCTTTTTAATGTCAATTTTATTATTTTTGTGAAACATGAACATATATTGTACAGCCGTATACTTGCACATTTTTTTACTGTTATCTTTATTTTGTTTTTATATGCTATTTTTATCCTGTCTGTTGAAAAATTAGTGCAACATAGAAACTAACTATATTTGTTGTATATATTATTTGGAGAAACCTTTGTGGGGATAGATTAATGGGACGTTTAGCCTCTATATGTGAACAGGAGATGGTTTTAAAAAAAAAAAAAATGCAGTAAACACAGAGCAGCCTTATATCTGGTGTGCGGCTCTGCAGGTTGAGGTGAACAGGAGATTGTTCTTTGTTGGATAAAGGAAGGGTTAATTGAATAATTGTGAACCAGCCAGTTGGAAGCAAAGCATTGTTTAACGAAAAGACCAATCATCAATAACTGCTATCTATATTATGCCAATGTTAAGTGTACCCTCTTACAACACCTGATGAAAACTGTTCTATACAGTTGAAACGCGTAGTGGAGCTGTGAGGGGAGCTAAGAAATTAATAAAAGGTTTGCCATTTATAAAACATCTTATATGTCCGCTTGATCCTTAGAGCGCTCCTAATCAGACCGCCATCACTATTTTTTGCATGAAAACTATTCCCTTTGTGAGGGACTGGCGGCTGGAGCAGTTCAGGAACAGCACAAACGATCTTCCTTGTGGACCTGGCGTTTTGCTGGCAACCCACAACAAAGAGTGGTGACGCAAATTCGGCTTCACGGTCACGTGACCGGATAGCACCTGTTCCGAGGACCAGGAGAGAGGAGAGCGGAGAGGCAGTGCACATACCGCCGGTGGCGTTGGCTGGCAAACCGGTTTGTGCAGGACTTGTGTGGCACCCTGGTTGGGGCACCACAGAAACTCTTAGGACATGGATGGATAAGTACACAGCAAGCAGACCCCACTGACAAACAACACCTTTCACCCCAGGCCTGTAGGGGGAGCTCCACTGGCTGCCTTAAGCCAGTTTCCCTTATAAATACGGGTCCTGGAGGGAGAAACACCAGAGTGTGCAGTCACTAGAGAACTGTAAACAGCTAGGAGAGCTGACCTGGTACTGGAGCCACACTAGGCCCATACCAGCAACACCTGGAAAGTGGAAGACCCTCTAAACAAGGGTCATAGGAACAGGAGACAAGTACTGAATAGGGGCAGAGGAGTCATCCAGACTCACCCTAACAGAACTCCGGTCACTGGGTCCGAGCTAGAGAAGCCACAGTGCAACCTGTAGAGAAACCAGCGCCACAACAAGGGGGTTTAGCTCCCTGGACGCCCGAAGCGCCACCAAATGAGAGCCCGGAGTCGAGAATTCGATAGCATTTCTTTAAAGTGCCCTCAGTGCAGCAAACCTGGGTGTAACAAGTCACACCAGAAAGTGCAACTCCGGTTTGGTTGGGTTTCATGCCTGCCAAATCCCACCAGGAACTACGTAGACTAGGAAGCCTATACCACTGCTTGCTGTGGAACTCCTGAAGTGTCTACCTCATCCCCGGTTGAGCGTACCTGTCAACACCAGTAAAAGGTACCGAAAAGACTTTGTGTGTATGTGTCCCTCATTCCGGTCGCACGACACCGACCGCGCTACCATATTCCCTTCAACCCCATTAACTGACTCCGGGGACTTCCGCTGGTCCTGTGGGGAGCGCTTCCCATCTAGTTGCCGCACATTCCCCGGAGGTCCAAGCAGCGCTGGTGCAATCACCGGAAACCCACAGGTGGCGTCACGAGACAAACTTTATCCCCAAACTACCTGTCCCTCTTCATTGACCACCTGACCCATCTAGCCTCCAAGCACCGAACCGTGACAGTAGCTTGTGCCTGAGGCCTGAGCACCCGGCTACGGTGAGTCACTTGCACAACCCGATAAAGTGAGTGGCCACCTACCCACGCCACTTAGACGTTTTTAATAAGGGGATCCTACACATTTGCGCCCCTATTCCTTTTTGTTTTGCATATTTAGCCAGACAGGGCAGTCAAATGTGATAAGTCTCTGGTCATCATTTTCCTCTTGGCGGCATTGTCTTTTTTAATGGTGAAGTCAGCAATCAAGGTTTCCATCTATACACCTCCCCCAGGATAGGCAAACATATTGTGGACAAGCACTAAAATGGGATTCTGGGGTTGGGCTCCCATAAACGTCTTGTTATTAATTGGCCCCCAGTCAATGGCCTCAGTCTGTGTAGATATACTCACTGTGATTGCTTAGAGGAGAATGATGGGGGCTGGAAACATGGATTATCCTTAGTAGGTGTGGTAGCAAGATCCAACATCAGGGTGCTGCTTGGCTTCCTGGATGTGGGTGATGGCTGTGACAAACTGGCTGGATAGACCTTGTCCTGGGTCAGCAAGCAAAACAACAGATGTGGGGAGGCCATCCATAACCCCACTTTAATCTCCTCCAGGTTAGCCACTGAAACAACAGGTATGGGAAGGCTGCTTACAAATCCCACATCAACCTCTTCCTGGGCAGTCTCCACAAAAGCAGGTGGGGTGACATTGTCTATAAGGTCCACATCGACTTCTTCCTGGTCAGTCTACCATAGCAGGCATGGGGATGCTGTCTGTAAGCTCCACATCGACCTCATACTGGTCAGTCTCTACAATAGCAGGCATGTGGACGCTGTCTGTAAGCTCCACATCAACCCCTTCTGGGTCAGTTCCCAAAGCAACAGGGATAGGGGCGTTGTCTATAAACTCCAACTTGTCCTCTCCCTACTCAGGCTCCAAGATAACGGGTGGGGACGCTGTCTATAAGCTCCAACTCGTCCTCTCCTTCGTCGTTCGCCCTGTCCAGCTGCACACCTTCCAGTGGGATGTCTGAGCACTGACCCTCAACCAGGGAGATGGTTAATTGGGAACATGGTACAGAGTCTGGAGAAGCAATAGCTAGGCTTACCAGGGTGTTGACATAATCAGTTTCTTGTAGTCCTGGGGCTTGGCGGTCACTGAACTGGGCTGGCTGTGCTGGCAGATGAGCTCCAGGCATGGGGCCCCGGGATTGGTGACAATCTTTGTCCATATGTCCAAGATGTCCACACGTAGTAACAGTAACTGTGGATTGAAGTCACAGATCCTGTTTGTATACCTTTGTCCTGGTGGGGCTTCTATTGGGTAGCAGATTAATCCTTCTCAAGCGGCTGGTGGTAGCAGTGGTGAGCTGGAATTCCCAAAACATGTCGTAGAACCCAAGCCCTCTCTTCTCTTGAGGCTTTGGGCCCCAATGCGGCCAACCACTCCTTGATTTGGACTGCTTTGGACCTGGAGGTTTCCCAATATTCACTGGATCCATGATGTGGTACATAATTTACATCCTCTGGTACAATGTCGGCGGGGTCCTCATCATCCTCACCATCATTCTGGGTATCCCAATGGACTAATTTCTGAATCAAAGCCGACTGTGTGTCAGCGTACCTGTATTTAATATTTCGCCTCTGGCACAGATCCTGTAGCATCCATTTACTGCTGCAGCTGTATCTCCTCTCCAACCCTTGTCCCATGGCTGAGCTGGTGGGGTTGGACATGGCAACATCCAAAACCTGAATGCCTCACCTATGGCCTGCTAGGTATGCTTATATGGTTGTTGAGCCCTTGGACGGTGTCCACGAATACCAGTCCCCTGCAGCTCCCCTGGATAAACCAGGCTGAGTAGTATCCCACCGCTGCCACCAATTGTGGAGACCCGGGGGTCAGTGGGTGCACTCGTCCGCTGACCCAGCAAGCCTTTAGAAAGATAATGTGGACCAAGGCTCATCCCCAAAGTGAACGCCCGAGCTCCTTAGCCGTGTGCGGAACAGTACTCAGACAACACAGGGTGAGGGAACCACAAAATTAAGGCTTTATTGGATCCCCAAACAGTTAATGTACTCACCGTGGCCGGGACTCCGGTAGACAGGCGTTTTCCTCTTCCTCCTTGTCACGGATGGACCGCGTCTGCCGGTAGTGGGGCCCGGTGGGTACAGATCAAAAAGAGAGACGTCTTTTTTGGAACAGATTAAGGGGTTAATTTGTCGTGACGCCACCTATGAGAGTTTCGGCAACTTTACCGACGCTGCGGGGCCTCCGGGGGATGGAATGCAGCAAGATGGAACGCTCCCCACAGGCTGAGCGGTGATCCCCAAAGGCTGGAGCTGCACAAGATGTTCTGCGGCAGCTGCGGTTACCTTAGTATGCGGATAAGCAGTTCATAAGAAGGCACGGACGCTGTAAGTCTCTGTAACGGGTTCTTTACTGTAACCAGCAAGCAGTACATGGTATACAGTTAAGGGTAGTGGACCGGGTGGACTCAGCAATGGCCAGTGATTCTCAGAGATCCGCGGTGTTCCTCCATTCTAACTAAGTATGTTGCCATTGTCGCCCAGGCATGCCAGATCGGGTACAAGGAGGCTGCTTGAATGCCCTATCCGGGGTATACGTTCCGGATGCTTTGGGGAGCCTCGGGTTCTTTGGTGGGTACACCGCTGGCTAGACGACTGTATTTGGCGGTGGTGGGGTGCTCCTCCAGCCTCTGCCCTCCAGCCTCCCCTGTCCTCTGCCCTCCAGCCTCCCCTGTCCTCTGCCCTCCAGCGACCGCTCTGCCCTCCAGCCTCCCCTGTCCTCTGCCCTCCAGCCTCCCCTGTCCTCTGCCCTCCAGCCTCCCCTCTCCTCCTCCCTCCAGCCTCCCCTGTCCTCCGCCCTCCAGCCTCCCCTGTCCTCTGCCCTCCAGCCTCCCCTGTCCTCTGCCCTCCAGTCTCCCGTGTCCTCTGCCCTCCAGCCTCCCCTGTCCTCTGCCCTCCAGCCTTTCCTGTCCTCTGCCCTCCAGCCTCCCCTCTCCTCTGCCCTCCTCTGGCGGTGGTGGGGTGCTCCTCCAGCCTCCGCTCTGCCCTCCAGCCTCTGCCCTCCAGCCTCCCCTCTCCTCTGCCCTCCAGCCTCCCCTCTCCTCTGCCCTCCAGCCTCCCCTCTCCTCTGCCCTCCAGCCTCCCCTCTCCTCTCTGCCCTCCAGCCTCCCCTGTCCTCTGCCCTCCAGCCTCCCTCTCCTCCGCCCTCCAGCCTCCCCTGTCCTCTGCCCTCCAGCCTCCCCTCTCCTCTGCCCTCCTCACCCCTCCAGCTTCCGCTCTCCTCACCCCTCCTCACCCATCCAGCCTCTGCTCTCCTCACCCCTCCATATGCAATGTACAGTATGTGTATATATGTGTGTATGTAGTCACTTCCGTCACTTTGTCCGCACTTCCTTCGACTCAGGATCCAAGCGGCGAGGAAGACGCAGGGTCGGTGCTAGCTATAGCGGAGTGTGTGTGTGTGTGTATGTATGTATGTGTGTGCTGACCACTCTGCCCACGGCGCTGCGCTGACCACTCTGCCCACGCCACTGTGCTAACCAATCTCACCGCACTCACTGCTAACCACTGAGCCACCGCACTCACTGCTAACCACTGAGCCACCGCACTCACTGCTAACCACTGAGCCACCGCACTCACTGCTAATTACTGAGCCACCGCACTCACTGCTAACCACTGAGCCACCGCACTCACTGCTAACCACTGAGCCATCGCACTCCCTGCTAACCACTGAGCCTCCGCACTCCCTGCTAACCACTGAGCCACCGCACTCCCTGCTAACCACTGAGCCACCGCACTCACTGCTAACCACTGAGCCACCGCACTCACTGCTAACCACTGAGCCACCGCACTCACTGCTAACCACTGAGCCACCGCACTCACTGCTAACCACTGAGCCACCGCACTCCCCTAACTATTAGTAAATAGACTATATAGATTCTAGACTACCCGATTCTTTAGAATCGGGCCGCCATCTAGTAACACATAACCAGCAAAACACAACAATGTAACAGGCAACAGAGTCTCACCCTTCCGCTGGCTCACCAGGGATTAGAATTTAGCACAGCAATGTCTGTAGCCTGGTGACTGGATCGTCCCAACCTGGGTTGTTTCCTTATGCAGTCTTTGTCATCACAGTCGAATCCGATAATTTGATGCTGAAGTCCTTGTGCTTTTATAATCCAGGTTCTGATCCCCTCGGTCGGCACCGAAATGCCCAGGCCTGGGGTTATGGCGGCTAATCGGATCCGAAGATCCTAGATTAGCGGTCTGTATCCGATCTACTGCACCTGTAGTCGGGATCGAAATCCCTAGACTCAGGGCACTAGACAAAATCTAACTTCCCAGGTTAAGGAACAGTCCTCCTTATATACCCTCAGCCCTCATTGCAGGATATTGGGGACTTCACGATTGGTGAAATACGACTGTATTCTTATTGGCTCGCTTTCAAGCCTCTTGTAACATATTTCTAGTAGTATTTGCAGTCCTGTCAAAGTAGAGCCACATACAGATGATTTACCTAGCAGGATACATTTACATAGAGTCCACAATCTACATCTTAAATAAATGGCATTCTAACAGGATTAAGTCCCTCTGACCTTCCTAAAACAAAGAGTTGAGATGATTTACATTACACACGGTCAACACTTCCAAACATCTTCAAGACAGGTGAAGCGACCGGTGGTAAGGCCGCGGGTGTGTGTGTATCATTTTTCTCAACAGAATCCCCATACTCAGGTTTAACCGGTAGTAACGTTTCTTTACTGTAAAACATATTTATATCACAGTCAACCGAACTATATGCGCACTTGTATATATTAGAGTCTCTGGATCTTCACTTCTGCCGGGTACGCAGCAAGAAAAAAACACAACAATGAAGGTATCTTTCCCTAACTTTCCCTAAAATCACGTACCAGTCTTATCACAGAAGAAGATGTCGCTCCCACGTAGCAGGCCTGGGGGTCTCCTCAGTCTTCTTCTTTGGTCTCCTTCCGCAGGTAACAGAATTTTTCTTTTAATGTCTCTCCCAGTCTCAGGGCACACCGAGCAGCAGCAGAAGGGAGATCACAACAGCACAGAAGTCTCCCTTATGTCGGTCACGGCCCCTGCACATGCACTCTGGGTGCTCGGCGGGCAAGGTTTTGCAGAGCGGCCAGAGTCACAGCACCAAAGTCCAGTGGCCAAGGATCAGTCACAGGGGCTTCTGCGGGGTGATTTTTCCGGCAAGGTGTAGCAAAGTAGTCCACTTTGAACAGACATCCGCAGGCAGATCTTCTCTGGTTCAGCTCTGAATCTAGACTGCACTGTTTCTCTTCCTGGGTAAACAAAAGAGAGGGTGGGGGATTTCCACCCTCTGTGATTGTACAGTCCACTAATGCCCCCTGGTGGACAAGTGCGGACTGTGCACAGTTCATTTCAGTGTCAATTTCAATAATACAATCTGAATTGTACACCTCATTACACAGGTAAAAACAATGAGGTAGGAATTAAATCACAATACAAAGAGGCAATATAATTATATTACATACGTCAACAATGGGTATACAAAATACAGTCTGGCTAGATTTTAAGAACTTAACCCATGAGTGGCATATTACAAGTTAGCAAACCAAATACAATATGGTCTGGATAAATAACAAATCATCCTACATTATATATTAAATGGGGCCATTTTGTTACAGTTATGTTTCCTCTCAGCCCGCTGTGATCTGATCAGGAGTGGTTATACTTCCTCTCTGCCCGCTGTGATCTGACCAGGAGTGGTTATGCTTCCTCTCTGCCTGCTGTGATCTGATCAGGGGCGATTATGCTTCCTCTCTGCCCGCTGTGATCTGATCTGGAGTGGTTATGCTTCCTCTCCACCTGCTGTGATTTGATCAGGAGTGGTTATGCTTCCTCTCTGCCTGCTGTGATCTGATCAGGATTGGTTATGCTTCCTCTCTGCCTGCTGTTATCTGATCAGTATATAATAAATAGGAGAAAAAATAGAGCATATTGCCTCAATACTTTACATATAAAAACACTTGATTTATGTATGTTTGTAGAGACAGAATCAACACTAAGGTGCAAGAGACAAGGAATGGTAATGCTTCCTCTCTGCCTTTTGTGATCTGATCAGGAGTGGTTATGCTTCCTCTTTGCCTGCTGTGATCTAATTAGGGGCGGCTATGCTTCCTCTCTGCCTGCTGTGATCTGATCAGGCGTGGTTATGCTTCCTCTCTGCCTGCTGTGATCTTATCAGGAGTGGTTATGCTTCCCCTCTGCCTGCTGTGATCTGATCAGGAGTGGTTATGCTTCCCCTCTGCCTGCTGTGATCTGATCAGGAATGGTAATGCTTCCTCTCTGCCTGCTGTGATCTGATCAGGAGTGGTTATGCTTCCTCTCCGCCTGCTGTGATCTGATCAGGAGTGGTTATGCTTCCCCTCTGCCTGCTGTGATCTGATCAGGAATGGTAATGCTTCCTCTCTGCCTGCTGTGATCTTATCAGGAGTGGTTATGCTTCCTCTCCGCCTGCTGTGATCTGATCAGGAGTGGTTATGCTTCCCCTCTGCCTGCTGTGATCTGATCAGGAATGGTAATTCTTCCTCTCTGCCTGCTGTGATCTGATCAGGAGTGGTTATGCTTCCCCTCTGCCTGCTGTGATATGATCAGGAGTGGTTATGCTTCCTCTCTGCCTGCTGTGATCTGATCAGGAGTGGTTATGCTTCCTCTCTGCCTGCTGTGATCTGATCAGGAATGGTAATTCTTCCTCTCTGCCTGCTGTGATCTGATCAGGAGTGGTTATGCTTCCCCTCTGCCTGCTGTGATCTGATCAGGAGTGGTTATGATTTCTCTCTGCCTGCTGATGTGATCAGGAGTGGTTATGCTTACTCTCTGCCCGCTGTGATCTGATCAGGAGTGGTTATGTTTCCTCTATGCCCTTTGTGATCTGATCAGGAGTTGTTCTGCTTCTTCTCTGCCTGCTGTAATCTGATCAGGAGTGGTTATGCATACTCTCTGCCTCAGAGTTTGCATTTCATCTCTGTTGTTAATGTGCTGGGATTGTTGAAATTTCACCATTATGGGTTCTATTTCTTGTACCATGATAGTGCCATTATTATAAATGTTTATGGAGATATTAAGTCTCCTGGTCCTCCTCGTCCTGTACTCTGATTTGTATCTTTCCTAATGCCTGTGTTTTGATGTTCTTGTAATATTGTCTGAGAGTTTTGTCCCTGGTGGTGGTGCCCTGAGTAGAATAATGCATTTGGTTTTCCCCCTGTTGAAACCACTCAATAAGGTCTCTGGGTGTTTCTTGATGGCAACCAGTTTTATGACTTTTCTGGCTTCCATGGATCTGGCCTTCACAGGGAAGGTTATCTGTAATGTGTTAGGCCCCTGCTTGCTCCAGGTCATCCCCCTCCCTAACAGTGTAATTGTCGAGCCCAGGCTTTGGGGTACTCGGGTGTCAGGCTGCAAGGGTTAACACTCCTGTTGTCACGGGGAGTGGTGGCCACGCCTGACCCCGTGTCCTGGGCCTATCTTCTAAAAAAGGGGAATTATTTACAGGGGATTATATACAGTTTGTCGTGATGCCACCTGTAGTTTCTGGTGAGGTGTCACCAGCGCCGCCACAGTCCGCCGGAGGTAGATGGTAACGCGGCTACTGTGGTAAAGTCCTCCACAGGTAGGACTGAACCTCCGGGGTAGCGTTCCTGTGTAGAGGCAAGTTCATGCAAAAGAAGATGCAACAGAGACCAATTCACTTTTCTCCGGGTACTTTACTGTCATATGCATTGGTCACATACATAGTCACAGTTTAGCACTCCTGATGGTATGAGGACAGGTAGCTTAACGGGTGGCTGCAGGCAGATCCTAGGTGGTATGGTTGAACCCTCAGTGTGTGCCTTTGTGCTCTGACCCCATCTGTTCCTTCCTTCTTTCCAGTTAAATTATGAAGCCTGTAATAGGAACAAATGCCGAAATGCCCGCGCTGCCAAACAGGAATCACCAGGAAACGAAGAGTTAACTGGGCAGATTTTTCTTTATTTCATCCTACGCGTTTCGGAGCCTCTATCCGAGCTCCTTCCTCAGGGAACAACCTGAGGAAGGAGCTCGGATAGAGGCTCCGAAACGCGTAGGATGAAATAAAGAAAAATCTGCCCAGTTAACGCGTAGGATGAAATAAAGAAAACGCGTAGGATGAAATAAAGAAAAATCTGCCCAGTAAGCTGTCTGGGATAAACTTCCTCAAGTTCTTCACTCCCTTAGGCTGTCTGCACCTGGAAAAGCTTTCTTCCTTAAGCCCTTTCTTCTTCCTCCATCTCCAACTCCAGCAACTACTCCAACTACAACTCCCTAGAGGTGGTTTTTATTCCCTCCCGGGTAACCTCCCACCGTGTAAACTAGTGTGGGAGTGCTGGTTGTGGGTCCCTCCCACCATCCTAAAGTCCATCTGCAGCTGGAGTATCTGCACCTCTTTTATGGGTGCAGTACCCCTCTGTGACGCCTGCTTGGCGGGGCGCCACATAATCCCCAGGTTGTTTCATTTTAAAGGTCTTTCTTTTATATTTTCTATTGCATAATATACAGTCCATTGTTAGCAGTGTATTGGTATGGAGCCGTTACTTTGGATGCGTTAGGATCTATAAGACTATGTTCACACTGTGCATTTTTTATCCGTTTTTTCTGGTGCGTTTTCTCTTTTTCAGTTGTAAATCTGGATCAGCGCTTGAAAAAGACACATCAGAAATGGATCATCTGTTTTGTATCTGTTTTTGCTGCTTTTTCTGGTGCATTTTTTTAGTGGGAAAAGCGGATCAGAAAAGATTATTGTATACTAGTAAAAAGGCCCGATGCTATCGCATCGGGAGTGGGGTGAGATCAAGATGGGGGGCGGGCTGTTTGGCATTGGGGCCAGCAGCTGTGACTTCACCCTGTGGGGTATCAGCAGGGGCAGTGTGGGGAGTGAGGGCATGTGGGGGGGGGTAAGAGGGGTGAGCAGGGGCAGTGTGGGGAGGTGAAAGGGAAAAATAGCGGCAGTGTGGGGTGAGTGGGGGCATGAGCACGGGCAGTGTGGGTGATTGGGGGGGTAAGCAGGGGCAGTGTGTGGAGTGATAAGCAGGGGCAGTGTGGGTGATTGTGGGCAGTTGGGAGGGGGGGTGAGAGGGGTAAGCAGGGTGTATGGGTGAGTGGGGGGGGGAAGCTGGAGCAGTGTAGGTGAGTGGGGGTTAAGCAGGGCAGTGGGGGAGTGGTGAGGGCATGGGGGGAGTGAGTGAGCAGGGGCAGTGTGGAGGAGTTGGGGGACTATGGAGGGTAAGTGTGGGTGAGCAGGGCAGTGTGGGTGAGTTGGAGGGCTATGGAGGGTAAGTGTGGGTGAGATGGGGCAGTGTGGGTGATTGGGGGGTAATGAGGGGCAGTGTGCAGAAGTCAGTACAGCTGCCTCTGTAACCTTAGTTGAGGAGGGGGGTGGTGGTAGGAGACTGCAGGGCTGGTGGGGTGGGCCTGGAGGCTGCAATGACAGTGTGCCGGCGCGGCTGGCGGTATCAGAGCGGAGGCCGCCGCGGCGGGCACCGTGTGTGATGAAGGGGGCGGCAGATGCTGGCGGTGGCCCCTTGAGTAATAGCGCTCTCCCTGGCTGCGGCGGGCGGCGGGCCTGCAGGCTGAATGAGAGTGCGGTGGGCAGCGTGTGTGATGAAGGGGGCCACAGATGCTGGTGGCGGGCCCTTTAGTAATGGCGCTTCCCCGCGGCGGGCGGGGGGCCTGGAGGCTGCAATGAGAGGGTGCCGCGGGCGGGATCAGAGCGGGTGAGGCAGCACCGTGCGGGGGTGTGCGGTGACGGGAACCTGCAGGCAGCCGGCGTCAGGCAGCGCCATGGGTGTGCTAATATGGCAGTGCTTGCGGGGTAGGGATAATCCGCAGTTTTGCGCATGCGCCATCGCATCGGGAGGGCGTCACTGGCCCCCTGCGCACTGTTTGAGCAGCCTGTGCTGTGTTTAGGTCTGTGGTGCGCCTTGTGTCTGTGGCACCTCTGTCCCCCTTTACTCTCTGCCCCCGCCATGCGTTTAGGTCTATGGCCTCCCTCTTTTCATTTCTCTGGGCTCCTTCAGTATTTCTGGTCCCGTGTTATGTATGTGTGCTCCCCCCTTTAGAGTCAATGCTACCCTCTTCATGTCTGTGGCCACCCTTCAGTGTTTATGGTCCCCTCTTGTGTCTTACTGGGCACTCCTTTTGTGTGTATGTTACCCCCTTCATCTCTCAGGTCCCTTTAATCTTTGAGGTCCTTCCTTATGTGTGTCTGCCCCCTTTCACAGTCCCTGGCTACCTTTAGTCATTGTGGTGACCCCTTGTTTGTCTGGCCCTTCTTGTGTGTTTCTGGACCCCTGTATGTGTCTGCGAGGCACTTGTGTGTCTGTTTCGTCTCTTTCATGTTTCTGCACCCCCTTCCATCTCTGTGCTCCCTTGAGTGGTTGTGGTTCCCTCTTATGTCTCCCTGCCCCCCCCCCTTCTGTGTGTATGTTATCGCCTTTATCTTTGAGGGCTCCTTGAGTGTTTGTCATGGCCTGTTATGTGTCTGTGCCCCCCTTCAGTGATTGTGGTGACCCCTTGTCTCTGTGCCCCCCCCCCTTTAGAGTATCTGGAGCTCTTTATGTGTGTCTGCTGCATTTTCCTGTCAGCTCACCGTGTTTAGTGTTTCTGCAGCCCTCTTGTGTGTGTGCAGTTTTTGTGGTCCCCTCTTATGTGTCTCTGTCTTGTCTTTAATGTTTCCTCTCCCCTTCTGCCTCTCCGCCTCCTCTTCTCTCCTTCCCAGCTGTGACAGCTCCATGTCCTAGCTGGGAAGCAGCGTAGAGTAGAGGAGGCAGAGCTAGGGTGATGCACGGTCATGTGAATGCTCACATGACTGTGACATCACCAAAGGTCCTATGTGAAGAGGTAAGTACGTGGGGGGTGTGCGGCCGGTAAAGGGGGGCGCGGGGGTGTAGTGTGGGGAAGAAGCGGACACTGGAAGGGGGGGAGGGTGTAGTGCGGGGGTATGTGGGGGTGTATTACAGGGGGTGCGGGTGGTGTAGGGGAGGTGCGGGGACGGGAGGCTGCAGGGTGCCGCTGGCAGCTTTGGGAGTGGTAATATGGCGGCGATTCCGGGATAATCACCAGTTTTGCGCAGGCACCATGGCTTGATAGCGGCACAGTGGCCGGAAGCGCAAAACTGGTGATTATGTATAGAGATACACTGGAGCTAGTCAATTTAAAGGGAGACTCTACCTTTCCAATTGGATTAGGTTCAGTCAATTCTAATGAATTTTGTAGCTGCTAGTAAGCCTTGTGGGGACTTCCGTGCATTATCCCTCCTAAAATTGTCTTAATAGTATATTTGATGTGGGCCCAGCGCTAACAAACCCTTTTAACAATGGCTATCGATTAACCATGCCAAGACTCTATTAATTAACCGTTATTCCGGATGTTTATTTAAACATTATATTTTCATGTGCATAATAAAAAATTCTTAAAAAAATTAAATAAAAAAATATTTTGATAAATTCTTATAAAAATATTAAAACCAAAATTCAGATATCCTTGATTATTATCACGCTATCGATTTATTCTTGTACTAGGGATTAATCAAATGTCTCACATTAATTATCCAACCCAAATTAATCATGTAATCAAAAAGTCCGAAGGACACAAGGGCGATTTTGGAAAAAATACATTGTTTATTTAGGATTCTTGACACAACAAGTTTAAAATCCTTACATACATATAACAAAAATTAAGAGGGTGAAAAGAGAACCATATGAATATCGACCAAAAGGTCACTGTATATCATATAAGGGATAGAGTTGTTGCAATATCCGGTGGTACTACATTAGGGAAGGCCAGGTGACTATGCGGTAGGTATGTCATAAGTAAATGGCCCATAAATTGATGTCATATAATGCACTAAATAATCACAACTGTACAGGAGAGATCGTAAGAGCATATACATCTGTCCTCATCATTTGATACAACCAATCCCTCTTAGAATTAGAGGATTAGTACCGAAAGAGAACTAACAATTGCCTCCACTTCTCAAATGCTATCACCTACCATTATGTACAGGAATCATTTAGATATCATTTATCACAGGTGTGGATACAAACACCTAGACAGCATCCACTCAAGGGTACTGCGTGCTTAATATAATCATACCCCCACAGTGAATTACCATAGTCAGTGAGAGTGTGTGCAGTTCAACAGGTAGCGGTGTTCAGTAACACTCATATACCACCATAGTGTCACCACAGTGTCCTACCACACTCTCAACTTAACAGGCTACCCACTGTGAGATCCCCATGGAACGGAGTCCAAAAGGGAAGAGTGTCTAGGAAGATCATCACAGGGTGACCCCCTGAGGAAGTCCTACGACGAAACGCGTAGGGGTTAGGTGCAGGCCAGGACGTGACTCATTGTAACACCTACGGAGGTATGTGGTATTGTCCCTTAATGATTTCAGACACAATGTGTTTTGGTTACATATGATTTTCCTAGACACTCTTCTCTTTTGGACTCCGTTCCATGGGGATCTCACAGTGGGTAGCCTGTTAAGTTGAGAGTGTGGTAGGACACTGTGGTGACACTATGGTGGTATATGAGTGTTACTGAACACCGCTACCTGTTGAACTGCACACACTCTCACTGACTATGGTAATCCACTGTGGGGGGTTTGATTATATTAAGCACGCAGTATTTTTGAGTGGATGCTGTCTAGGTGTTTGTATCCACACCTGTGATAAATGATATCTAAATGATTCCTGTACATAATGGTAGGTGATAGCATTTGAGAAGTGGAAGCAATTGTTAGTTCTCTTTCGGTACTAATCCTCTAATTCTAAGAGGGATTGGTTGTATCAAATGATGAGGACAGATGTATATGCTCTTACGATCTCTCCTGTACAGTTGTGATTATTTAGTGCATTATATGACATCAATTTATGGGCCATTTACTTATGACATACCTACCGCATAGTCACCGGGCCTTCCCTAATGTAGTACCACCGGATATTGCAACAACTCTATCCCTTATATGATATACAGTGACCTTTTGGTCGATATTCATATGGTTCTCTTTTCACCCTCTTAATTTTTGTTATATGTATGTAAGGATTTTAAACTTGTTGTGTCAAGAATCCTAAATAAACAATGTATTTTTTCTAAAATCGCCCTTGTGTCCTTCGGACTTTTTGATTACATTGTACTAGGGATGTACACTTTCTTTGATGGCCTTGTGGCTCCCCTGGGATGTCTGTGGATTCCTAAAAATATACAGTATATTAGTATTTATATATAGATCTCAGCTATAGGCCATTTTATAGATAAACAGAGGAAAGCCGAGGAATATCTGAATTTTGGTTTTAATATTTGAATTTTTTTTTCCATTCCTTATTTAAATTTTTCAAAAATAACAAGACATGGTACAAAATATTATCTTTTCATACATGTTACTTATCTCTATTAGCATTCATGTCATCCTTATATGGTATTTTAACAAAAGAAACATATTATAAATCTACAACATGTGGTTTCTCATTCTTTTGCATATACTACATTTTAACGATACAGAATCTATATTGCTTTTTATAGAAATATAGGAATGTGGAAAACATGAAAATTTGAAAATGTAGAAATATATAGCTGTATATGTATATAACTCCCATGGCTGCGACCCATGGAATATTATCCTCTCCTCCAGGGTGGATTTGATTTGTCGTATTTTTCGCTTTATAAGACGCACCTGATTATAAGACGCACCCCCAAATTTTGGTGAAGGAAAAGAGAAAAAAATTTTTTTAATGTTAAATGGGGTTCATCTTATAATGCCAGTGTCCGTCTTACAATCAGTTTATATGTCCCCTATTCTGGTATATTTGTCTCCATTCTGGTATATGTGCCCCCTCCTAATTAAATGGTCCCCCACCTGGTATCCATGCCCCCATCCTGGTATGTTTCCACCTCCTGATATATGATCCCCCTCCTAATATATGGTCCCCCACCTGGTATCCATGCCCCATCCAGGTATGTGGTCCACCTCCTGATATATGGCCCCCTTCCTAATATATGGTCCCCTCCTGGTATGCATGCCCCAATCCTGGTTTGTTCCCCCTCCTCATATATGTCCTAAAATGGGGGACATGCATCCTGCTACATAGCCCCCCAACTCTTACCGAGGGAGGTTTGTGGTGGTACTCCGGGGCCATGGAGGTTGGGTCCTAAGCAGGAGCTGCGGGGTGCCACAGATGTTGGGGCTAAGGCAGGAGCTGCTGGGGTGCCACAGATGTTGGGGGCTAAGGCAGGAGCTGCTGGGGGTGCCACAGATGTTGGGGGCTAAGACAGGAGCTGCTGGGGTGCCACAGATGTTGGGGGCTAAGGCAGGACCTGCTGGGGTGCCACAGATGTTGGGGGCTAAGGCAGGAGCTGCTGGGGTGCCACAGATGTTGGGGGCTAAGGCAGGACCTGCGGGGGTGCCACAGATTTTGGGGCTAAGGCAGGAGCTGTGGGGGTGCCACGGAGGTTGGGAGCTGTAATGTACAATAATTAGATCTGCCTCTTTAAGAAAACTAGGTCTGTTGTATGATGGGTAAGGAGGAGAAGGAGGTGAGAGATTAAGTTTTGGTTTCACTTTTGGAGCATGCTGCTGGAAAGATGGTTATGCTATATGATGGAGAAAGATAGAAGACAAGAATAAAGTACAGTTAAAGTTTACTCTTGTGAATGCCTCATATCGTGTGAATATTACAACTGGCGACGAGGATGGGATGATATAGCCACTGGCTGCTGTAAGTACTGATCACTGTTTACTGCTTCACATACCAGCATCACTGAGAGACTCTATCATGGCTGAATACTTACACAGTTTCCCACAGTTTGATATGACTGATGCTACTAATCTCTCCCATAACTGGAGAAAATGGCTAAACAGATTAGAGAACTTTCTAGAAGCCGTGGACATAAAAGAGGAGAAACGAAGGAAGGCTGTACTCTTACATTGTGCAGGCTCAGGAGTCTATGATGTTTACAGCACATTACCTGCAGCCGAGACAGACACATACAGGAATTGCACCAAAGCTCTCACTGACTACTTCAATCCCAAACAAAATATCAGATATGAAAGATACAAGTTCAGAATTGCTAAGCAGCTCCCAGAAGAATCCATAGACACTTATGTCACCCGGCTGAGAGAGCTGGCACATGGATGTGCATTCACAGATGTAGATGATGAAATTCTAACCCAAGTAATTGTCACCTGCTCATCCAATAACATAAGGCGCAAGGCTCTGCAGCAGGATCTCTCTCTACATGATTTACTCAAAAATGGCCCGTGCTATAGAAACAGCAGATCATCAGGCTACTGCAATGGAGAGTGGGGATCATTTACATGTGCATAATCTCAAGCATAAGAATGCCCAAGACAAGCAAACCCCAAAACAGAGGAAATGCTATAGATGTGGACAGGATTTCCCTCACCACCTGAACAAATGTCCAGCTATAGGACAGACATGCAGTAAATGTGGAAAAGGGAATCATTTTGCAGCTGTCTGCAGGTCAGCACAATACAAGTCTTCTCTGCCTCTGACAAAGCCCGCAAATATAAAAATGATAAATCAGGACACAGAAGAAATGTCTGGGACGGAAAACTATGTGTTCACCACTTCTGCCACTGGCTCCGTACAGTCTCCCTGAATCACACTCCCAATCTGCAACACCAATATCACCTTTACAATAGATACGGGTGCTTCAGTGGATATTATAGACAGCACTGCATATGAACAATTGAAAAATAAGCCAGTTTTACAGCAAGTGAACACAAAAATCTTCCCATATGGATCTACAACACCTCTAGCCACAAGAGGACAATTTGACACGGAAATCAGTTATAAAGAAAACAGGCATAAAACCACTTTTCACACATTACAAGGATCGGGAGGCTGTCTTCTCAGCTATCACACTGCATTGAAGCTAGGTCTCATCCAGATTATTCATACCATAACTGACCCGGCAGATATGGATGTACAGGCCATGGTAAACTGTTTTCCCTCCTTATTTAGTGGTTTGGGGAAATTAAAGGACTCTCAAATACATCTTCATGTGGACGACAGCGTTCGTCCGGTAGCCCAACCACATAGACGCATTCCTTTTCACCTGAGAAAGAAGGTAGAAAAAGAACTTAAATTCCTTATGGATGAGGACGTCATTGGCACTGTTACTGGTCCCACTCCGTGGGTCTCTCCACTTGTGGTAGTTCCAAAACCAAAGACTCCAGAGCAGGTGAGACTGTGTGTTGACATGCGCCTACCCAACACCGCTATCCAGAGAGAAAGACATATCTCACCCACGATTGATGACATCATTCATTTATTAAATGGAGCGACCGTCTTTTCAAAGCTCGACCTCAATAAAGGCTATCACCAATTAGAACTGAGTCCAGAATCCAGATACTTAACAACATTTTCCACACATGTGGGCCTCAGAAGATATAAAAGATTGACTTTTGGAGTCTGCTCAGCAGCAGAAATTTTTCAGGATGCGATAAGGAGCGTCATTCAACACGTTCCAAATGCCTTTAATTACAGTGATGACATACTGGAGTTTGGTAAAACTCAAGCTGATCATAATCGTGCTCTATACAACATCTTCGAATGCCTGCTCTCTGCTGGACTCACTTTAAACAAAGAAAAGTGCGAATTTGATAGAAGTTCATTAGAGTTCTATGGTCACATCTTCTCGGAAAAAGGAGTACAACCTGACCCTAAGAAAGTAGAATCCATCAAGACAGCCTCAATTCCACAAACTGCCAGTGAAGTACCCTCTTTTCTTGGAATGGCAAGCTACTGTGCTAGATATATTCCAAATTTTTCAACTATCAGCAGTCCATTAAGAGAACTTACAAAGAAAAATTGTGTTTTTCAATGGTCCCAAGACTGTCAGGCCTCTTTTGAAACAATTAAAAATGAACTTTGCTCAACCGCTACCATGGCTTATTTTGATCCGGCACTTCAAACCAAATTAATTGTGGACGCCAGTCCCGTGGGGCTGGGTGCTATCTTAGCACAATATAAGGATAATAATCAAGATCCTCACATCATTTCTTATGCAAGTAAAAGTTTAACAAGCACTGAAAAGAAATATTCACAACCTGAAAAAGAAAGCTTGGCAGTTGTCTGGGGATGTGAACACTTTCACTTATTTCTCTATGGAGCTCCCTTCACCATTGTCACTGACCATCAAGCACTCCTTACGATCTTTGGAAATCCCAGAGCTAAAATGCCTGCACGCATTGAACGATGGGGTCTACGTCTACAGGACTATAACTACAAAATTGTTCACAAACCTGGAAAATACAGCAATCCGGCTGACTATCTTTCAAGACATCCTATGAATGATGCCTCACCTGAGCGATCCTCCATTGAAGAATACATACGCTTCATTACAGCTCATGCAGTGCCTAAAGCACTCTCCATTGATCACTTTGTGAATGCAACAATGAGTGACAAGACGCTATGTGCTTTAATAGAAATCATACAAAATCGAAGGTGGCATGAAATTCAAAAAGAAAAATTTCCCGAGTCTGAGATTGATCTGAAGGAATTAAAACTATTCTCAAGTGTACGGGATGAATTATCAGTCACTGAAGAACACCTCATTCTTCGAGGTACCAAACTGTTGTACCTAAAACTTTGCGCAACTTAGTCATACAGATCGCACATGAAGGTCATCTGGGAATTGTTGGTACTAAAAAATTACTTAGAGAAAAAGTGTGGTTCCCAAACATGGATCAATTGGTGGAAGAGAAGATTAGACATTGCTCCACCTGTCAATTCATTACTCCATCATCAAACTTAGAACCACTGCAAATGTCTCCGCTACCCACTGCTGTCTGGGAGGAAGTGGCAGTCGACATATATGGACCATTACCCAATGGCCAGTACATTCTAGTAACAATTGATGAATATTCTAGATACCCTGTCATTTCGTTCATATCTTCAACATCTGCCACTAGTGTCATTCCAGAACTGGATGACATATTCTCTGCATATGGCATTCCAAGAGTGGTTAAAACAGACAATGGACCTCCGTTCAATGGACATGTGTTTACACAATTTTCTGAATACTTGGGGTTCAGTCACAGGAAAATCACACCTTGCTGGCCACAAGCCAATGGTATAGTAGAACGTTTCATGCGCACTATGGGGAAAAGAGTCAAGGCAGCGAGTCTGGAGCACACCCCGCTGAAACAGTCATTATACAAATTCATGCGCAATTATCGTAATACGCCACATTCTACTACTAATGCTGCTCCAGCTCATCTAATGTTCAACAGAACTCCACGGATACGTATCCCTGATGTGACCAGTCATCCCTTACCAAGTGACTCTTCTGTGCGATCAGCAGACTCTGCTAACAAACAAGCTATGAAACGTTATGCAGACAGAAGGCGAAGGGCACAGCCAAATGCCATCAAAAAAGGGGATGTTGTCGTCGTGCGTCAAAAACCAACCAACAAGACCTCAGCTACTTATAATCCTGCACAATACAATGTTACTGATAAGAAAGGCAGCATGGTCACGGCTGAGCGAAATGGACACTTCATAACTCGAAATTCTTCACATTTTAAAATCATACCGCAAAATGATGGTAATGATCTTCCTCTGGTGGAAGACTTGGTACTCGATGGTGGGGAGGACCACCCGGAAGTGAACAATTCTTCAATAATGGACACACTCACTGAGCCCAGACGCTATCCAACACGAGAAAGGAGGGCTCCATCGCGGCTTATTGAAGAAGTATAAAAGAGAAAAGAACAGAAAACATGCAGAGTTCTTTTTGGTTGTTGTTTTGTTGTTTTTTTTGTTGTCTTTTGTGTTTTTTTTTGTTTCTCTTCGGAGCCTGATTTGAATAGACTAAATAGGCCAAAACCGACATATATATTTATTGGACATTTTCACATGGTTATATTGTCAGTGTATTTCTTCTAAGTTGTAAAAAAAAAGAAAAAAAAAAAAAAGGGGATGATGTAATGTACAATAATTAGATCTGCCTCTTTAAGAAAACTAGGTCTGTTGTATGATGGGTAAGGAGGAGAAGGAGGTGAGAGATTAAGTTTTGGTTTCACTTTTGGAGCATGCTGCTGGAAAGACGGTTCTGCTATATGATGGAGAAAGATAGAAGACAAGAATAAAGTACAGTTAAAGTTTACTCTTGTGAATGCCTCATATCGTGTGAATATTACAGGAGCCAAGGCAGGAGCTGTGGGGTGTTGCGCCGTTCTCCGGTGGGCGCTGCCATTATTATTTCCCAGCATGCATTGCCGGTCTGGCAATGCATGCTCTTGTGTCCAGAATTGTCCGTGAATCGCGGTCTGCGCATGCGCCGCGGCCATTTTATTGAAGACTGGAGAACATAGTACTGGAATTCAAAGAAATGGCCGCGGCGCATGCGCAGACCCCACCCGCGGCCATTTACAAGAGCATGCCATGCAATGCAGACCGGTAATGCATGCTGGTAAATAATAATGGCGGCGCCCACCGGAGACCGGCGCAACACCCCCACAGCTTGTGCCTTGGCCCCCAACCTCCATGGACCGCATCAGGCGCCTCCGATCCACCCCCCCCCCACCCCACATCCCCCCTAGGTAATATATTTTTTTTTTTACATTTATTTTAACTTTTTTTTTTTACATTCTCTTTTTAAGGCGCACCCCTGTTTTCCCTGTTAAGTGCGTCTTAAAAAGCGAAAAATACGGTAAATCTAACTGATTTAAATCACGATTTAAATCACTAGTCAGTAAGGCTTGATTTAAATCAGTGATTTAAATCAAAGTTTCTACCTAAACTAGTTCTTGCTACTTTAACATGCAAGTAGATGAAGATTTTTAGAATCACTTTTTATATTACTTTTTTCTCCCCAGTTTAATGGGTTAATCATTCATGTTTGGACACCACTGTTCTGTTGTACTTAGGAAGGAGAAAAATAATCCTGACCTTAATAACAATTTAAATAGATTTATTCAACTGAAACAATAACAACATTACAGCATAAGTTATTTGCTTAAACAAACATCCATGTTTCTTAACTAATTTGGCTAAACAAAATATATATACATTTTAAGAAACTTAGACTGTCAGCCCAGCCTACACATGAAAAACTTAAATACTACTGTCCCTGCTGTCCTCTGTAGCTCACTTGTCGTCATCTTCATCATCATCATCTTCTTTGTTCCTATTCATAATCTGGAAAAGAAAAACAAGCTTTCCTGCTTTATTGGGTCCCAACCGATTTCTCAATTTAGAATGAATGAGTCCAAAGGAAGAGAATATTCTTTCAACGCCTGCAGAAGAAGCTACTGCTGTTAAAAGTGAAATCATTACTTGAACTGTCTCTAAATCCAAGCGCTTAAGTGACTTCCACCAGTTTACTGGTGTGACCTTCCTTAAAATATCTTCAGCAAACATATATTTCTTGAATGATTCCCCCTTAGCTCTGAAGTTTATTATAGTTGGCATTAAAGATGGATGATTGCTGGATACCCATGTCATAGCTAACTCCTCTTCCTCAGCACTTAGGTTTTGACCCTGATATTGGATATTGACAATATTTGCCAAAAAATGAGCTGGAGTCAGTGCTTGTCCCATTCGTTTGTTTACTGCTTGTAATTTAATTCTGTCCATGTGTAGTTCTGTTTTTTGTCATAAATGATGTTTATTAACTTTTTCAAACGTAAACATCGTAATATACAAAGGAAGGGGATAAACAGCCCCATGCATGTCATATAAATCCGTACATCAAAACATGTATACAGGATGAGTATGCAATGGGGGAGGGGGGAGGAAATAAAATACGTAGGGATAAACGGAAACATCCGGGGAGATCCATATAGAAGGGGGAGAAAGAGCAAGCAAAAGTAAAGAGGGAGAAGAAAAGATCAGAAAAGAAAACAGAGGGCTGCCATTCAGCTATATATATCAGATCAGCAATTGGGTTTCCATCCCAGGCGCCCCATCCCGAAACCTCTTTACTCCTCCAGGAAGGGGGGAGGCCAAGGGATGAGAGGCCCAGCATTCCCATGCGTCTCCCACATATCTCGTGTCCAATGTCCATTGCTAAAAAGTATTCGTATGTGAACATAAGATTCAGCCGGGACGTCAAATCATTCAGCGCAGGGGGGTTAGGGGATTTCCATTTTACCACAATGGCCTGTCTAGCTGCTATCAATACAAAAGTGGCGACGTATCGCGAGATTGGGGGCAGACCCTCCAATCCAATGTGCAGAAGCGCCATTTGCGGGGTGAGGGGGACCGAAACCTGCATAACAGATTTCATCAGACCCTCCACCAACGTCCAAAACTGCGAGACACGCGGGCACGCCCACCAGGTGTGCGTTAGCGTACCTCTTTGACCGCAAAGCCTCCAACACAAGGGTGAGGATCCATGTCCGAAGGCCGCCACCCTTACAGGTGGGAGATACCACCGCAAATGCATTTTCTTAAGCTGCTCGACATGATTGATGCACCTCGTCGCCTGAGTCACCATGCGAGCCGCTCCAACCCATTCATCCTCCGTTGCTGTGAAAGCCAGGTCTCTTTCCCATTTTGACCTGTACAAAAAGCCCAGCCTCGACTCCTCCTCTAGTAGGCCTGCATAGATCGCTGCTAGTCCCTTAAAAGTAGTTTGCAAGGTTGTCAGTAGGGAGCGCAGCGGGGAGGGGCGGGGAGGAGTTCACGCGATCCTATAGCGGCAACCCGCCACGAGGTGGGAGACTTGACAGAGCTGAAAACATGTGTGCAGGAGGGACGGGTATTTGGCTACAAAGTCGCCGCTGGAGAGGATACCTCCAGCCCCCGCTAAATCAGAGAGGGTCCTTAGTCCATGCGCCTTCCAGTCCGTCAGCCTCAAAGAGGGGACAAGTAGCCCCAGGGCCTCAATGGTGATCTCCGAGGCCGGAAGCCTCAACCATTCCTCCGGCACACGTCTCCAGATCCGCACCAACGCCTCCACTGTTGCTGGATAGCCAGGAAATGTCACTGGCCCCAGCGATTCGGCAGCCAGAAGGTTCCGAAGAAAACCTCCCGGGACCTGCGACTCCTCCACCCCCGTCCACCCCGGAGGCTTCTCGCCCCTCCACCATACACGGGCGACTTCCAGAATGGAGGCCCGATAGTATGAGACCACGTCAGGCACCCCCATTCCCCCCTCCATCAATTTACTATACATTATCCGTCTGTGCACCCAGGGTCTCCCCGTAGCCCAGACGAACTGATTCACTCCCCTCTGTATCTGTGTCAGTAAGCGTAACGAGAATACTAAAGGTATGCATCTGAACATGTATAGCAATCTGGGTAGCCAAGCCATCCTGAACGCCTGAATCCTTGCCATCCAGGAGAGAGGTTTCAGCAGTCGGGGGTCTGACGCCCCTCCCAGCGCCTCCAAAAAGGAAGACGCATTCCGCTTCACCACCGTGGCGCAGGAGCATAGAGTGATCTCTAGATAGGGAATACCCTCCGGTGACCATCGGAAGGGGAGAGACCCCGACAGCGCATCGGCTATATCCTGGGGGACATTGACAGGGAACACTAGAGATTTTGAGGCATTGAATTTGTAGTAAGATACGTCTGCGAATGCGTCCAGCAGGGACAAGGCCCTCGGCAACGATACCCCCGGATCAGAGCAGGTGATAATCACATCGTCGGCATACAAACCAACAATATGATTCTCCCTACCGACCATAATCCCCTTCAAGACAAGAGTCAGCTCGAAAGGATGCTGCCAACGGTTCGATCACCAGAGCATAAATGAGGGGAGACAGAGGACATCCCTGCCGGGTCCCATTCGTGATCGTGAATGGTTCCGAGAGGTATCCCGAGGCGAACACTCTGGCGGAGGGGTTCGAATATAGACTCATGATCGAGGAAAGGATCAGGCCCTCCAGCCCAAACCTCCTCAAGACCCCGGTCAGGTATCCCCATTGTACCCTATCAAACGCCTTTTCGGCGTCCAATGACAGGAATACACTGGGGGTACCCTTCCTCTCCGCCAGTTCAATAAGGTCTAGTATCCGCCTCGTGCCATCCCTCGCCTGGCCTGATCCGGCCGTACCACCAAAGGGACCACCCCCACCAAACGCATCGCCAGAAGCTTCGCAAAAATCTTTACGTCTGTATTTAACAATGAGATCGGACGATAGCTTTCCGGCTTCTCGGGATCTTTCCCTGGCTTGGGAATAGTAACAATGGTTGCTTCTAAAGCGAGCACCGGGATATTGCCACCGTCCCTCCAAGCTGTAAACAAGCGGAGGAGATACGGTGATAAGATGGTGCTAAACATCCTATAATAGTCGTTAATAAACCCATCAGGTCCCGGAGCTTTACCTGACTTCAGGGACGAGATCACTCGGGCAACCTCCTGCAGAATAAAAGGGCGGTTAAGGGTCTCCAGAGACTCAGAGGGGATCTCCGGTAGTTCCAACCCATCCAAGTACTTAGCAATTGACTCCGCAGAGGGTTGAGGAGTTGTGGGGTCCCCCGACAGGTTATATAATTTGGCATAGTATGTGGCAAACGTTTCTACTATCTGTCTTGGATCTCTAACAAGTCGGTTCGCGGAGTCTCTCATGGCAGCTATGGTAGACTTTGCTGTACGTTTCTGTAAGCGTTTTGCGAGGAGGCGGCCTGCTCTGTCGCCCATTGCCCGTCTCATATTGTCGCAGTAAAAGAGAGCGCAATTGCGTGTGGAGGGTCGTTATTTGCGTCAACAGAGTCGGGGACGGGCTGGACTTATTAGCTTTTTCTAGATGTTGTATTTGATCAACCCATGACTTGCGTTGTGCATCCCTGGCTCTCTTTCGTCTCGCTGCTTTTTGAAGCAGGAGACCTCTCATGATCGCTTTATGGGAGTCCCATATCGTCGAGTTAGAGACCTCGCCGTTATCATTAATCGCAAAAAAAGATGTAAGATCTTCCTCAATAGACGCCACCACTCCTTGATCCAGAAGCAGGTCCGGGCCCAGACGCCACCTCCTCGTTGTCGTCCCCCCACTGCCCAGGGCTACCTCCAACGACACCGGCGCGTGATCTGACCAAGTAATTACCCCCACTTCAGCAGTCCGGCACACTTCCAGGGAACCATCTCCCACCAGGAAAAAATAAATCCTGGAGTAGGTTCCATGGGGGCCAGAATGGAACGTATAGTCCCTCTCTGCTGCATGGAGGTAGCGCCAGATGTCGTGGAGGCGGAGCTCCCGAGTCAGCGGGAGAAGGTCTCCACGTGTTCGAGCCACCAGAGCCGAGGAGTCCAAACGCGCCTCCATTACAGCGTTGAAATCACCGCATATTATGAGGTGTCTGACCGCTACTTCCCGGATCTTGGCAAAATTGGACCGAAGGAACCTCCCCTGGGCCTGCTTTGGGGACATATACTGTCGCTAAGGTGTACGAGACGCCAGAGATGTCACACAACAAGATTATATATCTGCCCGCCGGGTCCACTAAAACTTTCTTCTGTTCAAACTGTAGAGATGCGCTAACCATCAAGCAAACCCCTGCTTTTTTTGCGACATGATTAGAAAAGTAAATATGGGGGTACCTCGGATTGGACAGTCGTCTATTATCCATTTCCAGCAAGTGCGTTTCCTGTACGCATACTATGTCTGCTCGTGTCCGAGACACCTCCCTCCACAAGAACGACCTTTTTGCCGGAGAATTCAATCCTTTAGCGTTAATGGACACAATCTTGAAACTCATGGCGAGTCTGTGAGAGACGATGGTGTGGACAGCCCAGCTTCAGCCGCAGTTAACCAGCTGAATGACAGTTGAGAAAGAAACTATAAAACAAAACAAAAAAGAGAAAACAGAGAAAGAGAAAAAGAGCTGAAAGTAAGGAGGACAAGACAGAGCGACAGACGGCAAAGATTACAAGAGGGTGTGGGGAAAGAAGGGGATAGACGGGTACAAAGGGGGAAACGGGAAGATAAGGACGGGGACAAATAGGTGGTTAACCAAAATTAAGACCAAAAAAGTTAGGACCAAATGTAGCAAAACGGTTAGGGGGAAAAAAAAAGGGAACAACAGTATATCAGTAAGAAAAATTACAGCTACTCATTAACATAGATGTAAACATTAAATTGCTCACAAACATGAGCTAAGGGGGAAGTACACCCGCGTAGGAGAGGGGTATCTCTCCTAACATCTCCCTAACACCCACACATAGTTGAGAGTCAAGGGTTAAGCGGGTTACTTCAGGACTAACTAGGCGTCACCCAGGAGGTTCACCCAATAGTCCAAACAGAGAAGCCCAACATTCAGCAAAGGCGAGCCTCCTCCGGAACTCCATCAGGTATCACTGTCCCGTCAGGTACGGTTTGCATTTCGGCCTCGGTTCTCGGAGGGGATGGAGGATCTAGGTGAAGCCGCTTCCTCTGCTCCCTTCAGATGCCAATCCAGCAGTGCTTTTCTCAGTTTAATCGGGGAGGCAAACGAATGACGGGAGCCCTTGTATCGAAAGGTGACGTACACCGGAGTCCCCCAGGCATACTGTAGATTGTTGTCCCTTAGAACTGCGCAATATGGCGCGAATTTGCGGCGTCGCACCAGCGTCCCTGGCGAAAGATCTGGGAACATAGACCAGGAGTCGTATGGGTGCTCTGGGATAGGGTTCCGGCGCAGAGTGTGTAGGAGAACGTCACGCATCTTTGGCGTCACTAGGTGAACCATGACATCTCTGGGAAGGTCTTTATTTATCTTAGGAGAGCGCGGCAAGCGATAGATCTTTTCCACCTTAAGTTCTGTTAAGGCCGCGTCTGGTGCAATAATAAGGAAAAAGGGTAATACTGTCGCCTCAGAGATCTCCTCATCCTCCGTCTCCGCAATTCCTCGGATCTTTAAGTTACCCTGGCGGAATTTGTCTTCCATAGCCCACATGGATGCTTTTTAAATCTCGCATATCAACTCCCATATCATGGAAGTCGTCGGCCATAGCGTTGTGCGCCTCTGCATATTCAGCCATCTTGTTTTCTAGATAGCTTGTGCGCTCACCCATAGCGGCAACGTCCGCCCTCAACTCATGAACTATGTCCCGGACATCCTCCTTCATGGCGCGGCGTAAGTTGTCCAGTAGTCCCTGTATGGAGGCATGTGTGATCGGGGGTTCTTTGTCAGCTGTTTCTCCTAGCTCCCGCTCAGCCTGCTCGCGGGGGGAGCGAGGGGCCTGTGCAGAGCGGGAAGCCGCAGCCGCCGCCAGCGCCATCTTGGAAGGTGAGGGGACAGGGCGCTCAGGGTAAAGTAATCCGTTACCCTCTGCGAGGCTGTACGGGACCGAGACCCGGTCCTGGGCATGCCGGAAGGTAGAGGAAGCCGCAGGCTCTAAGAAGAAGTCGTTTTGGGCGGTATATCGCCGCTAAGCACCGAGGGACAGCTCACCTTCACCGGAGCTCACTGCTCAAGCGTCCTTCATTGTCTGTACCAGAACACGCCCCCCTGTAGTTCTGTTTTTAAGTGTTCACTCAGTTCCTTCCAAATTTCAACAGCATCCGCAATAAAACAGCTATTTTTCTGTATTTTGTTTAAAGCTTGAGAGATGGGTTTCAGGAAGCTCATCATATGTTCAACATTTCTCTTAAGCCCAATGTTGAGGATTTTGGCCGTGACAGTGCCATCTATTTTATCTCGATTTTCTTCACAAAGTGTCATCAGAATAGGCCAGTTTTTGATATACTGCTCAAAACAGTCCACCACAGAGTTCCATCCAACATCTTGTGGGAGCGTTAGCTTGGTTCCACCCATCCTTTTCAGAGCTGCTGCAGCAAAATGATTATTACGGAAGTATTTAGCAATTTTAACAACATTAGCCTTTATTTCTGGAACACTTAAGTCTTTGGCTAAGAGGTGCAGCAAATGAGCACTGCAACCATATGTTATTAGCAGCTTTGTATTCCCTCCCTGCCCTTCTAAATCTCTTCTCATCTTGGATACGTTTGCAGCATTGTCAGTGACCAAACTGCGTACTAGACATTTGAATTTTTATTCACATGTCGTTATAGCTTTTACTGCCACTTCTTGTAAGTATTCTGCTGTGTGTGCATTTCCTGCCTTACCGATAGGCGAAGGAGCTTCATTAAAATATTCCCAAACTGGGTCTCTTTTACGGCCTGCTGCCATTATAAGGAAAGAATGTAATAAACCTCAGATCGTACACACAAACAGATCCAGACTTGTCTGTCTGTGGCTATGCTGCAGTATTGTGCTCAAAGTTTCACTTTCATTTTCTTGTCTGCTTGCCCTTCCTCCTCCTCACACTTAGATTCACATTCTTCTTGTGTTGTGAAGATCTATTCCACTCCAAACAATCAGAAACATATTGTCTAACTTCTTGGACTTGGCACTGAAGGGGTTAATTCTGTATTCATTGGTTTGTAGAACAATAGGATTAAGGTCTTTTTCTCAACTCTGTTCATGTTGTAACATTTTTGCCGTGAAGAAGAGGCTGGGACCTCTGCGGAATCATTCAGTTTTGAGAACTGCGTAAGTAAAGCAAGCGTCTGTGATAATATAGGAGAGAAACTGCCCACTACAGAAACCTCTGGAAGAGCATGGCATTGTGAATGTTACACATATACAGCCTTTATTCTACTGAGCTAAACAACTCAGCTTTATCTCATGATGGAAGAACCTTTGGATGGTAAAATATTTTCCTCAATAAGCAGTTTATTGAAAAAAATCCGATTTAAATAAAAAAAATCTGATTTAAATCAAAAAAATCCGATATTTTTGATTTTTTTAAAAAAAACATAGATTTTTATCCACCCTGCTCTCCTCCAAGGAGCCTCTCATGAGTCCTCAGATGATGGGCAAATGATGAAATAGGTGTGTGTGTGTGTGTGGGGGGGGTCAGTGTCAGTCACCTCGCCTTCTCATCAATTGTCTTTGTCACCGTTTCCCACCCTTTCCCTCCACGGTTGCCATGTCCTGAGGAAGGTATCATGGGAATGTGTTTCGCAACTAGAAAGTACTTCCACTCTATGCAGATCTGAAATTTTGTTCAGCCAGCCCTTCACTGCGGGTGCATGCTGTTGCTTCTATTTCTGAACTATTAAATGTTTTACGGCTCCTACCATCACTGGCGCTGGCCCATGTTTTTTGGGATTATAGTTGTCTGATGGGAGCGATAAGAGTGCTTCCACTGCAGTCAGATCAGATTCTATGACATTCATGGATTGTATTATTGTATTGATTTCTGTCCAGAATTCTTTCAATTTCTGGCATGTCCAAAATATGTGGGTCAGATTGCCTCTCAATGCCCCACACCTCCAACATTTCCAGGACTCTGTTAACCTCAAGTATATAGTCTCTCAGGAGTGTAATACCATCTTGAGAAGAGCTTATAAGTCATCTCCTGTAGTAGTACACATCTGGAGAAGCCATGTGAATTCTGACAGAGTTTTGTTTTATCATCTTGAGATAGCGTGATACCGAGCTCAATCTCCCAAGAGTGTACGGCAAGTGGAAGGGTAATTAATGTGCTATCAAGTAAATTATTATATATCTTGGAAATGAGTTTAGGCAGTGGTTTCACGTTCACTAGTATCTCCAGCCACTTCCACCTAGTAGGTTCCCTCAGTGGGCTCCTGATCTTTTTCATATAATGAGCCACATGTAGTTCCTGAAGGAATGTCTGTGGTTGTTTTTTAGCTTCTATCGGCCACATATTCCTACATGGAATTTCTCCTCGTAGTAACCTAGAGATGGTTTTGTTTGGGAGTGTCCTCCATAGGCCATATGGGTCCAAGAATTCAGCATCTATGAAATATGGAATCATCATTATCGGGATTTTATCTAGGAACCCGCATTCAGGGAAGCACATCGGGACTAGCGTACATCTTACAGCTAGAGTAGTGGCCAGAATCTCATCAAAACCATCACTGTCCGGTAGGCTATTTGTCAATAATAGACTATTTATCTTAGGATGTAAAATTTGGAGTTCAATGTGTTGTTTGCTATCTTTAGAGGCCAACTGAGTGAGTTTCAGCTCTTGCCAAGTGTATTGCTCTGTAGTAGGAGATGAGATCCGGTAGTCCCAAACCCCCTCTCCTCTTAGGAAGCATGAGAATCTTATATATAAAACCCGAAGGCCACATCTGGAAAAGGCCACGCCCACTTCCGTGATGGTCGTCGCCCAGGCTCATCCAGTGCACTGTAGCCGGGCTGCCCCCGGCTACAGGCAGCGGCACAGGAAGTTCCGATCTTGGAAGTTCCGTGTGCCCTCCAGCCACTCCCCTCCACCCTCTTCCCTCCAGCCAGTAGCTAGATACCGGGAGGGCAGGGGGGGCCCATTGCCCGCCACCTCGGGGGGCCACACACACCATCGGGGTACCCGTGCTCCCTGCCGTGTGCCTAGAGAGGAGGGAGGGCGGGACTTCCTCTCCTGCAGCTCTGCCCACCCCTCCTCTCCTCCTACAGTACACCTGATGCCCGGCCCGCAGTGAGTCTGCAGCCCCACACGCTGCTCTGTCCTCCAGCCTGTGTGCCTCCCTCTGACCCCTCCAGCCTGTGTGCCTCCCTCTGACCCCTCCAGCCTGTGTGCCTCCCTCTGACCCCTCCAGCCTGTGTGCCTCCCTCTGACCCGTCCAGCCTGTGTGCCTCCCTCTGACCCCTCCAGCCTGTGTGCCTCCCTCTGACCCCTCCAGCCTGTGTGCCTCCCTCTGACCCCTCCAGCCTGTGTGCCTCCCTCTGACCCCTCCAGCCTGTGTGCCTCCCTCTGACCCCTCCAGCCTGTGTGCCTCCCTCTGACCCTCCAGCCTTGTGCCTCCCTCTGACCCCTCCAGCCTGTGTGCCTCCCTCTGACCCCTCCAGCCTGTGTGCCTCCTCTGACCCCTCCAGCCTGTGTGCCTCCCTCTGACCCCTCCAGCCTGTGTGCCTCCCTCTGACCCCTCCAGCCTGTGTGCCTCCCTCTGACCCCTCCAGCCTGTGCCTCCCTCTGACCCCTCCAGCCTTGTGTGCCTCCCTCTGACCCCTCCAGCCTGTGTGCCTCCCTCTGACCCCTCCAGCCTGTGTGCCTCCCTCTGACCCCTCCAGCCTGTGTGCCTCCCTCTGACCCCTCCAGCCTGTGTGCCTCCCTCGACCCTCAGCCTGTGTCCTCCCTCTGCCCCTCCAGCCTGTGTCCTCCCTCTGACCCCTCCAGCCGTTGCCTCTCCTGCCTGACCTCTCTGCCCCAGCCTGTGTGCCCCCTCTGACTCCCTACCCAGCCTGTGTGCCTCCCTCTGACCCCTCCAGCCTGTGTGCCTCCTCTGACCCCTCCAGCCTGTCGTGCCTCCCTCTGACCCCTCCAGCCTGTGTGCCTCCTCTGACCCCTCCAGCCTGTGTGACCTCCCTCTGACCCCTCCAGCGTCCTCTGCTCCTCACCGTCCTCTGACCCCTCCAGCCTTGTGCCTCCCTCTGACCCCTCCAGCCGTGCCTCTGCCCCTCCAGCCGTCCCTCTGACCCCTCCCAGCCTGTGTGCCTCCTCTGACCCTCCAGCCCTGTGTGCCTCCCTCTGACCCTCCAGCCTGTGTGCCTCCCTCTGACCCTCCAGCCTTGTGCCTCCTCGCCCCTCGCTGCTCCTCTCAACCCTCCAGCCGTCCTCTGCCCCTCCAGCTTCCGCTCCTCTGCCGCCCTCCACGCCTCCAGCCTCCTCTCCCCCTCAGCCCTCCTCTGCCCCTCCAGCCGTCCTCCTGCCCCTCCAGCCGTCCTCTGCCCCCTCCAGCCCGTCCTCTGACCCCTCAGCCGTCCTCTGACCCCTCCAGCCCGTCCTCTGCCCCCTCCAGCCTCCTCTGACCCCCTCAGCTCCCTCTGACCCCCTCCAGCGTCCTCTGACCCCCTCCAGCCGTCCTACTGCCCTCAGCCGTCCTCTGCCCCTCCAGCCGTCCTCTGCCCCTCCAGCCGTCCTCTGCCCCCTCCAGCCGTCCTCTGCCCCCTCCAGCCATCCTCTGCCCTCTCTCCAGCCTCCAGCCGTCCTCTGCCCTCTCCAGCCTCCAGCCGTCCTCTGCCCTCTCCAGCCTCCAGCCATCCTCTGCCCTCTCCAGCCGTCCTCTGCCCTCTCCAGCCTCCAGCCGTCCTCTGCCGCCTCCAGCTGTCCTCTGCCGCCTCCAGCCGTCCCCTGCCGCCTTCAGTTGTCCCCTGCCGCCTTCAGCCGTCCCCTGCCGCCTTCAGCCGTCCCCTGCCCCCTCCAGCCCTCCTCTGCCCCCTCCAGCCTCCAGCCCTCCTCTGCCCCCTCCAGCCTCCAGCCCTCCTCTGCCCCCTCCAGCCCTCCTCTGCCCCTCCAGCCTACAGCCCTCCTCTGCCCCCTCCAGCCTCCAGCCATCCTCTGCCCCCTCCAGCCTCCAGCCATCCTCTGCCCCCTCCAGCCTCCAGCCGTCCTCTGCCCTCTCCAGCCTCCAGCCGTCCTCTGCCCTCTCCAGCCTCCAGCCGTCCTCTGCCCTCTCCAGCCTCCAGCCGTCCTCTGCCCTCTCCAGCCTCCAGCCGTCCTCTGCCCTCTCCAGCCTCCAGCCGTCCTCTGCCCTCTCCAGCCGTCCTCTGCCCTCTCCAGCCGTCCTCTGCCCTCTCCAGCCTCCAGCCGTCCTCTGCCCTCTCCAGCCGTCCTCTGCCCTCTCCAGCCGTCCTCTGCCCTCTCCAGCCGTCCTCTGCCCTCTCCAGCCTCCAGCCGTCCTCTGCCGCCTCCAGCCGTCCCCTGCCGCCTTCAGCCGTCCCCTGCCGCCTTCAGCCGTCCCCTGCCCCCTCCAGCCCTCCTCTGCCCCCTCCAGCCTACAGCCCTCCTCTGCCCCCTCCAGCCTACAGCCCTCCTCTGCCCCCTCCAGCCCTCCTCTGCCCCTCCAGCCTACAGCCCTCCTCTGCCCCCTCCAGCCTCCAGCCGTCCTCTGCCCTCTCCAGCCCCCAGCCGTCCTCTGCCCTCTTCAGCCTCCAGCCGTCCTCTGCCCTCTCCAGCCTCCAGCCATCCTCTGCCCTCTCCAGCCTCCAGCCGTCCTCTGCCCTCTCCAGCCTCCAGCCGTCCTCTGCCCTCTCCAGCCTCCAGCCGTCTTCTGCCCTCTTCAGCCGTCCTCTGCCCTCTCCAGCCGTCCTCTGCCCTCTCCAGCCGTCCTCTGCCCTCTCCAGCCGTCCTCTGCCCTTCCCAGCCGTCCTCTGCCCTTCCCAGCCGTCCTCTGCCCTCTCCAGCCGTCCTCTGCCCTCTCCAGCCGTCCTCTGCCCTCTCCAGCCTCCACCCGTCCTCTGCCGCCTCCAGCCGTCCTCTGCCGCCTCCAGCCGTCCCCTGCCGCCTTCAGCCGTCCCCTGCCGCCTTCAGCAGTCCCCTGCCGCCTTCAGCCGTCCCCTGCCCCCTCCAGCCCTCCTCTGCCCCCTCCAGCCTACAGCCCTCCTCTGCCCCCTCCAGCCTACAGCCCTCCTCTGCCCCCTCCAGCCCTCCTCTGCCCCCTCCAGCCCTCCTCTGCCCCCTCCAGCCTACAGCCCTCCTCTGCCCCCTCCAGCCGTCCTCTGCCCTCTCCAGCCTACAGCCCTCCTCTGCCCCCTCCAGCCTACAGCCCTCCTCTGCCCCCTCCAGCCCTCCTCTGCCCCCTCCAGCCCTCCTCTGCCCCCTCCAGCCTACAGCCCTCCTCTGCCCCCTCCAGCCGTCCTCTGCCCTCTCCAGCCTACAGCCCTCCTCTGCCCCCTCCAGCCTACAGCCCTCCTCTCCCCCCTCCAGCCTCCAGCCGTCCTCTGCCCTCTCCAGCCTCCAGCCGTCCTCTGCCCTCTCCAGTTTCCAGCCGTCCTCTGCCCTCTCCAGCCGTCCTCTGCCGCCTCCAGCCGTCCCCTGCCGCCTCCAGCCGTCCCCTGCCCCCTCCAGCCGTCCCCTGCCCCCTCCAGCCGTCCCCTGCCCTCTCCCGTCGTCCGGGGGTGCCCACATGTTGACTCAGGATCCAGGCGCCGGAGAAGACGCAGGGATGGTGGTAAGTATAGCGGAGTGTGTGTGTGTATGTGTGTTTATGCGCTGACCACTCTGCCCACACCGCTGCACTGACCACTCTGCCCACGCCGCTGCGCTGAACACTCTGCCCACGCCGCTGCGCTGACACTCTGCCCACGCCGCTGCGCTGACTAATCTCACCAGTGCTAGCCAGTGAGCCACCATATACTCTGCTACCCACAGAGCCGCCTGTATACACACAATTAATTTCACCGCACTACCCTAACTATTAGTAAATAAACTATACATGGATTCTAGACTACCCGATTCTTTAGAATCGGGCTGCCATCTAGTCTTATATGAAATCCTAGCTCTCTTGTGTTTCCACACGAATTTTGAAATTATTGTATTTAGAGAACGAAAGAATAGGCTGGGTAGGAAAATTGGGACCATATTCATAACGTAGAATATTTTGGGAAGGATATATGATTTTATAATATTGACTCTTCCAAGCCATGAAAGCAGTGGGAGGTCGTATGTTCTCAGTACATTTTTAATATTACCAATGAGCGGAATAAAGTTCTGTCATATAGTGATTAGGGGTCGTTCGTAATTTGTATGCCTAGGTACTTAAGATTTTCTTTGGGCCATTTAAAGGGTGTGGAGTCCCAGAGGGCCTGTACCTCTCTCCTGGAGACCGTTATGTTTAGTGCTTCTGTCTTATCTAAATTTATTTTGAAATTAGATAATTCCCCAAAAGTGTCTAGGAGGCCAAGGAGCTCCGGCACCGCCACCGACAGGTTGGATATCATCAGTAACAAGTCGTCAGCAAAAGCCGCCGTCTTCACCTGAATGGATCCAATGTTAATTCCTTTTATGTTATCATTTTGACGGATCGCCTGCATTAACATTTCCATAACCACCACAAACAAAGTCGGGGAGAGAGGACATCCCTGTCTGGTCCCATTGCTAATGTTAAATTTATTGGATAAAAGGCCATTCACCCTGACCCTTGCCGTGGGGGAAGCATATAAGCCTAAAATCGCTTCTATGAAGGGGGAAGGAAAGGCGAATCTGCGCAACGCGTTGTCCATGAATTGCCAACTCACTCGTTCAAAAGCCTTCTCGGTGTCCGTTGAGAGGACGACGAGAGGCTTCCACATGTGCCTAGCGTACGAGACCACTTGTAAAACTTAAGTTGAATTGTCCTTTCCCTCTCGCCCCCTCACAAAGCCGGCCTGATCAGGGTGAATAAGGTTTCCCAGGACCAAATTAATTCTGTTAGCTAAAAGTTTTGCCCATAATGTCATATCCGTGTTCAGTAATCAAATTGGTCTGTAATTGTTGCACAAGGTGCCATCTCTCCCCTCCTTTGGTATTACAGTTATATAGGCTTCCAGGGCCTGTGGTGGTGGGATGGAGCCCGATAATAAGTTATTGAATAATTGTTCTAAATATGGTATTGGTGTATCTGCAAATTTCTTATAATAGATTGCAGGGAATCCGTCAGGGCCTGGTGCCTTTCCGTTTGGTGTAGATGCCAGAGTCTCCTCTACCTCCCTTCTCGTTATCTTGGCTTGTAATAATATTTGGCCTTCAGGGGTTATTTCAGGCAATTTGAGTGTGTTGAGAAAGGTTTGTATTTTGTTGTTAGCAGCAATAGGATCTGACACCAAGTCTGAAGAGTTTAAGTTATAGAAGGTATGATAGTAATGTCTAAATGCTTCTGCAATGTCTTCCGATTCTATTAGATCTCCGCCGCCTTTCTTCCGGATTCGCCGAACATAACAGCTCTCTTTTTGTTTTTTAAGCATCTTCGTGGTTAGTTTGCTACCTTTATTACCGTGCATATAGATCTTATGTCTACAGCGAGCAAATATTTTGGCCGTGGTAAAGTTCAGCAAATCCTTCAGTTTATTACGGAGTGATGTCAAATCTGACTGCGTCTCTTTGCTTTGTTTATTCTTATGCAGTCTCTCTATCGTGCTGATCTGATGCAGCGTTGAGGAGATTTCCTTCTCTTTTTGCCTCTTGATGTAAGATCCCAAGGCTATCAACACCGCCTTATGTGCTTCCCAAACTATTGGAGTGACCGTGTTATTTGATATATTTTCTCTAAAATATCTTTTCAGGGAGAAATTGATTTGGGCTAGGTGGTCGGGGCTACCCAACAATGTTTCATTCAGTCTCCAGGACAGGGTTTTTCTGGGGAGAGTGGAAACCTCAATCTCCATCAACACAGGAGCATGGTCAGAAATCGTTATATTACCTATTGAAGTGCTGCGGATTAATTTAATTGAATTTTCTTGTAGTAGGAAGTGGTCAAGTCTATGATATGTGTTATGTGGGATCGGAAAATATGTATAGTGTTTGGTTGTAGGGTGTTCTATTCTCCATGGGTCCACCAATTGCAGGTCTCTCAACCTATTAAGGAAGCTATCCCTTTGTTTTAATGAAGTAGAGGATTTCCCATTTGACGCGTCCATCAGTAGGTGTAAAGTCAAGTTGAAGTCGCCCCTACTATTAGTATTCCCTCTGTGAATAGACTTAGTGTATCTAAGGTTTTAAGGAGCCAGCTAACCTGTCCCTGATTTGGTGCATAGACGTTGGCTAGTGTAATTTTCGTATTGGCCAAGACCCCTATAACAAAAATATATCTGCCCTCTGCGTCAGATAGGTGGTCTTTCACTTCAAATGGGCAGCATTTTTTAAAAGCAATGCTGACTCCCTTAGACACTGTATTGGAGCAGCTATGTATCCAAGAGGGGTAACGAGAATACGTAATATTAGGTGTCCTTCCTTTTTTAAAGTGTGTTTCCTGGAGAAATAGAATTTGTGCGTTGTTTTTGTTTAAGAAGTTTAGGATCTGGCTACGTTTTGTCGGTGTATTCAAACCTTTCACATTGTAGGAAGCCACGACGACCATTCCCCCCATCCCTCCTTCAGTCGCAGCCATGGGAGTTGTTGAATGGTATCGTCTGTATCATACATCTGTTAGAGAAAACCGTCAAAATACATACTAAACTATTTACACATAAGTACCGTATATACTCGTGTATAAGCCGACCCGTGTATAAGCCGACCCCCCTACTTTTGCCCCCAAAACCTGGGAAAATCTATTGACTCGCGTATAAGCCGAGGGTGGACTCCAGCACAGGTATACAACCCCCAGCAGTGAGGTATACAGCAGCCTCCCCAGTGGTAGTATACAGCAGCCTCCCCAGTGGTAGTATACAGCAGCAGCCCCAGTGGTAGTATACAGCAGCCCCAGAGGTATATGCAGCCCCAGAGGTGTATACAGCAGCCCCAATATACAGCAGCCCCAGTGGTATTGCAGCCCCAGTGGTATTGCAGCCCCTATATACAGCAGCCCCAGTGGTATTGCAGCCCCTATATACAGCAGCCCCAGTGGTATTGCAGCCCCAGTGGTGTATACAGCAGCCCCTATATACAGCAGCCCCAGTGGTATTGCAGCCCCTATATACAGCAGCCCCAGTGGTATTGCAGCCCCAGTGGTATTGCAGCCCCTATATACAGCAGCCCCAGTGGTATTGCAGCCCCTATATACAGCAGCCCCAGTGGTATTGAAGCCCCAGTGGTGTATACAGCAGCCCCTATATACAGCAGCCCCAGTAGTATTGCAGCCCCTATATACAGCAGCCCCAGTGGTATTGCAGCCCCAGTGGTGTATACAGCAGCCCCTATATACAGCAGCCCCAGTGGTATTGCAGCCCCTATATACAGCAGCCCCAGTGGTATTGCAGCCCCAGTGGTATTGCAGCCCCTATATACAGCAGCCCCAGTGGTATTGCAGCCCCAGTAATGCAGGGCCGATATATATACAGCAGTCCCAGTGGTAGTATACAGGCAGCCTCAGTAATGCAGGGCCCCCCCCTCATGCTCCGGTCTCCTGTAAAGCAAGTTATACTTATCAGTGCCCGCTGCCGTCCGCGCCCGCCGCTGCCGACATCCCGATCCTCCGTCTTCATGCATCTTCTTCCTGTTTCCTGTGCGCGTCGCCGGTAATGACGTCACTGCCTGCGACGCGCACAGAGCAGGAAGAAGATGAATGAAGATGGAGAGGATCGCATGTCGGCAGCGGCGGGCGCGGACGGCAGCGGGCACTGATAAGTATAACTTGCTTTACAGGTGACCGGAGCATGAGGGGGGGGGCCCTGCATTACTGGGGATGCGGGGGCTGCTGTATACCGCTGTATACAGCAGCCCCCGCACTGACTCGCGTATAAGCCGAGGGGGGTACTTTTCAGCCCAATTTTTGGGCTGAAAAACTCGGCTTATACGCGAGTATATACGGTAATTCAAACTCATCTTTTGCAGGGAGGGGTATTTTTCCCAACTTAGAAAGATGAGTATCCTAATAGGACTTCAAGTGGTGGTGGAATTTTAAATTTTAAAAAGTAACACAATTAAACCAAAAAATGTGTGGTAAAGAAGTTTAACACAATCTGTTAACAACGTTTCACTTACTAGTCTTACAAGTATAACTATTTTCTGAGTCGTTAAGGGTAGACTCAGTAAGAATTAGGGGGTGCGGCCTAGGTCATTTCAGTTTTCAGTATTTTCGCTGATATTCTATGTCTTATTCTACTTGTTTTGTACCTCATTAACTTTAAGGGTCCATGGAGTAGAGTAAGAAGTGAAGGTAGAAGGGAAGGGGATATAGGTAGGACTGGGTAGTTGAAAAGGGAGATGAACATTAAGTGGGGGTTTGGAGGGGGAAAGAAAGGCAGGGAAACCAAGGAAAATGGTATCTCATATTGTAAATCGATCTAAATCAACGGACCGGCCTATTAAATGTCTGTATACTTAAGATCAGTCTAGTCTGGAACAATGAAGCTTCTTACAAGGAGACAATTATCGTCCGTTCTTGTGTCTCCAAAGTAAGACCTATAAGAAAAAAGATAGACATGCAGAACGTTCTTTCTGGACTCGACAACGTAGTCGTATTCAAGTGAGATCTCTCTTGTTCGGGTTCTTCTTGGACGTCGGGGAAGATGATTTCTTCTTGATGGACCACTCCGTCGGTCTTGTTAATGTTGGGAAGTCCATGCCCATATCAACAGGTAGCCAGGATGGAATCTTGATAGGTTCAATCTGGAGTGGTTCCCATGAGTTTGACAAATCTTCTGGAGCTCTTATGGTGATTTGTCGTCCATCTTTTGAAACTCCCAAACCAAGCGGAAAAAGCCATCTGAATCTAAGGCCTTTACCCGACAAAGCATCAGTCAGTGGCTTAAGAATTCTACGTTTTGCCAGCATACTTGGAGATATATCGTGATAAGTCTGGATTGTTGCCTTGTCATAGCTTATTGGGGATTTTTCCCTCGCTCCTTTGAGTATAGCAGCGGTATCAAGATAGCTGAGTAGTCCGCATATCACGTCTCTCGGCGACTCTCCAGCGGCCGGTTTCGGTCTCAATGCTCTGTGTACTTGTTCAATAACTATGGCTTTTGCTCTATCAGAGCCCAGAATGTTTGAGAAGATTTCCATGGAGACTTTATGAAGAGCTTCTGGGGCATAGGATTCTGGTATCCCCCTCAGGTGCACATTTTTGCGTCTGCTCCTGTTTTCTTGATCTTCTATAGAGAAAAAGATGGTGTTTAAATGCTTCTGGTGGACGAGGATATGGTCTTTTAGCATGTGTGACGCATCTATCATATTTGTTTGATTATTCTCTAGCGTCTCCACTCTATGTCCCATGTGTTGTAGGTCTGTACGTAGGGCGTTAATTTCTCTGTGACAGTTGTTTCGTGTTGTCTGCCAGCAGTTTTCTCATAAATGAACGAATTAAAGGTTTCTCTATTATTGAGTCGCAGTCCAATTCCTCCATGCTTAAATCAGAGTGTCCTATAGCCTGAGAAGGTTGTGTATTTTGCTGTTTTGGTTTTGGGTGGGATGCTGTAGAGTGTTTCTTATTTGTAAGGTATTTATCCAATACCCCTTGGGGATTGTTATCTCCTGTTGTTGGGTTATGCCTCGTTAAACTTTTTGACCGATCCGATTGTGTGCGTACCATTGTTATAGAAAATTGATCGGGCGTCGATTTACCACCACTCGAGGTATACCAATCTGCTAATACATCATATTCATTGCCTGGTTTCCTTCTATAGGGAAGAAGCGCATTCTATTGTTTGTCAGAGGGTTGAAAATAATTATTGGTAAACACCTCAAAGATCTACTAGGTGGTGCATCAAAACTGCATAATGTACCTTTTAGATGAGTAAAAGGTCAATTAGGTGTAGTGACTCTGTCTTGTCACCAGGTGTTAGGCCAAAGCTTTAAAGGGATCCTGTCACCCCCAAACCACCTCCTAAGCTATTAAAAGCTGTCCCTAGAGCATAGTAACACTTACCCTACACTCCTTTTAGCTCCTAAATGCATATATTGAAACTGAATATAAACGTTATAAAAGTACCTCATTACTGATGTTAATGAGTGGCTATGGTATTCATAGTCACCCAGCCAGGCTGTCCCTCTTCCTAATATCACGCCTGAATAGGCGTGATCTTCATCATACATTCAAATGCGCGCCTCCCCGCTCTCCTATTCCGGACCGCTGCTGTGTGGGGGCTGTATGACGCGATTCGCGTCATTTCCGGCGCCGGGTGACGTATGTACACCCGCGCCGCTGTTAGAGCTTCAAATGCAGCAGTGTGCCCTGTGTTGTCCAGGACTGATTTGCCTCTCAGTGGGGTCCTGGTGAATGGAGTTATAGTGGTGCTTTAATGACGTTGTATTGGTCCTTTGATGATATACACCTCGTGGGTGCCTGCCTAGATTGCAGTAGTAGACAAAAGGCAGCAGCCCTAAAGATGCAATACTGTATGTGGTCCTTGGGCTTGGTGTAGGAATAGACAGAACGGAGTGACAAGCAGCAATGACACCGCAGGGGGGCGGAGCCTCCACAAGATGTCAGTGCCTTTTCTATATCTGAGAGTCCCCTGGGCCCACCGTTACATCACCTGCGCCTCCTCACAGCCCACAAGGCAAAAGGCTCTCCGGTCTGCACCACCCGCCGGTCACTTTGCCTGTCTTTTATGGATAGCCCCGGGGGGGGACCACCTGCACCGCCGCTCCTCCGCCGCTTCAGAAGCCCGTCCCCGCACCTAAGGTCTCCCGCCAGGTCCTCTCCCCCGGACAGGTGAGCAATGTGTCCGGGGTGGGTTCCCCGGACTCTGGGGGCTCGGATGGATAACTATGGTACCTGTCGTGGGGCCGCAGTCAGCTATGGCGGGCGCAGGTCAGAGAGACAGCCCACGTATGATAGGCCTTCCCAGTCCGGGTCCTCCTGTGTCTTTCCAAGCTGTCCTCCAGGTAATCACCGGGGAATTCAAGCCGGATGTCTCCCTGAAGTGTGAAGGGGTGACACCGGAGGATTCTTAAAGCTTTGAGTCTTTACAATAGCTGTTATTCTTTGTGTTCGTGGCCTGGGAGCAGGAGCATATCCGAAACACGTCCTTCCAGGATGGTGCCCAGGCCACGCCCCCGGTTTTAATATTTCTATAAGTATTTATTAAAATAATTTTTTATTTAATTTTTATAAGAATTTTTTATTATTCACATGAAAATATAATGTTTAAATAAACATCCGGAATAACGGTTAATTAATAGAGTCTTGGCATGGTTAATCGATAGCCATTGTTAAAAGGGTTTGTTAGCGCTGGGCCCATATCAAATATACTATTAGGATCAGAAAAGCACAGCCATAATTGACAGCTCAGTCTTTTTACGGATCACTTTTCAAGAGAAAAAACCGCACCAGATCATGAAAGTGTTGCGCTCCAGGGCAAGGGGTACTCGGGTATCAGGCGGCAGTGGGTTAACTCTGTATCACGGGAAATGGCGGCTGCACCTGATCCCGTGTCCTGGGGAGCAGTGCTCTTGAAAAGGGGTATTTACAGGGATTATGTACAAGGTTTAGTCGTGACGCCACCTGCAGTATCTGGTGAAGGGGTCACCAGCGCCTATACAGTCCTCCGGAGGTCGGTGGGATTGCGGCAGTGATGGTATAGTCCCCGCAGGCAGGACTGGGACCTTCGGGGCAGCGTAGTGAGGTGAACAGGTTGCAGCAGAGCTGGGATTGTTAGAGGATAGGAAAAGTCTATAGAGGGGCACGGTGAGGGAGAGTAAAGGATGCACGCACAGCAACAGTCTCTTTACCTTTTTACTGGTGGAATTAAGGTAAATTGTCCATAGCACTGACTGGTGACCGGGCTGTACAGTGGGCTCCCACAGCAAGTGGGTATAAGGCCTCCTTCCTTGTGTATTTACTGAAGCACAGTCTATTATATCCTGACTTGCCTCCACTCTCTTCTCTTGTCTGTTTCTCCTTCCCTCCTGTGCGGTCTCCGGGACAACCTTCTCTAGGCTCTGCAGTGGCCTGCTGCTCCTGGCTCCCTCTTCTTGACTCTCCCAGGAGACCGGGTAGCTGTAGCTTCCTCGGTGCCAAGGGGTTTTCTGTGGGACCTGAAGTTCTCCCACCGGTGCGGATCCCCAATATCCGGCTTCTCTCTCTCTGGAACGAACTCACGATTGGAGCTACCTGTTCCCTGCTTCTGTTCCTCCTCTGAATTCCTTGCCTTCAGTCCCACTTAGGCTGGTAGGACGCTGAAAGGCTACTCCTGGGTCGCTGGCTTGGGCCTACACACGGCACCGACCACCAGGGCTCCCCTGCAGCTCTTCTAGCATCTGCACACACTCTGACTAGCTCCTCCCCAGCAGCAGTATATATAGGGGATTCTGCCTAAGCGCAGCAGGTTGAACTCCCCCTACTGTGTCGGGGTGGAAGGTGTTGTTTGTAGTAGGTACCTGCTGTGGAAACCCAACTGTGCATTAGAGAGATATGTGGTTACCTGCGTTGGCAGGGCGCCACAAAAGCACAGACTCAACAGGAAAACCTGAAACCCGTTGACTTTGCTGGATTCCAGATAAGTGATGGGATCACTGCATTTTCACTGCAAAAACGAATCCGTAAAATGGTAATAAACGCACAGTGAGAACATAGCCTTAGCGTTTGGTGTTGTCTGTTTGCTGGGTTTCCACTAGGTGATCTTGTCCTTACTTTGTTTCTTTGTTTCTTGTATTTTCTTGTGTTTTTTTTCTTGCCATGGCTTAAAATCCTTAAGATCTTTGTCCGTTGTGTTTGGTATTTCATCATGTCTGTAGATTTCCGGGATATGTCCTCCAATCTTCTCATTATAAGGTATAAACTCAAACTCAATCAGGAGCTCATCTTAGGCTTGATTCACATTAGCTTCCCGCGGCGCCGGTGCGTATGTTGCGCATACGCAGTGCTGAACGCAGACTTTGTTATGCGTACGCAGCGGCGATTTTCTGCATGCGTTCACATCATAATGTCCATAGGAAACCACTATAATACGGGCCGGCCATAGCGCGAGAGACATCCAGAACAGGATTTAGGCATGGAGGAGCTCTAAATTACATCACCGTCCGCAGCGTTCATGCGCTTGCCTGCAGACAGCAGTGCGCACATATTCACTTTTATTCAGTCTTTGTGCGCGTCTGTCTATTTGCGTATAAAGCAAGCAGCCAGACACGCACAAAAAATACAAAATGATGCACTCAAAAGGCTCTAAAATTATGTGCATCCGAATGCAACAAAACACAGCCAAACGCAGGTACTATGTGTTCCCATGTTACACATAGGAACGCAGTGCGCATGCGTTTGGATGCATTCGTTTACGCTGTGTTCCAAATGCAAATGTGACCCCAGCCTTACTGTGTCCTGCTCCTCCAGTGTCCAGTGTTTCTCTCTCTGTCCAGTGTCTGTCTCTCTTTTTCTATCCCTCTCTCTTCCTTTCGATTTGCTTTCTCTCTTTCTATCTCCCCATATTCAAATTCAAATGAGCTTTATTGGCAGGACTAAGTACATGTAAACATTGTCAAAGCAAATGGTGAAAAAATGGACAGGAATAGGGACATGTCCAGGTTAAGTCCATGACATGTCCGACTCCTGTTAGTCTGTGGCAGGCACTGACACATTCCTCTGCTATGGCGGCTGCACTTTCCTCTTCCCCCAGTAGTATTAGCAGTTTCTCTTCCTCCTCCATGGAGGTGAAGTCTGGGAGGAGATCAGACAGTCTCCTGAAGTGAGTGTCCCTCACTTCAGGGTATTTGAGGCATCTCAGCAAGAAGTGGGCCTCGTCCTCCACAGCTTCCAGGGGGCGCTGCTGGCACAGTCTGCTCTCTCGGGGCTTGTAGTTCTGTCGGTGCCGCCCGGATTCGATGAGTAGGCTGTGGGCGCTCAGTCTGTACCGGCTCAGGATCTGTCGCTCTTTGGGGTTTTGTAGTTTCTCTAGATATGGGGTCAGTTGTACTCCCTCTGTAGGTTCTGGTATATGGTCAGTTTCTGTGACTTGTTTAAGTCATTCCAACAGATGCTGAGATATTCCTCTTTGTACACTATCTTCTGGATTTCGCCCTTTGTCATGCTATGTAGGTTGGTGGCTTGGTTAAGCTGGCTTTGGGTACTTTGTGTTGGGAGGTTTCCTGAGGCTTCCCGGTGTAGGAAGGCTTTGTGATGGTATGAGCTGGGACTACTGCTTTGTAGATGAGCCTTGAATGACAGCGCCTTCTTCTGGATTGTGAGGTTGATACACCCCCAGGCTATGAGGCACTCGGGAACCGGGCCGGTGCTGTCGCTCTGAGATTTCACGGTAGTCGTGACCTGGTCCCGTGATCTGGGATCAGTCCATAAAGGGGTATTTACAAGGGATTTGTTGTAACGCCACTCGGGGTATGTGGGTAATAGAACCACCGCTGCCGTATTTCTGCTGGGGGCGGTGACTTGGGGCAGCGTGGATGGTAAGCCCTCCTCAGGTAGAAAGTCTATGTACAAGGTGCAAGTGATAGGCAGACTCACGGTTCTGTAGTTTTCTCAGTCCTTTACTTGGCGCAGATGTTAAATGCTGTCCATGGAGTCTTGAGAGCAACTTGGGGTTGTTCTCACCCGGCCGGGTCTTTTGGCTTCCTTACTGCGCTTATTATTTGTCTCCTGCAGTTGCTTAAGCTAGGCAACTCGAGTCCTTCACTCTCTTTACCCTGCAACTGTGTGTCAATGTTGCTGGAGCCTATGCGTTGCTGTGTTTCTTGTACAGTGTAGCTGGAGAATCTGGAGTCCCCCACTTTCCGGTGTTGACTACTGGGATGTGTGACCCTGCACAGTCCCAGATTCCGGTGTCCATTCTATGCGCTTGTTCTATGGGAAAGGCACAATGCTGCTCAACCTACTGGTGTGTTTCTTCCTGTCCTTTCCTCAGACCCTAGCCTTAGGCCTGGAACAAGTTAGCGATCCTGGGACAAGCTAAGCAGCTTCCAGTCCACCAGGATGTCTTCACAGTTCTGCTTCGCACTGCACTGACTTGCTCCTCCCCAGACCAGAATATATAAGGGAGCTCACCCTGAATCTGGGCTTGGTCTCCCCCTTCTGGCCTGGAGGTGTTGGTGTTGTGTGTGTTGCCTGATGAGAATACTCTTTGTTGCTCTCAGCGCATAAAAGTTGAGGACAACATCCTAGTTGCGTTGCCTGCCGATATCTCCCTGTGTGACATCTCCTATGCGATGTTGGACAAGTGCCAAAAACGTGCACGCTCCCGTGAAATTGTATGCGATATCGGAACGATTTTGCGACGTGTAAAGGTACCCTTATGGTACTGTTACACGGGACAACATCGCCGACAACTCAGGGGCGTGGCTAAGTTGCAGCAACATCGCTAGTGTGTTGTGTGAGGCACCGCCGGCATGGTCCCCATGGCCGGGGCGCATCACATGCAGGATCAGGGTATGATCCTGTTCACACTGGCCAGTTTTATAGTGGATGACGCTGTGTGAACCTATCTGGAACATAAGGAGTTAAATGTGATAGTGTGTGCTGTAAAGCTGAGACATTCATGAGCCTAGTGAGCGGCAGTGAGTGGTCTTGAGATCGATGAGGCCATGAGGAATGTAATGGGTGCTGATTGCTGACAGCCCAGGTGGGTGTGTCAGGTGGGTGTGTCCTGAGTAATAGCAGCTCAGGTGGATGAGTCAGAGTGGCATGCATGATAAGAGCCTGCCAGCTGAGTGATTGTGAAAACTCCGAACTCAGAGAGACTGGAGAGATCATGCTGAGATCATTATCAGCCAGAAAGCAGCCTGAGAGCATGTTGGGCTTGATCATTAGCCTGAGTGCAGAGCAGTCCAAGGCTCTGTGTGTGAACATGATGGGAGCATGCTAGCTCCATACCGGTGCCTAGGACCGAGGTCGTGATAGCTCCTGGAGTGGGGAAGCCGTGGCTGAACCCAGTGGATACTGGTCCGGGCGTGGGGTGAAACACGTCCGGGAAAGGGTCCTTTAGGGGACGCTTGGTGAACCCGTGACCCAGGTAGCGAGACCCGGATCCGTGCCCGGTAAGACAGTAGTTCCCGTGTGACGGAGTGAGCTGTGTGTAAATCATGCCAGGCGAGCGTAGTCGCCATTAGGTCTGACTAGTTAGTCAGTGAAGGACCTGTTGAACCGTATCAGTATTGTATGGCTTTTTAAAAGACCCAGCGAATGTATGTATCCCTATAGGGGCAGATGTATGAAGTGTGCCAGGCGGGCATAGACCGCCTTTGGGTCCGACTCAAAGTAGTCAGTTAAAGGACATGATGAACCGGAATGTATGTATGTACTAGAGGTCAGATGCAGGGGTTAATAGGGCTCCTATAGTAGGGTAACGGATGGTTGTCCCCGGTACTAAGGTTTGCCAATCCCTGTTCTGAACCCAGATGTGCCACAGTCCATGGATGTCTATATGATGGGCTGTGAGTGTGTGAAAGGACGTGTGTGGTCCATGGTGGCTTATAGGATGGATCACATACTGTATGTAAGAACCCGGTCAGGCTGGGTCCTGATTCCGGGGTAGTATGAAGTTGGGGAATTAAAGCCAGGCAGCTAGTTTCGCCATTGGGACCCATAGGGCCCATTGATATGGTAACTGATGTATTGTTAAATGTATGTGAAATGTAGATAGGCCGGAGGCCGTAACCACCACGGGAGCGGTTGTTAGAGCTCCAATGGGGACAGAGAGGTGGTTAAAGGTCCCGGGTAACTATAAGATGCTATGTGCAATATAATTGTTATGTAATGTTCTATGTAAATGTATGGTGTATTTATGTATAGTGTTTATAATCAATGTGCAATGTGTCAAACATGCTACCCGGGTTATGTTGTTATATGTGAAAAATAGACGGGTAGACATTGGTTAAATTATAAACACGTGTTCGTGTCGTTATGCAAGCGGGTTCCCCGGGTGCTACCTCACAGTTGCTACATGTAATAGGGTGATTTCAACAGCGATAAGTTGCTTGAGCGGAGTTTCCAGGTTTATCAACATGTTGGTAAACCAGGCAATCTTGCTCAGGCGATCTACTACCATCGCTCTGTGTGACACCGCAATAGCGATGTTGAAAGCAACTTCCCCATTCGCTGCAATGTTAAGGATCACTCGCTAGGTTGAGTTTAACCCTGGCAGCGAAAGTTGCTTTCAACATCGCACCTGCGTTGCTGGTGATGTCTCTGCGTATAACATCTCCATAGCAATCTTGGCTACATGCCCAAAACATGCGCGCTCCCATGAGTTGCCAGTGATGTTGCCCCATGTAACAGTACCTTCAGATCAACGTAGACGTATCACCCTTAAAGCTTACAGCAATGTCCTATGTGAGTGTCGCTATCTAATGGCTGGGCATTAACCCCATGGAAGTGGATTGTTTATGTCAATAGGTGAAGGCACAATCCAGTAAAAGACCATGGATCAAGAACTTACATATGGACCAACACTATATGGCCAGTGATACACGATGTGAGATGCATGAGAGATACTCGCACGACTCACGCATGCCTGACACGACACGGCCGGCAGTTCTCCGGACATGAGCCTGGAACTGCATGTGTTTGTATGGAGCTGATGCACTCCTGTCCGGAGAGTCAGTGGCTGTGCCGGGTGACTCGTGAGACTCGTGCGAGTATCTCTCGTGCATCTCACACTCTTGGTGAGACTGATCCTTCTTTTGTAAGATAGTGAGTTTTGATACTTTCTTGTATGAAATTGTTGTAAGTTCTGATAATGATTAGAGATGAGCGAGTATGCTTGTCACTACTCGGTACTCGCACGAATATCACGGTACTAGGGCTACTCGGCGAGTACCGAGTAATCTTGCGATACTCTTGCTATGCTCGGGGTCCACCTCCTTGCATGTTGGCGCTCTTTTCAGAGCCAGCCCGCATGCAGGGATTGGCTGACAGACACTGTAATGCCACAGCCATGTTGGTTGTGGCATTACAGTGATTGGCTGGCCGCACAGCGTGATCAGGTCTTTATAAGGCCTGACCGCGCTGTGCTCGTCACTCTGCGCAATTAGACAGTCAGTGTAGGGAGAGCTGTTGCTGAATCAGGGACAGATTTGTGGCCTTTCAGCTAGTGTAGGCACAGGGCTGCCAGTCTATTTACCACAACAGTCCTTCTGAGGACTACTAGAGCAGTATACAGGCAGGCAGGGAGGCAGGGTATCTACCAAACTTTGCTGTGCCAGTATACCAGCCTGCATCGCATCTAGGGCTGGTTTCCAGGCTCATCCATCCCAAAAACCGTGCTTTTAGGGATTTATTTAGCAAACTATAGGCAGAAGTAGGTTTTAGCTCAAATTAGGGTACACCAAAAGCCTTGTGCAAAAAAACAACTCTTCTCTGCACTAATTTAGCATCTAATTGCTGCTACTGTAGTTTGCAGTGTTAATTAGGGTACACCAATAGCCTTGTGCTAAAAACCTACTCTTGTCTGCACTAAATGTGCATCTCAGTGCTGCTACTCTAGGTTGCAGCGTTAATTAGAGTACACCAAAAGCCTCATGCTAAAAACCTACTCTTGTCTGCACTAAATGTGCATCTCAGTGCTGCTACTGTAGGTTGCAGCGTTAATTAGGATACACCAAAAGCCTCGTGCTAAAAACATACTCTTGGCTGCACTAAATTTGCATCTAAGTGCTGCTACTGTCTGTTGCAGCGTAAATTAGGATACGCCAAAAGGCACACTATTGCCTAGTTAGCGTTTGTGTCTGACTAGTCCACCTGCAGGGCCTTAATTTCAAAACTTAGGGTCGTGCTAAAAACATACTCTTGTCTGCACTAAATTTGCATCTAAGTGCAGCTCCTCTAGGTTGCAGCGCAAATTAAGGTACACCAAAAGCCTTGTGCTAAAAACATACTCTTGTCTGCACTAATTTAGCTGTATACAGTCAGCACCACATTGAAAATGCGCAAGTCCGGTGGCAAGGGACAAGGAACTGGACGTGATGGTGGTGCAGGCAGAGGGCGAGCCAGTGTGCAAGCTCGAATTGCGCCACGACAAACGCCCACAGCATCTCGCTCGACTTTCTTGTCCCAATTTCTAGGTGAACACAGCAGTACTCCACTATTAAACCAAGACCAGTGTCAACAGGTTGTTAGTTGGATAGCGGATAATGCTTCCAGTCAGTTTGGCACCACCACAAATACCCTGTCTTCCACACAGTCAAGTGTCAGTAGCCGTGAGACTGGACTGTACATTCCACACCCTGATCCTCCTTCCTCCCCCCATGCCTAGTGCCCGGACCCGGACATAACTGATCCCACACTTGGACACTCTGAAGAGCTGTTCAGTTATCCATTCATAGATTCTGGCCTCTGACCAGCTCCAGTTGAAGTGGGTCATGAGGAGATCGTATGTACCGATGCCCAAATATTTGAGCAGCCACGGTCTCACGAAGGCAACGGTGGGAACGTGTCTCAACAAGAGGTGGACGATGATGAGACACAATTGCCACAAAGTCAGGAGGACGACCAGGGTGCGGAATTGGAAGAAGACGTGGTGGATGATCCAGTAACTGACCCAACCTGGCAGGAGGACATGCAGAGTGAGGACAGCAGTGCACAGGGGGAGTTAGGCGTAGCATCACAACAGGCTGGAAGAAGCAGGGTGGTGTCCGCAGGCAGAAGGCAGGCATCTGTTCCCCGTAACAACAACACGAGTGATGTTGCCAGTACAACTGCTAGGTCTTCCTGAGTCTGGCTGTTTTTTAAGGTGTCTGCAGATAATACGAAAAAGGCCATTTGCAACACCTGCCATGCCAGCATCAGCAGGGGTAGCAAAACTAGCAGCCTGACCACCACCAGCATGATCAGGCACATGGCAGCAAAGCACCCGACTTTGTGGGATGTACAGCAGAGTACAGGAGCATTGTCTGCGGGTGACACAGCTGCGTCTTCCACTGTTGTGTGTGCAAGCCAATCCCCTGTCCATACTGCAGGCGAAGATGCCTCCTGTCCTTCCCCTGTAGTTGCACAAGCAGAAGTAGCACCATCATCAGCCACGTCCTTGTCCCAGCGCAGTTTTCAGTTATCCATACCCCAATCTTTGGAATGCAGGCGCAAATACGCTGCCAACGCCCCACATGCCACAGTTCTAAATGCACACATTTCGCGACTGCTTGCGCTGGAAATGTTGCCTTTTAGGCTGGTGGAGACGGAAGCATTCTGCAACCTGATGGCGGCGGCTGTCCCACGTTACTCGGTCCTTAGCCGACACTATTTTTCCCAGTGTGCCGTCCCTGCATTACATAAGCACGTGTCCCAAAACATCATACGTGCCCTTAGCAACGCAGTTTCAGGCAAAGTCCACCTAACCACGGACACGTGGACAAGTGCTTGCGGGCAGGGCCAATACATCTCTCTGACGGCACACTGGGTTAATACTGTGGAAGCCGGGACCCAGTCTGACCTTGGGACGGAACACGTCCTTCCGACACCGAGGATTTAAGGCCCTAACTCTGTCAGGGTTTAACCCACAGTGTACAGCTCTGGCACGTCATGCTCCTCAGCCTCCTCCTCCTCCTCTTCCTCCACTTCACCTTCCACAACAGTCCCAAGCTGGAAGCACTGCAGCACTGCCTCGGCTAAACGGCAACAGGCTGTGCTGAAGCTAATATGCATAGGTGACAAACCCCACAACGCTGAAGAGTTGTGGACAGCTCTGAAACAGCAGGCAGATCACTGGCTCACATCGCTGAACCTACAGCCAGGCATGGTAGTGTGTGACAATGGCCGCAACTTTGTGGCGGCTCTGAGGCGAGGCGAGCTGACACATGTTCCATGCGTGGCCCATGTGCTCAACCTCGTGGTTCAGCGGTTTATTAAATCCTACCCGGAGCTGTCTGATCTGCTCGTCAAAGTATGCCGCCTGTGTGCCCATTTCAGAAAGTCACCTACTGCTTCTGCCGGCCTTGCCGGCTTTCAGCGGCGTTTGCAGCTTCTGGCTCACAGACTGGTGTGTGATGTCCCCACGCGTTGGAATTCCACACTGCACATGTTGGTCAGGATTTGTGAGCAGAAGAGGGCAGTTGTTGAGTACCAGCATTAACTAGGCCGTCAGTATAAGGTTCAAGAGGATATCAAGCATCAATGCACACGTGCAATAGAAGTATTTGAATCAAGTGAAAGTTTATTTACAAATTCCAAGGTGAAGCGACAGACTAACGTTTCGGCCAAGTTATTGGCCTTGTTCACAGAGTCGCCTATGTTGCTGAGGCTTGAGATATGGTGGTTCACACAGTAGGTATAAAGGGTAACCTTGTTTGAGAGCCACTAGCTTAGACACAGTTGTGTCAGCTGCCGACACTGCGCCACCAATCTAAAGAGCTCTGCTCTACCATACCTCCATACAGGTGACCAGCTACTACCGCAGGCTGAGATATAATACAGCTTCACCCTGGGGAACCTCTCAAACAAGGTTACCCTTTATACCTACTGTGTGAACCACCATATCTCAAGCCTCAGCAACATAGGCGACTCTGTGAACAAGGCCAATAACTTGGCCGAAACGTTAGTCTGTCGCTTCACCTTGGAATTTGTAAATAAACTTTCACTTGATTCAAATACTTCTATTGCACGTGTGCATTGATGCTTGATATCCTCTTGATTACGGGACCTCTGGCCCCTTTCAGTCGCACAATGACCATCACTATAATTGAGTGCTAGCCTTCGAACTTCCTAGTATACGGTTCAAATTCCACACATAAGACCTCAGGAGTGGACATGGATGTCCGACATATGTACCGTTCTACAAAACTTTGAGGACTCCACCAAGATGGTGAGCGGCGATAACGCCATCATTAGCGTCACCATCCCGCTTCTCTGTCTTCTAAAACGCTCTCTGCTCAAAATCAAAGACGATGCATTGCAGGCGGAGCAGGATGAGTTGCAGCAAGAAACCGTACTGAGTGATTACACACAGCCCAGCCTCATCTCATCCCAACGTGCATTGGAGGACTATGACGAGGAGGAGGAAGAAGAAATGGAGCTACTTTCATTCGGAATTGACAGTAATACATGCACAACCGTCAGACCGTCGGTTGAGCGGGGATGGACAGGGGAGAGGAGGAGGAGGAGGTCAGCATGGCCAGTCATGCTGTTGGTGAGGACCCAGAAGTCTTGACTGTTAACAGTCTAGCGCACATGGCTGACTTTATGTTACGCTGCCTGTGTCGTGACCTTCGTGTTATGAAGATCTTGACGGACACTCATTACTGGTTGGTGACACTTTTAGACCCATGCTACAAAGAGAACTTTATTTATCTTATTCCCGAAGCAGAGAGGTCTACAAAAATGCTGCAGTACCAGAAGGCCATAGTGGCGGAATTATTAAAAAAATTCCCTTCTGAAAACGCTAGCGCAGAGGTCACGATTCAGTGGACAACCAAGGTGTCCGGCAGAGAGAGGCACAAGTACAATCCAGCAGAGGTAGGGGAACACTCTCAAAGATCTGGGACACTTTTCTCAGCACCCCCCGTACCACAGGCCCTGAGGTGCGGGGTAGTGTCACAAGCAATGCAAAGTTTGCAAAGATGCTGAGCGAGTACCTTGCTGATCGTACTAAAGTGCTCCTAGACTCCTCTGTGCCTTATAATTATTGGGTATCCAAGCTGGACACGTGGCAGGAATTGGCTCTCTACGCCTTGGAAGTCCTGGCGTGCCCTGCCGCTAGCGTTTTGTCAGAGCGTGTTTTTAGTGCCGCAGGTGGAATAATTACAGATAAACGCACCCGCCTGTCAACTGAAAATGATGACAGGCTGACTTTAATCAAGATGAACAAGGGTTGGATTGGGCCTGACTCCACCACACCACCACCAAATGATAGCGGAATTTAAATTTGGTGCCGGTAGATTCCCATGCATCTCCGCACACCCACACATCGGTACAGACTTCATGTGTTTGGCTACTTGCTGTACTGCTCCTCCTTCTCCTCATCCGTCACCATCATATAATCAGTGTGACCGTGGTTCATGATGCCACAAAAGCATCATTTTTTTACATCATATTTATGATGATGATGCACCTAACTGTTCTAAAGTTAGGTATTAGTTTCATGTATACCCCCCAGGGGTAAATGTTTTAGTCCATGAATCCAGAATGGGCATTACAAGTACAGTAGACCCGCTCCTTTGTAATGGGTACAATTTTTCGAGGCTCTCCTCCATGTTTCATCCCAGGGCCATCGCAATACCTCCCAATTTTTGGCTTCCCTGACTAGGGAAATAGTACAGCAGACTCACTTGCTTCAAATGAGCACATTATTTTATAAGGCTCTCATGCACGCCTTTATCCAGGGGCATATTGGTGTCTCCAATTTTTAGCTTCCCTGACTAGGGCAATACTAAAAAAGAAACACTTGCTTACAATGGCCACATTTTTTAAAAAGGCCCTCATGCACGCCTCTATGCAGGGGCATCTTGGTGCCTCCAAACCTTTGGCTGCCCTGCCTAGGGAAATACTACAGCAGATACACTTCCTTATAATGGGCACATTATATAAAGAGGCCTTCATTTACGTCTCTTCCCAGGGGCATCGGAGTGCCACACAATTTAAAAAAAAAAATCTTTCATATAATCCAAAAAATTAACGTACACCAGCTCTGTCTCACAAGTGGGTATGAGCCCTTAATATTTTTTCCATGAAAATCCGTTTTGGTTTCATTTTGTAACGTTTTCTTGACAGTCTGTAAAAGTGGCGTAATGGTCTGACAACATTGTTCACAGCAGTGACCTTGGGGTCTGAAATGCTTCCAGGGGTCTTCCCCATGCTGTTCCCATGTCATTTCAGCACTCTTCTGATACTTTTGTGTCATTTTTAGGGTTTTTCCATGCTGCCAGGGGCCATGCCAGAAAAATACTCGAGTCTCGCATAGGATAACATTGGGCTCGGTGCTCGGGCCGAGTACATACGTATCTTGGGATGCCCGGCCCGAGCTTCGAGCACCCTAGCATTTTTGTACTCGCTCATCACTAATAATGATTTGTCTATGACCCTGTTACTTTGCAAAATGTATTTATTTTGTTAATAGCTATAAAAGCGAACTATCTGTCAATTATCTATCTTTATCTTTAACACCTAAAAATCTTTGTTAGGCGGCCGTCACACGCTACGATATCTAGAACGATATTGTTTGCGATCACGTGCACGCGCGATCGCTAACAATATTGCTCACATCGCTGGTGAGATGTCACACAGACAGACTCACCAGCGATGTGTACCAGCTAGATCGCTGGTTACTATGGTACACATCGGGTTACTAGGCGCCGCGCATTGCTTAGTAACCCGACGTGTAACATAGATACCATCTCCCAGCATAGGCTCTGCCGCTGGGAGATCATTCATCCTGGTGTTATACACCACGATGAAGCAGATCGTAAAATCGTTCATCGCTAGATCTGAGCTTCGGATCTCAGATCTCGATTTTGCGATTTTATCAGTTCTCGCTCGTCGTATCTTGCCGTCACACGCACAGACATCGTTCAAGCGATATCTTTCAAGATATCGTAGTGTGTGACGGCCGCCTAAGTCATTGAATGCATTAAATTCTGATCGGTGTCACACGATGTCATCCATGTATTGTACGTGTTTAGCACCGGTGCCTTGTATGTGTCTGTGTGATCTGTGCTGTCAGGTGATCACATGGACACAGGATCAGTGTGAGATCACAGAGGTGTGAGGATCATCATAGATTGTAATGAGTCTGTGTGTGATTGTGTCTCCATATGTGAGATAACGGCACCACACGTACCAGAAACCTTATACAGATTGTGGATCAGATTGTGCTCTCAAATCAATATAAACAAAACTAGTGTTCTGTGAATAAGGTTTAATGGGAAACATGACTAAGTCTTCATTCACATGTTATTTTTTTTGCAGCGTTTTTTTTATGGATTTTTTGCAAATTACAATCTGCTTTTTCCAGCAGAAGCTCTGAGCGGTCAGATCTCACCCTCACATCTGCTTTATTCCTGCCTGATGTGTAATCTGCGGCGTCTGTGATAGAAGCAGAACGTCAGCTCTATCAGCGTTATCCTACATTTCTTTCCACATTGAGAAAGATGCAAAAACACAACTGTGCTTATTTCTGTGTTTCTGCTGATTTTGTGATGAATTAAATTAAACTATCTTTATTTAAACATGTTCTGTAGACAAATGACACAAAAAAAACAACTAAGAAATGCAGCAAATCTTGATTTATGGAAACAACTTCTCTGCTGCCAAGAGCAGGATTTACTGCAGAAAAAATAATGTAATACACACTGGGTTATTATTATTATTATTATTATTATTATTATGTGTTTTTTTCCATGTGGAAAAAAAATCAAGTCCATTCTTGGGGTGTCCGGGTCTGTTCACACATGAAGGATTTGGGGCAGACATTTCTGCTCTATTTCTTCATCTCTTGGCAGGAAAGTCAGCTGTAAATATGTGCACTTCTGATGTGTTTATGGTGCAGATTTCTGTTAGGCTGGCTTCACATAGTGGGTTTGATGCTGTCCGTGTAAACCGGACAGCCCCGGACCGGATCAGCACACAGAAACGGAGGGCTAATATGCCCTCAGGTCCGGTGTGCAGCTGCTGCTGAATCAGGGCCGCGGCTCGCAGGGAGCTAGCCGCAGTCCTGAAACAACAGCGGTGTGCAGCCACAGGTGTCCGGTTCCCAGATCCTCCCGGACCGGGAGGATCCAGGTGAATCTGGGAGAATCCGGGAGAAGGCAATTAGAGGAGATATTTTCCTCTCGGACACAAAAACATTGCAAGCAACGTTTTTGTGTCCATGAGAGAATTCTGAATTCTCCCGGATTGTCCCGGACAGATAGAAACCGCATGGCAGAGAGCTGCCATCTTGCTCCATCTGGCCCCATAGGATACTATGGGGCCAAAATCCAATCCGGGGCTGTCCAGTTTACACGGACAACCACAGATTGGATCAAACCCGCTATGTGAAGCCGGCCTTAGTCATTAGTAGAAATGAAATTTTCAGCCAAAACACAGGAAGAATTGATTGACATGATGAAGATGTAAATCTGAACCAAATCTGATGATAATGAGAGCGATCAATTCACTGAGAAGATGATAGAGAGCGATCAATTCACTGAGAAGATGATAGAGAGCGATCAATTAACTGAGAAGATGATAGAGAGCGATCAATTCACTGAAAAGATGATAGAGAACGATCAATTCACTGAGAGATGATAGAGCGATCAATTCACTGAGAGATGATAGAGAGCGATCAATTCACTGAGAGATCAAAGAGAGCGATCAATTCACTGAGAGATGATAGAGCGATCAATTCACTGAGAGATGATAGAGCGATCAATTCACTGAGAGATGATAGAGCGATCAATTCACTGAGAGATGATAGCGAGCAATCAATTCACTGAGAGATGATAGCGAGCAATCAATTCACTGAGAGATCAAAGAGAGCGATCAATTCACTGAGGGACAGAGAGTGATCAATTCACTGAGACATGATAGAATGATCAATTCGCAGAGTGATGATAGAGAGTGATCAATTCACTGAAATGATAGAGAGCGATCAATTCACTGAGATGATAGAGGGCGATCAATTCACTGAGAGATGATAGATCAATTCACTGAGATGATAGAGAGATCAATTCACTGAGAGATGATAGAGCGTTCAATTCACTGAGATGATAGAGGGAGCGATCAATTCACTGAGATGATAGAGAGCGATCAATTCACTGAGATGATAGCGCGCGATCAATTCACTGAGAGATGATAGAGAGCGATCAATTCACTGAGAGATGATCGAGAGAGGGATCAATTCACTGAGAGATGATAGAGCGTTCGATTCACTGAGAGATCATAGAGAGCGATCAACTCCCCGAGAGATGACAGAGAGTGATCAATTCACTGAGATGATAGAGGGCGATCAATTCACTGAGAGATGATAGAACAATTCACTGAGATGATAGAGAGATCAATTCACTGAGAGATCAAAGAGAGAGATCAATTCACTGAGGGACAGAGAGCGATTAATTCACTGAGAGATGATAGAATGATCAATTCGCAGAGTGATGATAGAGAGTGATCAATTCACTGAGATGATAGAGAGCGATCAATTCACTGAGCGATGGTAGATCAATTCACTGAGATGATAGAGAGAGCGATCAATTCACTGAGATGATAGAGAGCGATCAATTCACTGAGATGATAGCGCGCGATCAATTCACTGAGAGATGATATAGAGAGCAATCAATTCACTGAGAGATGATAGAGAGCGATCAATTCACTGAGATGATAGAGCGTTCAATTCACTGAGATGATAGAGAGCGATCAATTCACTGAGAGATCAAAGAGAGCGATCAATTCACTGAGAGGTGATAGAGAGCGATCAATTCACTGAGAGATGATCGAGAGAGCCATCAATTCACTGAGAGATGATAGAGCAATCAATTCACTGAGATGATAGAGCGTTCGATTCACTGAGAGATGATAGAGAGCGATCAACTCCCCGAGAGATGATAGAGACTGATCAATTTACTGAGAGATGATAGAGAGCAATCAATTCACTGAGAGATGGTAGAGAGTGATCAATTCACTGAGAGAAGATGGAGAGAGTGATCAATTCACTGAGATGATAGAGCGATCAATTCACTGAGATGATAGCGCGCGATCAATTCACTGAGAGATGATATAGAGAGCAATCAATTCACTGAGATGATAGAGAGCGATCAATTCACTGAGAGATGATAGATCAATTCACTGAGATGATAGAGAGATCAATTCACTGAGAGATGATAGAGCGTTCAATTCACTGAGAGATGATAGAGAGAGCGATCAATTCACTGAGAGATCAAAGAGAGCGATCAATTCACTGAGAGATGATAGAGATCGATCAATTCACTGAGAGATGATCGAGAGAGCGATCAACTTCCCGAGAGATGATAGAGACTGATCAATTCACTGAGAGATGATAGAGAGCAATCAATTCACTGAGATGATAGAGAGCGATCAATTCACTGAGAGATGATGGAGAGAGTGATCAATTCACTGAGAGATGGTAGAGAGCGATCAATTCACTGAGAGAAGATGGAGAGAGTGATCAATTCACTGAGAGATGGTAGAGAGCGATCAATTCACTGAGAGATGGTCGAGAGAGCGATCAACTCCCCAAGAGATGATAGAGACTGATCAATTCACTGAGAGATGATAGAGAGCGATCAATTCACTGAGAGATGATAGAGAGCGATCAATTCACTGAGAGATGGTAGAGAGCGATCAATTCACTGAGAGATGGTAGAGAGCGATCAATTCACTGAGAGATGGTAGAGAGCGATCAATTCACTGAGAGATGATAGAGAGAGCAATCAATTCACTGAGAGATGATAGAGCGCGATGAATTCACTGAGATGATAGAGAGATCAATTCACTGAGAGATGATAGAGAGAGATCAATTCACTGAGAGATGATAGAGAGCGATCAATTCACTGAGATGATAGAGAGAGCAATCAATTCACTGAGAATGATAGAGAGGGATCAATCACTGGAGTATATAAATCGCACACTGACTGACTGTAGGATCTGCTTCTTTTCTTCTAGGCTGAGGAGTACTGAACTGTCTAAGAAGGAGAAGAAAGAAATGAGAAAACTACAAGAACACAAACCAGATATGAATATATATTATTATTGAACATAGAAGATTCCAGATTTCTTGCTCTTCAGTCACTTCTTCATTTTTTTAATCCTATGAATAATTCACCAAAAGATTTTACTAATAAAAATAACCAAAAGAGGAAATGCAGAAATAATTATAAATGTTATTACCGGTAATTACAATAATTCTATACACAAAACATGGAAAAAAAAAAAAAAACTGGAAGAAAACAGAGAATCCTGCAAGAAAGGTAAAGTTTATTATAGAGACGTGAAAATATATTTACATAATAGGATGATGATAGAACCAGTTATCCCAGGAGAGATGTAGATCAGGTGTGATGTATGTAATATACAGCGGGTACAGAAAGTATTCACACCCCTTTACATTTTTCACTCTGTTTCATTGCAGCCATTTGGTAAATTCAATAAAGTTCATTTCTTCTCATTAATGTTCTCTCTGCCCCATCTGACTGAAGAAATGTAGAAATTTTTGCAAATTTATTTACAAAAAAAGAAAACTGAACTATCTCATGGTGATAAGTATTCAGACCCTTTGCTCAGACACTCATATTTAAGTCACATGCTGTCCATTTCCTTGTGATCCTCCTTGAGATGGCTGTACTCCTTCATTGGAGTCCAGCTGTGTTTAATTAACCTGATAGGACTTGATGTGTTAGGACCTGATGATGGTGGCTCAGTGGTTAGCACTGCAACCTTGCAGTGCTGGGGTCCTGGGTACAATTCCCACCAAGGACAGTATCTGCAAATTGTTTGTATGCCCTGCCCATGTTAGTGTGAGTTTCCTCTAGGTACTCCGGTTACCTCCCACACTTGAAAGACATACGGCTATGATGAGCCCCGATGGGGACAGTGTTTCAAATGTATGTAAAGCGGCAAGAAATTAATAGCACTATATAAATAAATAAATAAATAAATATTATTATTTGCACACACCTGCCTACATAACAGCTCACAGTGCAAGTCATGATCAAACAGCATGTATCGAAACATGTTGTGGAGTAGGAGGGGAGCCTGAATAAAGGTCTGTTGAAAAACCATCCAGTGCCTGCTGCCTTTGTCCCTGAGTGCCTCCAATTAGACTGCTTACAGTTTGTTTACCCTCTAATAACCTTGGTCGCTCTTCTCTGCACCCGCTCTAGTTCAGCTATGTCTTTCTCATACACCGGAGACCAGAATTGTACACAGTATTCTAAGTGTGGTCGCACCAGTGACTTGTATAGAGGTAAAATTATGTTCTCCTCATGACCATCTATGCCTCTTTTAATGCATCCCATTATTTTATTTGCCTTTGCAGCAGCTGCCTGACACTGGCCACTAAATGTGAGTCTGTCATCTACCCATACACCCAGGTCTTTTTCAGTGATAGTTTTGCCCAGTGTTTTACAACTAAGCACATAATTATACCTTTTTTTTGTCACAAGTGCATGACTTTACATTTAGCCCCATTAAAGCTCATTTGCCATTTATCAGCCCAAGCTTCTAGTTTACATAAATCCTCCTGTAATATAAAATTGTCCTCCTCTGTATTGATTACCCTGCAGAGTTTAGTGTCATCTGCAAATATTGAGATTCTACTCTGTATGCCCCCTACAAGGTCATTAATAAATATATTAAAAAGTAGCGGGCCCAACACTGACTCCTGTGGTACCCCACTGTTAACTGTGACCCATTCTGAGTGTGTTCCATTAATAACCACCCTTTGTTTCCTATCACTAAGCCAGTTCTTAACCCACTTACACATATTTTCACCTATCCCCATTGCCCTCATTTTATGTATCAACCTTTTGTGTGGCACCGTATCAAAAGCTTTTGTAAAGTCCATATACACCACATCCACTGCGTATTATCAGTTGTAATTAGTTTCATTTATATTTATTTATAGATATGGTCTTTTGGTCATTTCCTATTAGTAAAATATTTTGGTGAATTATTCATAGATTTATATTAGTATTTGGGAACTCCATTAATGTGTGCTATTTTTGTTTATTTTACGTTGGGACTTTGGATCCAATTTTGGAAATTCTTTTTCATTTTTTTTTACTTCAATCAGAAATTACAGATGGCTCGTCCTCATCTGTTTCAGAAAATCCTGCCCTGCATCCAGATTATATTAAAATAATCTGGCAGAAGAAGGTGAACAAAACCCCAGAATTGTCCCTCCCTCATCCTTCTTATCCTTCTTATCCTTCATCCTCCCCCATGTATAAAATGCCTAAAGGGATTTCCCTCTGAATATTATTTCTCTGGATATATTTTATAATCCAGCTCCAGATTTTGTATTTTCACAGTTGGAATTAATTAATCTCTTCATCAGTGGAGGAGTTTCCATTTTTGTGCTTTTGCTTTTTCCTTTCCATTTTCCAATATTATTTTCACTTCTCTTAAGGGACTTGATCCTGCGATCACAGTAATGCAGATTCCACAGCACCATATGGCAATTGGAACTCAATGAATTCCCTGTATTGGAGGCGCACGTCATCATTCAGGGAGTTCCACCTGACATAAATATACAGTCAAAAAGAAGAACAGCGCCTCACCAGCCGGTATACTTCAAAGTTTTCAAGTTTATTCCGTCATCACAGCACGACGTTTCGGTCAAATTGACCTTTCTCAAGTGCATGCATTCCATTACATCAGAATGTTATTTATATCATATAACTCCACCCACCATACCAATTAACCATCCAATACACAGTGTATAATAAACAAAGCTTAAAAAGTCATATTAACTAGACAGAAATCTACTAACAACATATCATTTCAAAGTACACAACGGATCAAACCTCCAGATGTTTGAGGCGCACCCATCGCTGCTTGTCCGTGTCACACAATGTCCAGAATGTATATAATCCGACAATAGCGAGAATCCCCCAATCGCTGTCAGGCATTTGTCTGTCGGCATAGTAACCATGTGTCCATGTAAAGCACCAACAATCGGTGCTTGTCTGTAGTAAACGCCTCCGGGCTTCAATCCAGGCCTCTCTGCGCATGCGCCGGCGTCCTCTGCTGATTCGCTAACTCAGCCGTCACTCAAACTCCAGAACGCGGCTGCATAGTGACGTATTTCCTGTCTCCAGCGTCCATAGAGACAGTGTTATGCACATACCGATCAGATGTCCACATGTATCCTGTCCATACTATTAGCGGAATAACAGCAACAGAGCGCCACAATGGCACTAGGGGTCGCCATCTAAAGTATATTATCCCATACATCAATCTACATTATAACATTGTACAGCATATTTTAGCTCACATTAGATATCATTACAAATACAGGAAGGGAACATACACAAATGCTAATCAGTGCTAAGCAATCCTGTGGATACAAAACCATAATACTACGTAGGCCCACAACAGATATCACATTATACTAAACAAACAACAGTTATTTAATGCATGTGTGAAATATCACCACATAAGTTCATTGCATCAAAATACCTCTCAATTTGTTGTTAAGTGAGGAAACATATATCGCCTCAGTCGTATCTCTATACAGTATAAATTCTACAACTTGGATACAACAGTATAATACAATAACTATTGGATAACTCTACTGTCTCCACCTTACCCCCAGACACTCGTATGCAAAGAATCCATTGTTCCAAAAAACTTGATCACAGTACAATATATCATGTGTAGGATACTGTAATTCCACAGAAGTGTACTTCTTCCAATCTAGATCAAACATGACAAAGTTAAAAAAATGATAAAAACAACCTCTAATGAGAAAGCTAGAAGGACATCAACCTGATCCCAATAGACAACCCCTCTGATCGTAATCAACATTCATACCTTTAGGCACCAAGGTGTCTAGTTCAAATATTCACTTCAATTCTTTCTTCTTTAATAGGGCCACACGGTCTCCACCTCTTCTAAGTGGGGGAACATCGTCAATGACCCTAAATCTGAGTTGGTTGACCGTGTGGCCCATCTCGTGAAAATGTCTTGGGACTGGCAATTCAGTCATCCCTGTCCTGATTGTGCTTTTATGTTTCCCTATTCTTGCTTTTATTTCCATTGTGGTCTCACCAACATAGAGGAGACCACATGGGCAGACAATAGTATGCACGACAAAATTACTATTGCACGTGTATCTCTTATTGATGTTATACTTTTTCCCGGAACGGGGATGACTGAAGAACCTACCCTTCAATAGGTTACCACAGCACGCACATCCTAGACAGGGGAAATTCCCACGGCTAGGTGGTGCAAAAGTTGTTTGGATACTTTTTTTAGAACTACCTATGTCCGAACGAACAAGGTCGTCTTTCAAGCTACGTCCCCTTCTATATGAAATCAAGGGAAATAGCTTGAAATCCTCAACACCACTATGCCCTTTCATCAAAAGCGGCCAGTGTCTTTTAACCACATCCGTAATCTTTCTGCTCACCCCACAATAAGTGGTTACAAGTGGTATTCTCTTAGCAGGAGTTACTTTTGGTTTGGGAGTCAATAATTCACCTCGATTCATATTTAATGCTTTTGTTTTAAACTTAACAAGGTCCCCTTTCGGATACCCTCTTCTCAAAAACCTATTGACCATCTCTTGTAGCCTCATATCAATCATTGAATCATCCGAAACGATCCTACGGACTCGCAACATCTGACTCCAGGGTAGGGACTCCACCATTTTTCTTGGATGCTCGCTAGAAAAATGCAATGTACTATTCCTGTCAGTACTCTTGACAAACAAATCGGTCATCAACAGTCCATTCTTCTTATAGACCATTGTATCCAAAAATTGCATTCTTTCAAGGAAGCATGTCATGGTGAATCCCAAACCTGGATGGATGTTATTCAGTGAGTCAAAAAAGACCTCCAACTCATCCCTATTGCCATCCCACACAAAGAAGATATCGTCGATGTACCGTCGCCAGCCCTGACATGGCGCCAGGATGGTGAACTGTACACATGTTCCCCTTCGAGGACAGCCATGTAGATGTTAGCATATGTTGGGGCCACATTGGACCCCATGGCTGTCCCCCGGCGCTGTAGGTAAAAATCATCCCCAAAGAGGAAAAAATTCCTCCCGAGGACGAATGCCAACAGCGCCAAGGCGAACCGTGCACAGTCTGGCGCCATGTCAGAGGCGGCGAGCGTCACATCGATAGCTGAGAGACCTCTCTCATGTTCAATTGATGTGTACAAAGACACAACATCAAAAGAAACCAACCATGTAGTGTCATTAACTTGTAACTCTGACAAAGAACAGATGAAATCACCAGTATCCCTTGTATACGAAGGTGCCGCCATAGCAAATCTCCGCAACAAGTGGTCAAGAAAAATCGATACTTTATTACACAATGACCCTCTCCCCGAGACAATTGGACGTCCCGGGGGATTTTTCAAATCCTTATGTATTTTTGGAAGGATATATAGGGTCGGCACCACAGGAAAATCCACCATTAGGTATTCTGAAAGTCCCAGGTCAATGATGCCATCATTGAGAGCACCAGTGATCAAGGTTTTTAATTCCAATTGGAATTTCATAGTAGGGTTCATAGACAATTTCTCATACACCAAAGTATCATCAAGTTGTCTCATAATTTCTCCTTGATATTGGATAGTGTCCATCACCACAATAGCTCCGCCCTTATCGCGGGCTTAATGGTGATGGACACATCCTCCTTTAACTTTCTGATTTCCTCTCTCTCAAGGCGTGTGACGTTGGACTTTCCTCTACCCCCGCCATTTTTTCTCAATTTAGCGATGTCATTTTGGACCAATTTAATAAAGGTACAAATCATTGTCAATTTCAAACCTGGTTTGAAATTGACAATGATTTGTACTTTTTTTCCGTAGATTGGGTTTAGCTAAGTATTTCTCTGATAAGGAAAATAAGACTCCCACTATATCAAAAGATGTCCTCTCTCTTGGGAGTGTGGACTTATGGAAAAAGAGTAACTTTGTAGCCCCGGGACATGACCCGGTTATAGAGACCTTTATTAAATTGGTCCAAAATGACATCGCTAAATTGAGAAAAGGAGAAATTATGAGACAACTTGATGATACTTTGGTGTATGAGAAATTGTCTATGAACCCTACTATGAAATTCCAATTGGAATTAAAAACCTTGATCACTGGTGCTCTCAATGATGGCATCATTGACCTGGGACTTTCAGAATACCTAATGGTGGATTTTCCTGTGGTGCCGACCCTATATATCCTTCCAAAAATACATAAGGATTTGAAAAATCCCCCGGGACGTCCAATTGTCTCGGGGAGAGGGTCATTGTGTAATAAAGTATCGATTTTTCTTGACCACTTGTTGCGGAGATTTGCTATGGCGGCACCTTCGTATACAAGGGATACTGGTGATTTCATCTGTTCTTTGTCAGAGTTACAAGTTAATGACACTACATGGTTGGTTTCTTTTGATGTTGTGTCTTTGTACACATCAATTGAACATGAGAGAGGTCTCTCAGCTATCGATGTGACGCTTGCCGCCTCTGACATGGCGCCAGACTGTGCACGGTTCACCTTGGCGCTGTTGGCATTCGTCCTCGGGAGGAATTTTTTCCTCTTTGGGGATGATTTTTACCTACAGCGCCGGGGGACAGCCATGGGGTCCAATGTGGCCCCAACATATGCTAACATCTACATGGCTGTCCTCGAAGGGGAACATGTGTACAGTTCACCATCCTGGCGCCATGTCAGGGGCTGGCGACGGTACATCGACGATATCTTCTTTGTGTGGGATGGCAATAGGGATGAGTTGGAGGTCTTTTTTGACTCACTGAATAACATCCATCCAGGTTTGGGATTCACCATGACATGCTTCCTTGAAAGAATGCAATTTTTGGATACAATGGTCTATAAGAAGAATGGACTGTTGATGACCGATTTGTTTGTCAAGAGTACTGACAGGAATAGTACATTGCATTTTTCTAGCGAGCATCCAAGAAAAATGGTGGAGTCCCTACCCTGGAGTCAGATGTTGCGAGTCCGTAGGATCGTTTCGGATGATTCAATGATTGATATGAGGCTACAAGAGATGGTCAATAGGTTTTTGAGAAGAGGGTATCCGAAAGGGGACCTTGTTAAGTTTAAATCAAAAGCATTAAATATGAATCGAGGTGAATTATTGACTCCCAAACCAAAAGTAACTCCTGCTAAGAGAATACCACTTGTAACCACTTATTGTGGGGTGAGCAGAAAGATTACGGATGTGGTTAAAAGACACTGGCCGCTTTTGATGAAAGGGCATAGTGGTGTTGAGGATTTCAAGCTATTTCCCTTGATTTCATATAGAAGGGGACGTAGCTTGAAAGACGACCTTGTTCGTTCGGACATAGGTAGTTCTAAAAAAAGTATCCAAACAACTTTTGCACCACCTAGCCTTGGGAATTTCCCCTGTCTAGGATGTGCGTGCTGTGGTAACCTATTGAAGGGTAGGTTCTTCAGTCATCCCCGTTCCGGGAAAAAGTATAACATCAATAAGAGATACACGTGCAATAGTAATTTTGTCGTGTATACTATTGTCTGCCCATGTGGTCTCCTCTATGTTGGTGAGACCACAATGGAAATAAAAGCAAGAATAGGGAAACATAAAAGCACAATCAGGACGGGGATGACTGAATTGCCAGTCCCAAGACATTTTCATGAGATGGGCCACACGGTCAACCAACTCAGATTTAGGGTCATTGACGATGTTCCCCCACTTAGAAGAGGTGGAGACCGTGTGGCCCTATTAAAGAAGAAAGAATTGAAGTGGATATTTGAACTAGACACCTTGGTGCCTAAAGGTATGAATGTTGATTACGATCAGAGGGGTTGTCTATTGGGATCAGGTTGATGTCCTTCTAGCTTTCTCATTAGAGGTTGTTTTTATCATTTTTTTAACTTTGTCATGTTTGACCTAGATTGGAAGAAGTACACTTCTGTGGAATTACAGTATCCTACACATGATATATTGTACTGTGATCAAGTTTTTTGGAACAATGGATTCTTTGCATACGAGTGTCTGGGGGTAAGGTGGAGACAGTAGAGTTATCCAATAGTTATTGTATTATACTGTTGTATCAAAGTTGTAGAATTTATACTGTATAGAGATACGACTGAGGCGATATATGTTTCCTCACTTAACAACAAATTGAGAGGTATTTTGATGCAATGAACTTATGTGGTGATATTTCACACATGTATTAAATAACTGTTGTTTGTTTAGTATAATGTGATATCTGTTGTGGGCCTACGTAGTATTATGGTTTTGTATCCACAGGATTGCTTAGCACTGATTAGCATTTGTGTATGTTCCCTTCCTGTATTTGTAATGATATCTAATGTGAGCTAAAATATGCTGTACAATGTTATAATGTAGATTGATGTATGGGATAATATACTTTAGATGGGGACCCCTAGTGCCATTGTGGCGCTCTGTTGCTGTTATTCCGCTAATAGTATGGACAGGATACATGTGGACATCTGATCGGTATGTGCATAACACTGTCTCTATGGACGCTGGAGACAGGAAATACGTCACTATGCAGCCGCGTTCTGGAGTTTGAGTGACGGCTGAAGTAGCGAATCAGCAGAGGACGCCGGCGCATGCGCAGAGAGGCCTGGATTGAAGCCCGGAGGCGTTTACTACAGACAAGCACCGATTGGTGGTGCTTTACATGGACACATGGTTACTATGCCGACAGACAAATGCCTGACAGCGATTGGGGGATTCTCGCTATTGTCGGATTATATACATTCTGGACATTGTGTGACATGGACAAGCAGCGATGGGTGCGCCTCAAACATCTGGAGGTTTGATCCGTTGTGCACTTTGAAATGATATGTTGTTAGTAGATTTCTGTCTAGTTAATATGACTTTTTAAGTTTGTTTACTATACACTGTGTATTGGTTGGTTAATTGGTATGGTGGGTGGAGTTATATGATATAAATAACATTCTGATGTAATGGAATGCATGCACTTGAGAAAGGTCAATTTCACCGAAACGTCGTGCTGTGATGACGGAATAAACTTGAAAACTTTGAAGTATACCGGCTGGTGAGGCGTTGATCCTGCGATCATCTGATCACTTCTGTGTCCTCCAACACCACAGTATTGTTATAGAGAGAATCACAGTCTCTTATGAAGCCACAGGAGCTCCATCATGACAGGCGGCACATCGGCCTCCAGTGGACCCCGGATCCCAGCGACTCATCTGCGCTTCAAGATTGCATTGTGCTTGATGGGTTCATGGGGGCTTGTCACCAAACTATAAGCCATAAATACTGATGGTAGAGATTAACAGTAGTACTGAAGGGCTTCATAGTAGGGATGTGAGCTCACTCTCGCTCTCTGCTGTGGTGGCATCAGATCCAGAGCAGCTGAATACACGGGGACCCGACACTGGACATACGAGAACATCCAATGTGTGTAAGGGGTCAAATGTATATTCATGTTACCATATACTGTATTTCCAATCTGTATTTTATAAGTCCTGTAGCTTGAGCCTTTTGACTTACGTTTTCTTTCCCCCTATAAATAAAATATTATGAACCTTTTTCTCCTGATGAGTGAGTTCATTACATGGGATTTTATTATAAAAAATATATTTAATGTACACTGCATTACCCTGGGACCTCCTTTCTCGGATTAGTCATCTGGCACTGGAGAGTGAAACGTGTAGGGTAAGTCAAAGACCCGTCCAAAAGAGAATGGAGCTGAAGGTTTCAGGCAGTACGGTGAGGCTCTGACTTTGCTATGTAGAACATTGTAAAGTATAGAAATGTAAGAGGGTAGACGGTATCGGGATGCTCCTGATGTGAAGATGCAAACTGCATTGTATTGTATAGTGATGTAAGTTGTGTCCTGTAATTTATGTCTTCTGTTTAGGTGGCGCTAGAGTTCATTCACTTCCTCACTTGAAGTGATAATTTGCATATTTCCCAGAGGAGCATTGTGGCTATAAGCTTCCTTATCAGCTTATCTGCTTTCTTAAGGTTACCACAAAAATTCCTCTCCATGAGGTAAGAAGCTAGTTCTCCAGACCTTGTCTTAGGCTACTTTCACATTACGATTTTGCTAAATCCGATGCTGTCCGATTTTCATCAGACAGCATCAGATCCAAACTGATCCCTGCAATCGGATGCAAATAGGCATCCGATACCGACATTTTGCAGGATCAGTTTGGGCTGTCACCTAGCTCCCCCTCCTCTCTGCCTCTTGTCATCTTGCTGTTTCCCTGTTGTCCCCTGCTGTCCCCCAGTTTTGCCTGGTGTCCCCCTGCTGTTCCCCTCTCCTGTCCTCTCCTCCTGTCATTTCAACATAACAAATCTTTATTCTCACCTGCCACTGCTCCCCCGGCATCTCCATCAGTTCCCGATTGGGTGTACAGGACCTGCAATGATGTCAGAAGCGTCATCGGGTCACATGAGCAGTTACTGTGGTAACTGCTCATGTGACCCGATCAGCTAATCGGGTTGTGACATCATTACAGGTCCTGTTACAGAGCGGCTGAAGATGGAGACACCGGGGGAGCGCTGGCAGGTGAGAATAAAGATTTTTTATTTTAAACACTTGATTTAACTTATATTTAACTTCCGCAATGTATACATTGCAGAAGTTAAATTAGGCGGCTCACAATAGGTTCAATGTACTGAGCATGCTCAGTACACTAAAATCGGGTCCGAGGAGACATCAGATGTTTCCTCGGACCCTGCTCCATAGGGCCCCATGTTACTTGAATCGGATCGGATTTGGCATAATTGCCATCCGATTTGTCAGATCTGATTCAATCCGGTTTTTGATTCGGATGCAAAAATCGGAGCAGTCTCCAATTTTTGCACCAAAAAGAAATCGGACAAAATCGGATCGGACGCGATTCGGATGGCAATTAGTGCACATCTGAATCAGTCCGATCCCCATAGGATGGGGCAAATTTGGATCCGATGCTGTCTGATTTCTATCGGACAGCATCGGATTTCACAGAATCGTAGTGTGAAACCAGCCTTAGCACACTCACACAGCCAGATCAGAATTCCCACACACTGCACTGATGAGGGGCAGTCACCCCGAAACACAGTGTCTGCAGTTTGGGGTTCTAATCTGGCACAAATCCTTCGTCATATTAAAAGGCTTGTTAAAGAGTCAATTATGACTTTGAGGACAGCTACCGAAAGGTGGCGCTAGAGTTCATTCACTTGCTCTCTGAAGTGATAATTTGCATGTGATCTGTTTAGTAATAACTAATGCTTGATTTGGTCAATAATATCAATTTTCATCAGTTTTACTATGTATTTCTTGGTATGCCATATTCTGTACAGTTTCATTTCACCTAGACTTGGTGTAACTGTTAATTTGTCCTCTTGTTTAATTTTTCTGTGATTGTACGATGCTTTTAATCATAGCATTATTTAGTAAAAACGGGCCGTGGCTCGGTCACATGACCTGTTATAAAGACAGGATCTGAGCTCACATTCCATTCAGGACCTGTGGAAGTACAAGTTTGTATGAAACGGCAAGCCGTAAAGTCCAGCTCCCGCTCCCCCTCCCCGCACCGATGTCACCCTGTTCTGAATAAATACAGCGAGCATTGAAAACCGGTGAGTGCAGTGTATTTTTAGCCAATATTCATAGACTTGCTTTTTTGAGACGCACCACGGTTAAACCAGCTGCCCCAGGGAGATATTAGGTGATTGCAATGTCACCACGGACGGTTGTGTGGTGCATGGCTTTCTTTGCACATAAATTGTGTCTCTTGTTTGCGTATTTATTGTAATGTCTCTCTATAAGATGTAGTATAAATAAGGTATAGCATATAAGATAATGTATAGTATAGTAGAAGGTAATATATGACGTGGAACTAAAGCTCCCGTCACACACAATGACGCAACAGCGATCCCGACAATGATAACGATCCTTAGGGATCGCTGTTGCGTCACTTTGGGATCGCTGGTGAGATGTCAAACAGTCAGATCTCACCAGCGACTCAGCAACGATCCGGAATGATAGGAGGTTGTTGGGAATTGTCTCTCTCGGGTATAGTATTGAGATCGTTGGTCGTTGTCCCTTTCAAACACAGCGATGCAACGTTCCCAGTGGGAGACCAACTACCTAAAAATGACCCAGAGCACTTTGCAACGATCAGCGATCTCACAGCAGGGGCCTGATCACTGCTAAGTGTCACACATAGCGAGATCGTTAGCGAGATCGCTTTTACATCACAAAATCTAGGACTTAACAACAATCTCGCTAACAATCTCATTATGTGTGATGGGGGCTTTAGAGTAAAATAGGACTAAGACATATGATAAGGTAAATAGCTTGATTAACTACTTTCAGTGGTATCAGCCCACTGGAGGTGGACTCAGCCTGAAGACGTAGAGGGAAGACTCCATCTTAGGGTAGCAAGTAGTTAGTGTAAGTTCAAATGGTACAGAGTATGGAGTAGCAGTGCACAAGTCAGATAGGTACCTTATGTTGCAGTAAGTGGATGGCAACAGTCACCCTATGATAGTAGATATCGGGAACAGAGCTCCTGGGAAGGTCTCAGGAAGTGAGGACATTTAGTGATCAAGCTCGTCTCACTGCAACATCCTCCAGGCCCTGGACTCTGTATACGTTTCCTGACCCCAGTGGTACAAGTGCTCAGTAGGAAACCTGGCATAGACCACAGCATGCATTAGATGATTCAAGTCCAACGACGATCTGAACTGTTATAGAGAAGCAGTAAGTATTTGTTCCGTGTTTTGTACTGTGTTGTTCTGTCTTTATTTTCTTCATCTCATCTTCAGTAAGTTTGGTCCTTGTGTTTTGTACAGAATGCTCAGCCTCTTACAGGGTAAAATCTTCTTCCTGAAGAGCCTGTGGTACCAGCCGGTGAAGAACACGTGAGGTTGGGGAGTAGCGTATATGGAGAAAGCTTCAGACTAAGTTGTGATTTTTTATCAATTTGCATGACTCTGGTAAGGTCAATTCTTGTGACCTGAGCACTAACACCTATCCTACCTCTCCTTTTTCAGTTCAGTTCTCAGACAACGATCCATTTACCTTTGGATAATAATGGCCACAGCAGCTGTTTATTGACAACAACATAATTAACAGAATTGGTGAGGTCCTCGAAGCTACAAAAAATCTGGTGATTTTTATATGACATTGCACCTCCCCAGACTTACTCCTAGCCATGTTCACCTGCCCAGGAACACCATGAAACCGAGGAAGAGGAACATGGCAACGCCACCGATGATTGCCACTGTGACCCAAAATTTTTTATTTTTAGAGTGGGTAGGTGGGACTTTGCTTTTTGGTGGTCTGAGGTCCAAAAGGGGCTTCTCAACCTCGGTCAGTCATATTTATGTTATTCCCTAGAGCCCCCACCTATAACCCTATGTCACTTCTTCCCTGCCTTAAAACCACTACCCCCTGGATCACCTTTCTTCCTCCCCTCCCCACTTCCTTCCCCTATCTTCTCCCATGGTCACACCTCCATCCCATCGTCATGTCACCCTTCCCTTATCCCCTACGTGGAAAGGTGGAAAGGTCCGGCTGATACTTGACTTTGGTAAGGTCGATTCTTGTGACCTGAGCACTAACAGTGATCCTACCTCTCCTTTTTCAGTTCCCCTAGCCCCCTCCCATGAATAAAGCTCAGACAACAATTCATTTATCTTTGGATAATAATAGCCACAGCAGCCATTTATTGACAACAACATAATTAACACAATTGATCAGGTCCTCGAAGCTACAAAAAAATCTGGTGATTTTTCTATGACATTGCCCCTCCCTTCCCCAGATTTACTCCTAGCCGTGTTCACCTGCCGAGGAACACCATGAAACCTAGGGGAGAGGTTGTCTCCAATACCATAAAATCACCTGATGTTCCATCGCCGGTATTGCCTAAATTTCACAATGAACCTGACATTCCATCGCTGGAATGAAATAGCCATCAAATAAAGGCATAAACATATTTCATGACTCCCAAATCCCGAATTTTAAAACCAATTTTGAAAATCCACCAACACCATACCGAGAGCACCTTGACCAAGTCAAGTGCTCGAGAGACCCCACCATCAAGCAATGCTGTGGCCCTTTCATCCCCTCTTGTAAGGCTAGAGGTCCATCAATCTAGTCCCACCGCATTTAAATGCCCTCTGCCTGTTAACCAGGAATCTTTGTTGTACAGTCTAGATCGAGGTGGTGTACTGCCACACCCCCATTCTGAACTACCTCCTAGATACCGCCTTGGTCTGGAACCAGCCGTGCCCTCTGCCAAACCTTTCTGGCTACAATGCCAGACCACACTACTTTCAGTCCTTTCAGACCCAGGAATGCTAATTATAAACATATCAGATCTATTTTAATGTCTGTGAACAATAACCTCCCCAAGTTAGCTCACAGGTCTTTACCACCCACATACAAATTTAAGTATCTGGATCCAGACGCACAGCTATATGAACCTCTTGTAATACCCAACTCCAGGCCGTATCCTTAAAACCAAGCTCCTGGATTAGTGCTGTGTCTCCTGAGAAACCCACCTGTCTCCCGTCGGTTCGTCCGTCTGCCTACCTGCAATGCTCCCCAATGGACATAAGAATGGCCTAGAATCCAGACTTAAAGTGGGACCTGTCCTGTAGTGAAACAAACATAGAATTAGGGCATATTCATATCAAGAATAACCAGGATTCCTTAAGCCTTGAAGTCTGACATCAGACTGATACTGCCAGGACAACTGTGGCGCTCCTGCAGTCTGGTCACCACAAAGGGGTGCTGCACCCAACCCACAGGTGTAGTATTCCTGTCCTCAATAAATGGTATGATAAGTCCAGGCACCCACAAAAGCACCCAACACACCCGGTCCCAGAGACCACGGGCGGACCCTGCAGGGGTGGGCCCAGGTAGTCAGCGGGACGGCAGGAAGAAAGGTGGAGGATGGAAAGTAGGAAGAGCAGTCGGGAAGTGGGAAAAAGGGAACAAAGGGAAAGCACACCGGGACTGGTGAGGTCAGTCCAGAGAGAAAGTGGAGAAGGGAGGAAGAAGAAGATGGACCCAGAGGACTTGAGCGGCATGTGGCTTGTCCCGGGTCCCAGCATAGTGGGCTGCAGGGAGAAAGAGGGAGCCCTAGAGTCATGAGAAGTGAGTGATTAACCTGTGCCCCCGAATCTGAAGTGACAGCGGAGGGGCAGGTTGCAGACCAGGGGACCATCCCTGAAGGTGGCGAGGAGAATCCATACTCCAACCACGGAATCGGAGGCAGCCAAACTAGGATCAGGGGACATGTGGCTGCTAGATCGGGGCACTGTGCCTAGAGGCGCGAGCAGGAGTAAGGTGAGCAGGCAGTGCTGAGGAGAGAAGCAACCAGAGAAAGGAACATAAATGGGTGTCCTGGATGAGCTATCTCGGTTGCTGAGGACTACCCGAACTGTGACTGAAACAACTCTGTACCTTATGGTGCCTGCAAAGAAAAGCTAAGTTAATTGGGTTTGGAACTCAGAACTGTGTGTGAGACTTTTTCATTTCCCGCCTGAGAAGCGGTGGACTGCTAAGCCGCCCTGATCTTTCCATGCAGTCAGATCTGCCCCGCTGGCCCGACCACCATCCCAATTCCCCTCACATGCCCTGGGGACCACCTCCACCCGTGAGTAGCGTCACCAACACCGCTGCCACTTCATCATCCCCAGAGGTCCCGGAACGCAGCAGCCACCCCTAATGGCCGCATACCATGGGTGGCGTCACGGCAAATCAATCCTTCAACCTGTTTCACCCTTTTCAACAAACTCTTTATCTCCTTTTTATTGACCACCCAGTGACCTGAAACAGAGAGACCTGGCTCCGAGTACACCACGGCCCCCACGCGGGTGAGTCACACCCATCGGCCGATCCTCTGCACAATGTCTGAGCTCAGACCCACACAGCTACCTCTATTGCAGCTCCAATATGAAATTGATGCCCCGCATAACTGTGGATTCAAGACAGTCCACTTATTAAACACCATAATAAATTGATACTTCAACAAAAATGACTCGTCCTCGTGACCTAACAATGGCCTCCAAGGACTAGCATTCATAATCATCTAAAAATATTCCAATGGCAACACTAACTGAATCATTTACCCTTCCTAACAGTACCCTCTTTCCTTTCCCCGTCTTTGTCCACTTTTTAAACTTCCAAATTCAAAATTTCACCATTTTCTCGGTGGCCATGATGTCTCTAGCTAAAATGCCCCCAATCTCGGTTTTAGTGGGTGCTACTATTTCTCCTATTCTCATTGATGTCACAATTTGACCTGTATATAAAGCTTTCAACTGTAAACCCAGCTTCACCAGAACCCGAGCGACACAGGCCACCTGTTATCTTCCTGTTTTCTTGTTTTTTGTTTTTTTTGCAAAAACCCTTAAGTGTCTGATTCACTAGAAAATTTTTGTGGAATCATTCCTATTATGAAATTTAAAACAGAAGGCCAACCCATAACTAACTGGTCTATCTTTGCTAATAACCACTTACCACCTACTATCTGCCCCATCCCCCTCAATATTATCCTTACCTGGTCTTCCTCACATGAATTTCCCCCCCAGGTCCTATGCCCTAGTTCCTGTTCTTAAAGCTGCCATGCTGGCAAGCTGCCCATGTGCTACCCTCCAAGGATAACCTGATTAATGAATCAGCAGCCCTGATACCACATTTCAAAGTCTGGGAGGGCAGGGTACTACCTTCATCTTCAGCCTCTTAAACCAATACCTAAAATCGCTCCCACTGAAAAACGAGACTTTGCCATTCCTATTATCACCTGAGAGGGAACCATATATATGGATTCTCCACCACCACCAATTTTCCTCCGACCCCTTTTAAAGAAATAGGAGTTGGTCACAATCAGAATCTGTACCTCCTTCCTTGACGCTACAGATCGTGTTGATCACACACCTCTTCTTCTGCCATCCTGCCGCTGTGTCTGGCTCCGAGGAGACAATCTATTTTATAGGAAAGCTGTCCTTTCTACAATGTCACCGCAACTAAGGCTAGGGTCACACTTGCGGGGTGGATGCGCTTTTCAATGCGTTTTTCACACTTGTCTTTTGTGAAAAACGCATGCAAAAATGCATCCATAGGCCCCCATGTAAAAAACACATGCACCAATTGCAAAAACGCATGGCTAAAGTGCCATGCGTTTTTGACATGCGTTTTTGACTCAGCACAAAAAAAGTCTCGAGACATTTTTTGGTGCTTTTCCAAAAATGCATGCGTTTTTTTAACATGGGGCCCTATGGAAAATGCATGTGTTAACGCATGGCACTAAATGTACCATGCATTTTTGCATGCGTTTTTTAAGGCTGCTGCAGATCTAAAAGCAAAAACGCAGCCCAAAAACGCAGGCTGCCAAGAACATGTAAAAAAACGCATCCCAAGTGTGACCCTAGCCTACGATAGAGGAAAAACTCTGGCAATACTATGTTCTCACCCCATTCATCACACCACCTGGCTGCACACCATTGACCTTACAATGTTTAGGCTAGTTTCACACTGCAATTTTTTCCCTGATTCGGTTCCATCAGGTTTGTGTGCCAAAACCAGGAGAGGAACTTGTAGAGAAAAACTATAATTGAAAGATTGACACCTGTTCTGGGTTTTGGAGACACTCCTGGTTTTGACACACAAACCGGATGGAAGCTGATCAGTGAAAAAACTGCGGTGTGAAGCCAGCCTTACGTGTTTGTTTTGGCTCAGGTTTTCTATCTGCTTTCTTTGCTTCTCTTTCTCAGGCGAGCGTCACACGCTACGATATGTGCAAACATATCGCTGGAAAGTGCCTGATTTGGCATCGCTCCTACAACATCGTTGAGTGTGACAGCATGATACCACTAGCGATAAGTGGTCAGATCTAGTGATGGGCGAATCCTAAATTACTCGGAATCGCTTGACTGTAGCGAGTCCGAGCACAGGACTCGCTACTCGTTGCGAGTCTAGCGAGTCCAATGTTAATGAATGGGGAAGCGAGTAATAGCGAGTAGTGTGAGATTTACAAATCGCAGATGTGTCTCGGAAGCTTCAGCCTGAAGCAATCCGAGTTGTGTCATTTATTTGCATTGCTAGTTTACTTTGTAAGTAATCGCTGACTCGCACAGATAAGATCCTGTCTTCTCTGTGTTCTGGCTGCCCCAGCTCCAGGGTCCTAGAGCCCGCCTGCTGCCTGATGTAGCAGAGCTGAGATTGTTCTCAGTCTGCTCATTCCCTGTGTACAGACATGAATGTCTGTGCACAGAGATGATGTAGCAGAGCTGAGATTGTTCTCAGTCTGCTTATTCCCTGTGCATAGACATCTATATTTATGCACAGGGGATGTAGCAGAGAGGACATCGCGTTTTGGACTGCGTCGGACGGAAGAGGATTTTTTTAATTAAAGATGGAGTCCCTAATGGCTTTTTTTTTTATTTCTAATAAAAATTTTTCCTTGTGTTGTGTTTTTTTTAAAACAATTTAATAGAAATTCATGGCGGTCATGTCTAATATTGGCGTGACCACCATAAATTTCGGGCTTAGGGCCAGCTGATAATACAAAGCTGGCCCTAACCTCTTTATTACCCAGCGTGCCACCGCCACCAGGGCTGCTGGAAGAGCGGGGTTCAGCGCCAGAGGATGGCGCTTCAATGAACGCGCCATCTTCTGGGGCGGCTGCGGGCTGCAATTTGCAGCGGGGGGTGCCCAGAAAGCTTGGGCATCCCTGCGCTGCGGATTCCAGCCCCCAGCTGCTTAGCTGTACCTGGCTAGACATAGAAATTGCGCGGAGCCCCACGCATTTTTTTTTAATTATTTCATGAAATTCTGTGATTCTGACTCTGAGACTCTAACTCTGAGACTCTGACTCTGAAATTCATGAAATATTAAAAAAAAAATGCGTGGGGCTCCGCGCAATTTCTATGTCTAGCCAGGTACAGCTAAGCAGCTGGGGGCTGGAATCCGCAGCGCAGGGATGCCCAAGCTTTCTGGGCACCCCCCGCTGCAAATTGCAGCCCGCAGCCGCCCCAGAAGATGGCGCGTTCATTGAAGCGCCATCCTCTGGCGCTGAACCCCGCTCTTCCAGCGGCCCTGGTAGCGGTGGCACGCTGGGTAATAAAGAGGTTAGGGCCAGCTTTGTATTATCAGCTGGCCCTAAGCCCGAAATTTATGGCGGTCACGCCGATATTAGACATGACCGCCATGAATTTCTATTAAATTGTTTTAAAAAAAACACAACACAAGGAAAATTTTTTATTAGAAATAAAAAAAAAAGCCATTAGGGACTCCATCTTTAATTAAAAAAATCCTCTTCTGTCCGACGCAGTCCAAAACGCGATGTCCTCTCTGCTACATCCCCTGTGCATAAATATAGATGTCTATGCACAGGGAATAAGCAGACTGAGAACAATCTCAGCTCTGCTACATCATCTCTGTGCACAGACATTCATGTCTGTACACAGGGAATGAGCAGACTGAGAACAATCTCAGCTCTGCTACATCATCTCTGTGCACAGACATTCATGTCTGTACACAGGGAATGAGCAGACTGAGAACAATCTCAGCTCTGCTACATCATCTCTGTGCACGGACATTCATGTCTGTACACAGGGAATGAGCAGACTGAGAACAATCTCAGCACTGCTACATCATCTCTGTGCACGGACATTCATGTCTGTACACAGGGAATGAGCAGACTGAGAACAATCTCAGCACTGCTACATCATCTCTGTGCACAGACATTCATGTCTGTACACAGGGAATGACCAGACTGAGAACAATCTCAGCACTGCTACATCATCTCTGTGCACAGACATTCATGTCTGTACACAGGGAATGAGCAGACTGAGAACAATCTGAGCACTGCTACATAATGTCTGTGAGCAGGCAGGCTCTAGGACCCTGGAGCTGCACAGAGAAGACAGCTGGACTCGGCTCGCAAAGAAACAGCAGTTATCTGCGAGTTTCCCTGCTATCACTGGCACAGTAGCCAGTGATTACTCACGAGTCTAATGCAAACAATGGCAATCGTAGTTTTGTCAGCGTTTCTGACAAAACTAGGATTGATATTGATTTGCATTAGACTCGCGAGTAATCACTGGGAAACTCGCAGAGTACCGAGTCCTGCGAGTCCCTTACTACTCGCCGAGTAACGAGTCCTAGCGAGTAGATTCGCCCATCCCTAGTCAGATCGTTAATCACAGATATGGGAACCGGACCCCATATCACACGATGTCGGGTTATTGGATGAGCAGTATCGACGTGCCTAAATGGTCGATATCGTTAAGAATTTGTGAAATTAGCGATGCCGAAATCTAGCACGTAGGCGTGCCAGGTATTCATCTGTGTTTCGCCTCCCCTGTTATGATTTGTTAACCCTCATGCGTTCTGATTGGCTGGCGGTGTATGGCACAAAAAAAAAAAAAAAACATTAGCGGCTCCGTGCGTGCTGCCATGGAAGCATTGCTGTAGCGACGCTATGTGTAGGGACACTGGAAACGTCGCAGCAACAAATTTATATTTAAAATCTTCATTTACAACATGTCCAGGACGCTGGTGCTGTAATGTTGTTTTATCTTCTGCAGTTTGCTTGTTGTCTTCCCTGTTTGTTTGTCTGCCTAGTAACAGTGATGTAAGATAGAGGAGGAGCTGTGGCAGGAAAAGGGGGAGCTGGGAAAGGGATAGAGATTCATTAAATGTATGGCCGCTCGACTGAGCAATTCAGCGTATCTGTGTGTGCTTCTGGATTCATTGTCATCGGTACTACAACACTACAGGTGCGTAAAAAAAAAGAAGCACTATGTGGATGGTCACCTTTTCTCAGCGCACTAGCGCACTCTGCATGTGGCATAGTTTTAGAGGGCGCAACAAAGATGAGTCCGTATTTGCACACTTGTATTGAGATGCAAATCACAGGACAAGAGGAATCACATAGTGCCCTATGTTTGCACGCACACCTGACCAATGGGAACACATTAGCGGCCACCAATCATGGAGAGAGGGGTGCCGATACAAACCATGTAGTACGCCTATCTGCTCAAATTGAACAACAAACACGCCCACATTGAGCACTGAGTCGTTCACGAGGCTTCTGTGTGACTGCGTTATAACGATGTGAAAACACGATTGCTAGGTTGTCCACACGAGCGCAGAATCGAGGCATCGGTGAGGTGACTTACCGATGTCTGTGCGTGTTACATCACAAGAATTGACTCTTTACATCGTATGAACGATGCACCAATATTGACATCGTTGGTGACATTGTTGCATATATCGTAGAGTGTGACGCCCGCCTCAAGCTGATGCAGTGCCTCAGTGGTTAGCACTGTACAAGGCGGCTCTGGTCAGCAATGTATATGGTGGCTCAGTGGTTAGCAGAGTATATGGTGGCTCAGTGGTTAGCATTGTATATGGTGGCTCAGTGGTTAGCACTGTATACGGTGGCTCAGTGGTTAGCACAGTATATGGTGCCTCAGTGGTTAGCACTGTATATGGTGGCTCAATGGTTAGCACTGTATATGGTGGCTCAGTAGTTAGCACTGTACCCAGTGGCTCAGAGGTCATCACTGTACATGGTATCTCAGTGGTTAGCACTGTACATGTGACTCAGTGGTTAGCACTGTACATGGTGTCTCAGAGGTTAGTACTGTATACAGTGGCTCAGTGGTCTGCACTGTATATGGTGGCTCAGTGGTCTGCACTGTATATGGTGGCTCAGTGGTTAGCACTGTATACGGTGGCTCAGTGGTTAGCACTGTATACGGTGGCTCAGTGGTTAGCACTGTACCCTGTGGCTCAGAGGTTATCACTGTACATGGTGTCTCAGAGGTTTGCACTGTACACGGTGGCTCAGTGGTTAGCACTGTATACGATGCCTCAGAGGTTAGCACTGTATATGGTGGGTCAGTGGTTAGCACTGTATATGGTGGCTCAGTGGTTAGCATTGTATACGGTGGCTCAGTGGTTAGCACTGTATATGGTGGCTCAGTGGTTAGCACTGTATATGGTGACTCAGTAGTTAGCACTGTACACGGTGGCTCAATGGTTAGCACTGTACATGTGACTTAGTGGTTAGCACTGTATATGGTGGCTCAGTGGTTAGCACTGTATATGTGACTTAGTGGTTAGCACTGTATATGGTGGCACAGTGGTTAGCACTGTATATGGTGGGTCAGTGGTTAGCACTGTATATGGTGACTCAGTGGTTAGCACTGTATATGGTGGCTCAGTGGTTAGCACTGTACATGTGACTTAGTGGTTAGCACTGTATATGGTGGCACAGTGGTTAGCACTGTATATGGTGGGTCAGTGGTTAGCACTGTATATGGTGGCTCAGTGGTCTGCACTGTATATGGTGGCTCAGTGGTTAGCACTGTATACGGTGGCTCAGTGGTTAGCACTGTATACGGTGGCTCAGTGGTTAGCACTGTACCCTGTGGCTCAGAGGTTATCACTGTACATGGTGTCTCAGAGGTTTGCACTGTACACGGTGGCTCAGTGGTTAGCACTGTATACGATGCCTCAGAGGTTAGCACTGTATATGGTGGGTCAGTGGTTAGCACTGTATATGGTGGCTCAGTGGTTAGCATTGTATACGGTGGCTCAGTGGTTAGCACTGTATATGGTGGCTCAGTGGTTAGCACTGTATATGGTGACTCAGTAGTTAGCACTGTACACGGTGGCTCAATGGTTAGCACTGTACATGTGACTTAGTGGTTAGCACTGTATATGGTGGCTCAGTGGTTAGCACTGTATATGTGACTTAGTGGTTAGCACTGTATATGGTGGCACAGTGGTTAGCACTGTATATGGTGGGTCAGTGGTTAGCACTGTATATGGTGACTCAGTGGTTAGCACTGTATATGGTGGCTCAGTGGTTAGCACTCGACATGTGACTTAGTGGTTAGCACTGTATATGGTCGCACAGTGGTTAGCACTGTATATGGTGGGTCAGTGGTTAGCACTGTACACTGTGGCTCAGTGGTTAGCACTGTATACAGTGGCTCAGAGATTATCACTGTACATGGTGTCTCAGAGGTTAGCACTGTGAATGGTGGCTCAGTGGTTAGCACTGTACATGTTACTTAGTGGTTAGCACTGTATACGGTGGCTCAGTGGTTAGCACTGTACACGGTGGCTCAGTGGTTATCACTGTACATGTTACTTAGTGGTTAGCACTGTACATGGTGTCTCAGAGGTTAGCACTGTACACGGTGGCTCAGTGGTTAGCACTGTACACGGTGGCTCAGTGGTTATCACTGTACATGTGACTCAGTGGTTAGCACTGTACATGGTGTCTCAGAGGTTAGCACTGTATAACAGTGGCTCAGTGGTTAGCACTGTATATGGTGGCTCAGTGGTTAGCACTGTATATGGTGGCTCAGTGGTTAGCACTGTACATGTGACTCAGTGGTTAGCATTGAATACGGTGGCTCAGAGGTTAGCACTGTACACGGTGGCTCAGTGGATGACACTGTATATGGTGGCTCAGTGGTTGGCACTGTATACGGTGGCTCAGTGGTTATCACTATATACAGTGGCTCAGTGGTTAGCACTGTATATGGTGGCTCAGTGGTTAGCACTGTATATGGTGGCTCAGTGGTTAGCACTGCATATGGTGGCTCAGTGGTTAGCACTGCATACAGTGGCTCAGTGGTCAGCACTGTATACTGTGGTTAGCACAGTATTTGGTGGGTCAGTGGTTATCACTATATACAGTGGCTAAGTGGTTAGCACTGTATATGGTGGCTCAGTGGTTAGCCCTGTACACGGTGGCTCAGTGGTTAGCACTGTGCTCAGTGGCCAGCACTGTATACGGTGGCTCAGTGGCCAGCACTGCTATTGTTCTCATGCTTTCATAAATGAGGCCTGTTTCACACATTCGTGCCTCCAGCACTTATGCGGTCTGTGCCGACACATGCTGGAGGCACAGACATATGGACAGTAGTGATGAGCGAGCATGCTCGCCACTACTCGATACTCGCACGAGTATCACTGTACTCGGGCGACTCGCCGAGCACCGAGTAATCTCGCGATACTCGTGCTGTGCTCGTGATCGTCATCTCTGCATGTTGGCGCTCTTTTGAGAGCCAGCCCACGTGCAGGGATTGGCTGGCAGACCACTGCAATGCCACAGCCCTGTTAGTTGTGGCATAGCAGTGATTGGCCGCCCTGCACAGTGTGACCGAGCCTTTATAACTCCCGGCGCGCTGTGCTCGGCACACAGCCTTCCAGACAGTCAGTGTAGGGAGAGTGTCTGCTGCTGCTTAGGGACAGATTTGCGGCCCTTACAGGTAGATCCGGAGCAGGGCTGCAAACTGCTGCTGACCACAACAGTCCTTCTCAGGACTAATCTAGGAGGATATAGGCAGGGTGATCCAGATCGGGGTGCCAAGCTTTCCAGTGACCAGAACAGTCCTTCTCAGGACTAATCTAGGAGGATATAGGCAGGGTGATACAGATTGGAATCCAAGCTTTTCTGTGACCATTAGAGTCACCACACTCTTGTACTTACTACCTTAATACAGGTTAGGGACTAAAATCCTCTCCTGACACCATTACAGTCACCAGACTGCTGTACGTACTACCTTAATACAGGTTAGGGACTAAAATCCTCTCCTGAAACCATTACAGTCACCAGACAGGTGTACGTACTACCTTAATACAGGTTAGGGACTAAAATCGTCTCCTGAAACCATTACAGTCACCAGACAGGTGTACGTACTACCTTAATACAGGTTAGGGACTAAAATCGTCTCCTGAAACCATTAAAGTCACCAGACAGGTGTACGTACTACCTTAATACAGGTTAGGGACTAAAATTCTCTCCTGAAACCATTACAGTCACCAGACAGGTGTACGTACTACCTTAATACAGGTTAGGGACTAAAATCCTCTCGTGAAACCATTACAGTCACCAGACTGGTGTACGTCATACCTTCATACAGGTTAGGGAACTAAAATCCTAACTCTTGTGATCTCAACAGTCACCACACTGGTGTACGTCATACCTTGATACAGGTTAGGGAACTAAAATCCTAACCTCTTGTGATCTCACCAGTCACCACACTGGTGTACGTCATACCTTGATACAGGTTAGGGAACTAAAATACTAACTCTTGTGATCTCACCAGTCACCACACTGGTGTACGTCATACCTTGATACAGGTTAGGGAACTAAAATCCTAACTCTTGTGATCTCAGCAGTCACCACACTGGTGTACGTCATACCTTGATACAGGTTAGGGAACTAAAATCCTAACCTCTTGTGATCTCACCAGTCACCACACTGGTGTACGTCATACCTTGATACAGGTTAGGGAACTAAGATCCTAACTCTTGTGATCTCAACAGTCACCACACTGGTGTACGTCATACCTTGATACAGGTTAGGGAACTAAAATCCTAACTCTTGTGATCTCACCAGTCACCACACTGGTGTACGTCATACCTTAATACAGGTTAGGGAACTAAAATCCTAACTCTTGTGATCTCACCAGTCACCACACTGGTGTACGTCATACCTTCATACAGGTTAGGGAACTAAAATCCTAACTCTTGTGATCTCAACAGTCACCACACTGGTGTACGTCATACCTTGATACAGGTTAGGGAACTAAAATCCTAACCTCTTGTGATCTCACCAGTCACCACACTGGTGTACATCATACCTTGATACAGGTTAGGGAACTAAAATCCTAACTCTTGTGATCTCACCAGTCACCACACTGATGTACGTCATACCTTGATACAGGTTAGTGAACTAAAATCCTAACTCTTGTGATCTCAACAGTCACCACACTGGTGTACGTCATACCTTGATACAGGTTAGGGAACTAAAATCCTAACTCTTGTGATCTCACCAGTCACCACACTGGTGTACGTCATACCTTGATACAGGTTAGGGAACTAAAATCCTAACTCTTGTGATCTCACCAGTCACCACACTGCTGTACGTCATACCTTGATACAGGTTAGGGAACTAAAATCCTAATCTCCTGTGACCTCAACAGTCACCAGACAGTTGTCGCTCTATACAGGCAAAATGTGCAAAGGCGTTGGCAAGGTCGTTGGCAAGGAACAAGGAAGTGGACGTGATGGTGGTGCAGGCAGAGGCCGAGGTCGTGTGCAAGCACTAATTTCGCAACAACAAACGGCCACATCTCCTCGCTCGCACGTCCTGTCCCAAATTCTTGGGGCCCGCAGCAGTACACCACTGTTGAACCAAGACCAGTGTCAACAGGTTGTTACTTGGATAGCGGATAATGCTTCAAGTCAGATGGGCACCTCCACAAACACCCTGTCTTCCACACGGTCAACTGTCAATAGCCGTGATACTGCACCGCACATTTCCCAACCTGATCCTCCTTCCTACATAGTAACATAGTAACATAGTAACATAGTTTTTAAGGTTGAAGGAAGACTTTAAGTCCATCTAGTTCAACCCATAGCCTAACATGTTGATCCAGAGGAAGGCAAAAAAAAACCCATGTGGCAACACTTAACTCCACATTGGGGGAAAAAATTCCTTCCTGACTCCAGATATGGCAATCAGACTAATTCCCTGGATCAACGCCCTATCAAAGAATCTAGTATATATAACTGGTAATATTATAGTTTTCAAGAAAGGCATCCAGGCCCTTCTTAAATGTTAGTAGTGACTCACTCATTACAACATCATGTGGCAGAGAGTTCCATAGTCTCACTGCTCTTACAGTAAAGAATCCGCGTCTGTGATTATGATTAAACCTTCTTTCCTCCAGACGTAGAGGATGCCCCCTTGTCCCAGTCTCAGGCCTAAGAGTAAAGAGATCATTAGAAAGGTCTCTGTACTGCCCCCTCATATATTTATACATTATTATAAGATCACCCCTCAGCCTTCGTTTTTCCAAGCTAAATAACCCCAAGTTTAATAACCTGTCTTGGTATTGCAGACCCCTTAGTCCTCTAATGACTTTTGTCGCTCTTCTCTGGACCCGCTCTAGTTCAGCTATGTCTTTCTTATACACCGGAGACCAGAATTGTACACAGTATTCTAAGTGTGGTCGCAATAGTGACTTGTATAGAGGTAAAATTATGTTCTCCTCATGAGCATCTATGCCTCTTTTAATGCATCCCATTATTTTACTTGCCTTTGCAGCGGCTGCCTGACACTGGCCACTAAATGTGAGTTTGTCATCTACCCATACACCCAGGTCTTTTTCAGTGACAGTTTTGCCCAGTGTTTTACAATTAAGCACATAATTATACCTTTTGTTTCCTCTGCCCAAGTGCATGACTTTACATTTATCCCAATTAAAGCGCATTTGCCATTTAGCAGCCCAAGCTTCTAGTTTACATAAATCCTCCTGTAATATAAAACTGTCCTCCTCTGTATTGATTACCCTGCAGAGTTTAGTGTCATCTGCAAATATTGAGATTCTACTCTGTATGCCCCCTACAAGGTCATTAATAAATATATTAAATAGAAGCGGGCCCAACACTGACCCCTGTGGTACCCCACTGTTAACTGTGACCCATTCTGAGTGTGTTCCATTAATAACCACCCTTTGTTTCCTATCACTAAGCCAGTTCTTAACCCACTTACAAATATTTTCCCCTATCCCATTGCCCTCATTTTATGTATCAACCTTTTGTGTGGCACCGTATCAAAAGCTTTTGAAAAGTCCATATACACCACATCCACTGCATTTCCTTGGTCCAGTCCAGAACTTACTTCTTCATAGAAGCTTATCAGATTAGTTTGACAGGAACGGTCATGAGGTTATTTTTGTTCAGATACTCCAGTATAGCATCTCTTAGAAAACCCTCTAGGATTTTACCCACAGTAGAGGTTAAGCTTACTGGCCTATAATTACCAAGTTCAGTTTTTGTCCCCTTTTTGAATATTGGCACCACATTTGCTATAGCCAGTCCTGTGGTACAGACCCTGTTTTTATGGAATCTTTAAATATTAAAAATAATGGTCTATCTATGACAGTACTTAATTCCTGCAGCACTCTGGGGTGTATCCCATCCGGGCCCGGTGATTTGTCAATTTTAGTGTTTTTAGACGATGCCGTACTTCCTCTTGGGTTAAGCAGGTGACATTTAATTGAGACTTTTGTTATCACTGATCATATTGTCTGTCATGGGATTTTCTTGTGTAAATACTGTTGAAAAAAAGTCATTTAGCATATTGGCTTTTTCCTCATCCTCATCCACCATTTCACCCAGACTATTTTTAAAGGGGCCAACACCATCATTTTTTAGTTTCTTACTATTTATGTAGTTAAAAAATATTTTGGGATTCTTTTTACTTTCTCTGGCAATGAGTCTCTCTGTCTCAATCTTTGCTGCCTTGATTTGCTTTTTACAAATGTTATTTAATTTTCTGTATTTATTTAATGCTTCATCACTACCTACTTGCTTTAATTCCCTAAATGCTTTCTTTCTGTCACATATTGCACTTCTTACCGCTTTATTTAGCCATAGTGGTTTCCTCCTATTTCTAGCATGCTTATTCACATAGGGTATATATTGTGCACAGGTCCTATTCAGGATGCTAATAAACATCTCCCATTTGTGTTGTGTACTTTTATGTCTCAGGACATCGTCCCAGTTTATTGCACTAAGATCATCTCTCAACCGTTGGAAATTTGCCTTCCTGAAGTTTAGTGTCCTTGTGGCCCCTCTACTACACGTCTTAGTAAAGGATACTTGAAAGCTTATTAAGTTATGATCACTATTACCCAAGTGACCTCCAACCCGTATATTTGATATGCGATCTGGCCTGTTGGTTAATATTAGGTCCAGCAGTGCCCCCCTTCTTGTTGGGTCCTGAACCAGTTGTGAAAGGTAATTGTCTCTCATAGTTTTCAAAAACTTATTACCTTTGCTGGAACTGCAGGTCTCTGATCCCCAATGTATTTCAGGGTAGTTGAAGTCCCCCATAATAATGACTTCTCCCTGAGTCGCTGCTTCATCTATTTGCTTTATGAGGATATTCTCCTCCACTTCCATTATTGTTGGAGACTTATAACAAACCCCTATCAGTAATTTATTATTTTTTCCCCCTCCCCTTATCTCCACCCACAGGGACTCTACATTTCCATTAGATTCACCTATATTATCACGCAGGATGGGTTTTAAGGATGATTTTACGTATAAACATACACCTCCTCCTCGCCTATTTGTACGGTCATTTCTGAACAGACAATAGCCCTGAAAATTAACAGCCCAGTCATGGCTCTCGTCCAGCCAAGTCTCCGAAATCCCCACCATGTCATAATTATTTTCCAACAAAATCAATTCTAATTCCTCCATTTTGTTGGTGAGGCTTCTGGCATTAGTGAACATGCACTTTATGCATCTCTCTTTACCTCTCTTCCTTCCTACTAGATTGTCTATTCTAACCCCACCCCCCATGCCACCCCCAATTTTATTACTTGTGCCCAGGTTACTGTTTACACTATCTTCCCCTCCTATACAATGAATACCCTCCCCCCCAATCCCTAGTTTAAACACTCCTCCAACCTTCTAGCCATTTTCTCCCCCAGCACAGCTGCACCCTCCCCATTGAGGTGCAGCCCGTCCCTAGCATAGAACCTGTAGCCAACAGAGAAGTCGGCCCAGTTCTCCAGGAACCCAAACCCCTCCTTCCTACACCAATTCCTGAGCCACTTATTTATCTCCCTAATCTCCTGTTGCCTCTCTGGTGTTGCACGTGGTACAGGCAGTATTTCAGAGAATACTACCTTGGAGGTCCTTGCCTTAAGCCTGCAGCCTAATTCCCTGAAATCATCTTTAAGGACCTTCCACCTACCTCTAACTTTGTCATTTGTGCCAATGTGCACCATGACCGCTGGGTCCTCACCAGCCCCTCCCAGTAATCTGTCAACCTGATCAGCGATGTGCCGGACTCGAGAGCCAGGTAGGCAGCATACTGTTCGACGATCCCTGTCTTTGTGACAGATTGCCCTATCTATTCCCCTAATAATTGAGTCCCCCACTACCAGCACCTGTCTGGCCTGCCCTACTCTCCTGTTTTCCCCCTTACTGGAGCAGCCACTCCTCTGGCTTTCAGAGGTCATGCCCTGCTGCAGCAGTGCTGTACCTGAACTCACACCCCCCTCATCTGCCAACATAGCAAATTTATTGGGGTGTGCCAGATCAGGGCTAGCCTCCCTGGCACCCTTCCCTCTACCCCGCCTTCTAACTGTCACCCAGCTAGCTACCTCACGGTCCTGCAGCTCCATACTACCATCCTCCCCCACATCTATCCCATTGAGCAGCTGTTCAGTGAGCAGCAGACTCCTTTCCATATTGTCTATGGATCTCAGCGTTGTCAGTTGTTCATTTAGATCCAGTATCTGGGCTTCCAAATGCACAACGTACTCACATCTCACACAGCAGTATGAACCCTCGATCGGCTGGTCAAGGAATGCATACATGTGGCAAGATGTACACTGGATGGCATTGCCAATAATGGAGCTCATTTCCTAATGGGGATTGCACCAGACAGAAATGATAAGTAAAAAGAAATGCAAAGTATTAACAAAATACAACCAGCAATTCAGTAAATCCTCCCTTCCAAACTCCCTGAATCCAAAGTCACTGAATCACAAGTCACACACTTACTTCTGTCGCACTTGCTCTGTCACACGTAGCTCGCAGTCACACTCGCTAGAAAATCAGATATAAAGAGGGGTTTTTTTTGTTGCTCGCACGTCCTGGCCACCTGGCCTACCACCTGGCCGAGTACACGTCCAGGAACATTACTGATCCCACACTAGGACACTCGGAAGAGCTGTTCACGTATCCATTCGCAGAATCTGGCCTGTCGCCACCTCCTCTTGAAGTGGGTGATGAGGAGATGGTATGTACAGATGCCCAAATATTTGAGCAGCCACGTTATGACGAACGGAACGTTGTCAGTGTGTCTCAACAAGGGGTGGACGATGATGAGACACAATTGCCAGGAAGTCAGGAGGAGGATCAGGGTGCAGAAGAGGAAGACGACGTGGTGGATGATCCAGTAGCTGACCCAACATGGCAGGAGGATATGCAGAGCGAGAACAGCAGTGCGCAGGGGGAGGGAGGCGTAGCATCCCAACAGGCAGTACGAAGCAGGGTTGCGTGCGCAGGCAGAAGGCAGGCAACCGTTCCCCGGAACAACAACACGACTCAAGGTGCCTGTGCAAATGTTCGGTCTTCCCTAGTCTGGGAGTTTTTTACGTTGGCTCCAGAAGACTCTAAAAAGGCCATTTGCCACACCTGCCATGCCACTATCAGCAGGGGTACGAAAACTAGCAGCCTGACCACCACCAGCATGATCAGGCACATGTCAGCCAAGCACCCGACTTTGTGGGAAGTACCACAGAGTCGAGGAGCGGTGCGTGCTGATGTCACTGCTACGTCTTCGCCTGTTGTGCATGCGAGCCAATCCCCTGTCCATGCTGGCCGCGAACAAGCCTCCGGCCCTGCACCTGAAGTTGCCCACGCAAAATTACACCACCATCAAGCACGTCCTTGTCCCAGCGCAGCGTTCAATTATCCATTCAGCAAACATTTGAACACAGGCGCAAATACGCTGCCAACGCCCCACATGTCACAGTCCTGAATGATCACATTTCGCGACTCATAGCGCTAGAAATGTTGCTTTTCCGGCTGGTGGAGACGAACGCATTCCGCGACCTGATGGCGGCTGCTGTCCCACGTTACTCGGTCCCCAGCCGCCACTATTTCTCCAGATGTGCCGTCCCCGCATTGCATAACCACGTGTCCAACAGCATCACACGTGCCCTGGACAATGCTGTTTCAGCCAAAGTCCACCTAACCACAGACACGTGGACAAGTGCTTGTGGGCAAGGCCGCTACATCTCCTTGACGGCACACTGGATTAATATTGTGGAGGCTGGGACCCAGTCTGAGCGAGGGACGGAACACGTCCTTCCCACACCAAGGATAGCAGGCCCTACCTCTGTCAGGGTTTCACCGACACTCTACAGCTCCGGAATGTCATGCTCTTCAGCCTCCTCCTCCTGCGCATCCTCATCCACACCACGTCCCAAGCTGGAAGCACTGCAGCACTGCCTCTGCAAAGCGGCAACAGGCTGTGCTGAAGCTAGTCTGCATAGGTGACAAACCCCACAATGCAGAAGAGGTGTGGACAGCTCTGAAACAGCAGGCAGATCACTGGCTCACACCTCTGAACCTAAAGCCAGGAAAAGTCGTGTGTGACAATGGCCGGATCCTGGTGGCAGCTTTGAGGCGAGGGCAGCTGACGCATGTTCCATGCGTGGCCCATGTGCTCAACCTGGTGGTTCAGAGGTTTGTGAAGTCATACCCGGAGGTGTCTGACCTGCTGGTAAAAGTTCGGCGTCTGTCTGCACATTTTCGCAAGTCACCTGCTGCTTCAGCCGGCTTTGCCGGCTTTCAGCGCCGTTTACGTCTTCCGGCCCACAGACTGGTGTGTGATGTCCCCACGCATTGGAATTCAACTCTGCACATGTTGGTCAGGATATGTGAGCAGAAGAGGGCAGTTTGGACTACCTGCATCACCTAAGCCGTCGGGAAATGGGTCAAACTCCACACATAACACCTGAGGAGTGGAGATGGATGTCGGACCTATGCACCGTCCTCCAAAACTTTGAGGACTCCACCAAGATGGTGAGCGGCGATGACGCCATTATTAGCGTCACCATACCACTACTCTGCCTTCTAAAACGATCTCTGCTGAAAATCAAAGAGGATGCATTGCAGGCCGAGCGCGATGACTTGGAGCAAGAAACTGTAGTGGGTGTGGGTGAAAACACACAGCCCAGCCTCATCTCATCACAACGTGTAGTGGATGACTATGACGAGGAGGAGGAGGAGGATGAAGACATGGAGCAACTCTCAGGCCAAATTGAGGATATGACATGCACACCAGTCATACCCTCGATTCAGCGTGGCTGGCCAGAGGACAGGGGAGATGAGGAGGAGGAAGAGGACAGCATGTTCAGTCATCGTGTTGGTCTGTATACTGAAGTGATGGCTGTTAAGAGTCTGGCGCACATGGCTGACTTTATGGTAAGCTGCCTGTCTCGTGACCTCGCGTTCAGAACATCTTGACTGACAATCAGTACTGGTTGGCAACACTCTTAGACCCACGCTACAAGGAGAACTTTATGTCTCTCATTCCTGAGGCGGAGAGGTCAGCCAAAATGCAGCAGTTCCACAGGGCCAAAGTCACGGAAGTTGTCAAATCATTCCCCTCACAAAACGCTAGCGGCATAAGTCAGGATTCGGTGGACAACCAAGGCGTACGGCCAAGAGGGGCACAAGTCCAATCCGCCAGAGGCAGGGGAACTGTCTTTACGATGTGGGACAGTTTTCTCAGCCCCTCACGTACCACAGCCCCTGAGGTGCGGGGTAGTGCCACCAGAAATGCTAAGTTTGGGCAGATGCTGAAGGAGTACCTTGCAGATCGAACAACTGTACTGCGAGATTCCTCTTTGCCTTTCAATTATTGGGTCTACAAGCTCGACACGTGGCATGAATTGGCTCTCTACGCCTTGGAAGTCCTGGCCTGCCCTGCCGCTAGCGTTTTATCAGAGCGTGTTTTCAGTGCTGCAGGTGGAATCATCACTGATAAACGCACCCGCCTGTCAACTGAAAATGCGGACAGGCTGACTCTGATCAAGATGAACAAGGGTTGGATTGGGCCAGACTTCACCACACCACCAGCAAATGACAACTGACTTAAAATTTTGTTATTTGAATTTGACATGTACCTCCACTCACCCATGGGTACACACTTCCGGACTTTGGCTAATCGCTGGACTGCTCCTCCTTCTCCTCATGTGACACCATGATGACCGTTACAATAGTTAGGCTGTTGTTTGAGGTATACCCGCAGTGGTAAATTTTTTTCGCCCATTCTTTTAGAATGGGCATTACAACGACAGGAGACCCGCTCCTTTTAAATGGGAAAAATGTTTTGAGGCACTCCTGCACGTCTCTATCCAGGGACAAAGAGGAGCCTCCCAATGTTTGGCTGCCCTGACCAAAGGGCTATACTACATTACACCCACTTGAGGGTTACAGGCCCTACTACATGTCTGTATGCATGGGTCATTGTTGAACCTCCCAATTTTTGGCTGCCCTGACCAAAGGGCTTATACTACTATACACCCACTTGAGGGTTACAGGCCCTACTACATGTCTGTATGCATGGGTCATTGTTGAACCTCCCAATTTTTGGCTGCCCTGACCAAAGGGCTATACTACAATACACCCACTTGAGGGTTACAGGCCCTCCTGCACGTCTCTATCCAGGGACAAAGAGGAGCCTCCTAATGTTTGGCTGCCCTGACCAAAGGGCTATACTACATTACACCCACTTGAGGGTTACAGGCCCTACTACATGTCTGTATGCATGGGTCATTGTTGAACCTCCCAATTTTTGGCTGCCCTGACCAAAGGGCTATACTACTTACACCCACTTGAGGGTTACAGGCCCTACTACATGTCTGTATGTATGGGTCATTGTTGAACCTCCCAATGTTTGGCTGCCCTGACCAAAGGGCTATACTACAATACACCCACTTGAGGGTTACAGGCCCTCTTGCACGTCTCTATCCAGGGACAAAGAGGAGCCTCCCAATGTTTGGCTGCCCTGACCAAAGGGCTATACTACATTACACCCACTTGAGGGTTACAGGCCCTACTACATGTCTGTATGCATGGGTCATTGTTGAACCTCCCAATTTTTGGCTGCCCTGACCAAAGGGCTATACTACTATACACCCACTTGAGGATTACAGGCACTACTACATGTCTGTATGCATGGGTCATTGTTGAACCTCCCAATTTTTGGCTGCCCTTACCAAAGGGCTATACTACAATACACCCACTTGAGGGTTACAGGCCCTAGTACATGTCTGTATGCATGGGTCATTGTTGAACCTCCCAATTTTTGGCTGCCCTGGCCAAAGGCCTATACTACAATACACCCAGTTCTTCTTTACAGGCCCTCCTGCACGTCTCTATCCAGGGACAATGTGGAGCCCCCAATTTTTGGCTGCCCTGCAAAGGGCTATACTACAATACACCCACTTCAGTTTACAGGCCATCCTGCATGTCTGTATCCAGGGGCATTGGTGAACCTCCCAATTTTGGACTGCCCTGGCAAAGGAAGATACTACAATAGACCCAGTTCCTCAAAATGGGCACTTTATTTCCTAGACAGGGCTTCATGTATCGTCTCTTGTCAGGGTCATCGGAGTGTCGCACAATGTTTTCACGTAAAATCTTTTATGTAATCACAAAAAGTGACATACACCAGCTGTAAAAAGGGAAATGGAGCGCACATAGAGTAATTTCCTTTTGTACAATTATCCTCAGTGCCCCCCTTTAGTGGAGGACTCACCTGATTTGGTTGTGCAAGTCACAACCAACTAACTCCGCTCTCTGTTATGGTCGCAGCAGGTGCCCAGCAAAAGTAAGGATCCAAAGGGTGCCCTGATGAAGTGATAGCTGAAATCACGAAATCGGTAGGCAAATTACCCATTAAACAGAGTTTTATACATCACTCTGTTTGTCTTCACTGGAGGTCAGCGCGGTGGATCTATGAAACCCAGCACTTTCTGTTAACCCTTTGGATACACCAGCTGTATCTCACTATTGGGTATGTGCCCTTAACATTTCCACCCTAAATATTCATTTTGGTGTCATTTTGGAAGGTTTCTGGAGACTCTGTAAAATTGGCGTGAAACTCGGACAAGATTGTTCAGAGCTGTGACTTTTGAGTGAGAAAAGCTTCCAGGGGTCTTCCCCATGGTGTTGCCATGTCATTTCAGCACTCTTCTGAGACTTTTGTGACATTTTTAGGGTTTTTCCATGCTGCCGGCAGTCATTTCATAAAAATACTCGTGTCTCCCATAGGATAACATTGGGCTCGTTACTCGGGCCGAGTACACGAGTATCTCGGGATGCTCGGCCCGAGCTTCGAGCACCCGAGCATTTTAGTACTCGCTCATCACTAATGGACAGCAATGTTATTCTATGGCCTCCCTTTACATGTCCGTGGTACCGCACAGACCGTGTCGCTGTGTGGAGCAGATGCAAGTTCATGTGCTCCACACAGCAACATGTCCGTTTTTTTTCCGGCAGCACAGACCGCTTCTGGCCCAAAATGTCCTGCACACAGATGTCCTCCGTATGACATCCGTGTGCCTGGACCATGGCCAAAAGTTTAAAACTTAAAAATAAAGAATTTCTCCTCCTCCCTCCAGCGCTGCCTGCTCCTCTCACTTCTGGGGTTCATTAGACTCTTCTAATATTCACTGCTCTGAGAGTTACAGCGGACTGACAGATGCTGGAGGCACAGACCTACGGAGACATATGATCCCCTATGGCCCTCTTCAGGTGTACATTATTCGGCACAGACCGTGTCTCCGTGTGGAGCAGATGCGTGTCCGTGTGCTCCACACAGCGACATATCCATTTTCTGCCAGCACCACGGACCGGTTTTGGCCCAAAACATCCATGCACCCAGGTGTCATCTGTGTGACATCCATGTGTATGGATCACGGCCAAAAGTGTAAAAATAAAGAATTTTATACTCGCCTCCCTCCAGCGCTGCCTGTTCTTCTCACTTCCAGTGCCGCTCATTAGGCTCATGAATATTCACTTCACAGAGCCGGTAGCCTGTGTGAGACAAGGCCGTTTGTGGGCAGGGCGTGTATCATGTGTCACGGATCGTGTGACACATGTGTGCTGTCGGTGTGCTATCTGTGGATCCATGGATAGCACACGGAAAACCTGTCCGTGTATACTCACTTTAACATGAAGAAATAAAGGCTGTTTTTATATCAACTAAACTGTGATGCTGGAACTATTACAAAGTTTTTCACTGTCAGGAAACTATGAATTATTGTTATTGTTACAGGGACACAGCCTACACTGACATAACTCCTTCCCCCACCACTGGTTTGTATAGACCAAATTCTACAGGCAGCCCCTCGCTCTCTCCGTCCCCCTCCCCGATCTGGTTTGGTCCTTAATGAATTCCTTTGTCTTAAGTTACAGTCTTTTAACATCGAATTTCACAAGACACGTTCATATCACAAATACATAAATAATATTTTGGAATATGTACATTTTTGGGCATCTAATGATACGTATTTTATACATGGGAAACAATCAGACACCTGGGAAATGAGTTCTGACCTTCCGCACATCCCAGATATATCATATTTGATATAAAAACACAGGTAAATTCACAAGGGTAAACATGATGTACATATCTTGGACGTGGGAGCATCCAATCCAAAGATATGGAAAAATGGAGGTTTTGATTCTTCTGCAGCTGGGTGGGTTTACAGAACCCAGCCCCCTTGTGAGGTAAACAAAGTGGGAGTCTTCTGGTTGTCTGCCTCATTACATAAAACCAAAGCGTCCATTTTGGTCTCATTCCACCCTGGGACGTCAGACACAGCACGACACTAACGCTCTGTGGAGAAATCATACACCATTTCTGGGGAGTTGTCCCCCTCACTGAATCTGAGTTGTCACCATGTGGAACAGGTTTTGCAATTTCTTATTTTAATTCCTTTTATTTTAATAACTGTTTCATGCATATATGTAAATTCTCTATTGTAATATCTTTTATATCTTTTTGTAAACTCTGCCAACTTTTGGAGTAAAATGTAATATTACTAGCTTCGTTCTTCACGTTCTGTGAGCGAGCAACATGCATCTCCTGCTATTTCACATTACCACACAGGTTACCAATCCACCTGAAAGAGCTCGGCGGTGGCAACATAATTTTTATATTCATGTGATATTGTGGGCCTGAGGTTGACTGGATCGAGGTATATATACGTTCCTGGCAGTAACTGGTGGTATATATACAGTACATCCCATCCCATCACGTGCCGCAGTAGATAACATAAATTAGAGCAGCTGAGCTCCTTTTCTTATCCTCTGGCAATACCAAGTCTGGCCAGCAAGATAAGAGGACGCCAGAGAGCTGCAGGTCTTGATGATGTTTTCATGACACCCACCTCCCTCCACTGCTCCTCTCACTTCTGGTACGCTGTTAGGCTCAGTGAAGTGAATATTCATGAGTCTAATGAGCGGCACCGTAAGTGAGAGGAACTGTCAGCGCTGGAGGGACATGTGTATGAAATTGTTTATTTTTAAGTGTTTAACTTCTGTCCATCATCAGTGCACACGGATGTCACACTGTGAACCTCCGTGTGTGGGATGTTTTCCCCGAAAAGCAGTCAGTGGTGCCTGTAAAAAACGGACATGTTGTCATATGGTGTACCGGGACACGGGTCTGCTCCACATGGAGACACGTTTCACGCTGTACCATGGTCATGTGAAGGGGGTCATAGAAAATAGTGAGCCTCCATATGTCCGTGCCTCCGGCACGTGTCGGCATGGGTCGTACACGTGACAGAAGCACGGATGTGTGCAAAATACCTAATAGTGGACCGGAAGTGAGAGGAACAGCGGGGCTGGAAGGAGGTGAGTATGCAATGACTGGCAGTCCATGTGCTTTACACAGATATCACATGCACAGCACACAAATGTGTCGTGTGTGACACACGAATCCACACCCCCCTTCAAAAACTGCCTGTGTCACACACCTATGTGTTGCATGGATATGTGGAACAGGCCTGAAACAAGCCTGAAGCTGCCACACCATGAAAGCACCTGTGCTATGATTGTATACAGGTTAGACTCTCCTTTTCTTCATTTCCAATTTGGTTTGCCCTTCAGCCAATCAGCGTCATTTTATGCTTTATAACCAGGAGGTCCCAGTGGAGGTGAGTGCTTGGATCTGGAGCTGAGGAGATATAAGGCCTTGGGGGGTCAGAGGGGATGAAAGCTGCACTGTCTGCTCTGTGTGAGGACACTGTCCTGCCCTACTGTACTGAGATGTGTGTGTGTGTGCTCAGCTGTACTGAGGTGTGTGTGTGTGCTCAGCTGTACTGAGGTGTGTGTGTGTGCTCAGCTGTAACTGAGGTGTGTGTGTGCCCGGGGTCACGGTTAGCTGTACTGAGGTGTGTGTGTGCCCGGGGTCACGGTTAGCTGTACTGAGGTGTGTGTGCGCCCGGGGCCACGGTCAGCTGTACTGAGGTGTGTGTGCGCCCGGGGCCACGGTCAGCTGTACTGAGGTGTGTATGCGCCCGGGTCCACGGTCAGCTGTACTGAGGTGTGTGTGCGCCTGGGCCGCGGTCAGCTGTATTGAGGTGTGTGTGCGCCCGGGGCCGCGGTCAGCTGTACTGAGGTGTGCGCACCCAGGGCCGCGGTCAGCTGTACTGAGGTGTGTGTGTGCTTCAGGGCTGGGGTCGTGGTCAACTGTACTGAGGTGTGTGTGTCAAATTTAATAAGACCTGTTCATACCACAAATACATAACTCATATTTTTGCCGATCTATTGATACTGCTTAGAGATCTGTGAAGCCATCAGAAACCTAGGAAATGAGTTCTAGCTTTCTGAACATAATAAATATGCCATAATTGATATCAATATTCTCAGATTTAAATGAAGGTAAACATGAGGTGCTTATCTTGGATGTGGGCCCACCACATACCTAGATATGAAAAATGAAGGCTTATCCAGTCTTGTGGAGCTGGGAGGATCCACAAAACTCAGCCCCTAGGTGAAGTAAGCAGCGTGGGGGTGTCTTACCTGGATGCCTCATTTACTAAAACCAATGCATCCATCTTTGGAGTCATTCCACCCTGGGTCTTGGACTCATGCACTCCTCGCTGTGTGGAGGAATCCGTATAACTCTTCTGGGGAGCCGATCCCCCCCCACTGGATATAGGTTAGTCACCGCATGGCATAGGTCTTGCAATTTCTTACTTTATTCCTTTTATTTTAATAACTGTTTTATGCATATATGTAAATTGTCTCTTTTGTAAGATCTTGCAAATCTTTTGTAAACACTGCCAACTTTTGGGAGTAAAATATATTATAATTTACTAGTTTGTTCTTCATGTTCTATGAGCGAGCTCACCACGACCTCACTGTTCGTTTTACACTATCATAGGGGTTACCGATCCACCAGTAAGAGATCGGTGGTGGCAGTATAACATTTTGTATTTATGTGATACTGTGAGCCTGAGCCTGAAGACGCTGCGGGCGGGATACGCATAGTGAGGATGGGATTTCTTGAAATCTCATCCACTATGCTAGTACTGTACTACGCAGCGTTTTGAACGCAGCGGCAAGACGCTGCGTCCAAAACGCTGCATACACTGATCGTGTGCACGCACAGTCATAGAAACACATCCACTTCTGGATTTACCACCCACTCCTGGTTTTGGCTGCAAAAACAGCAAAAACGGCAAAAACGCACAGTGTGGATGAAGACTAAACTGCAGGTTGCTTTCTCTGTTCACTGAACAAATACTGTTGTATGCTTAACCCCTTCACCACCCGGCAATTTTTGTTTTTTTTTGCTTCAGAGCCATGACATTTTTTATATTTTCCATCAACATAGACATATGACGGCTTGTTTTTTGCTGGACGAGTTGTACTTTCAGATGCAATCACTTATTTTACCATATAGAGTACAGCAAAATGGGAAACAAATTCCAAGTATGGTGAAATTGCAAATAAAGTGCAATTACACATTTCTCTTTTGGGTTTTTTATTCGCCATGATCACTACATGGTAAAACTGATGTGACGGTGTGATGCCTCAGGTCGGTACGTGTTCTTAGATACCAAACATGTTAACTTTCACTGACATCTAAGGTACCAGTACACGTCGCAATATCGCCCAAAAGTCACGTGGTTTGGTCAGTTGCAGTTGATACCGTTAGTGCGTCGTGTCATGTTACAGGGCGATGCGACTACAATAAATCGCCAGGTTTTTGCTCACGCACTTAAACCGGGCGATGTTGCATAAGCAATGTGGCATGATCGTGCAGTGTGACGCCGCAACAACGATTTTCTTAGCGATGTCACTGGTTGCGCAACCAAGGCCGTAGACGTGCCTATGGCGATTGGTGGCTAGGATTGTATGCCGATTGGATGGCCCTGGTAAAGGAGCCATCTTTGATTATCTGTGCGTACACAGCACCTTGTTGTCAGAGACGGCTGGCCAATAATAATGCTCTTTCGGCGTCCAATCGGGGTGGTCTGGGCGCGGTTAAGCAAACTCAGGTACGCTTATGTCCTATGCAGATGAAGTCCATGGAGCCTCAGTTAAGAGACTACAACATGAACACCAGCCAGTTATCCCACCAGGGAAGGACCTAGGTATTAGTAGCCCTTAAGTCACTATCCAGCCCTTGCGAGCTTGAAGATATGGCCAGGGGTTTACCATGGACTAGGTATCAACCACAGACAGCTGTTTCGGGGTTGTTGCCCCTCATCAGTGTGGTGCAGGATTCTGGCTGGGTGGGAGCAATGCTTGATAGACAGACATCACAAAAGCACCCACTGACCTTGTGGGTCAAACAGTACGCCCACATTGCAGATGTGGTTGTGCTGTGTGACACCGCAACTGCAATCATCAACTTCGACTCTGCAATTTGTCAGGTGACTTCTGGGATCGTTGGAGGTTGCACGTGCGATTGCTACGTGTAACCTCTCCTAAGCAATCTTGGAAAAGTGCCAAAAAACACTTGCGCACTCTTGAAGTTGCGGGTGATATCGCAGTGACGTGTAACGGTACCTTAAGTGGTGAAAAAAATTCAGAAGTTTGGGGAAAAAAATAGGAATCACACTTTTTGCTCTCTATGTTCTGCGACCTGTAGCGGCCTATTTTTCGAGATCTGGGGCTGCGTGACGGCTTATTTTTTGCGTCTTGAGCTGACGTTTCTAATGATACCACATTTGGGTGGATGTGCTGTTTTTTGAAACATTTGGTTTTTATTAATTTAAATGGAAAGAAACAGCACAAAATATAATGCAGTATAACCACTGTAGAATGACACATAAAATATATTGAACATAAATAAATTGGAATACAAGGAAAGGAGACAAAAAGGGGGGAGAGGGAATGAGGTATTAAGCTAGGGAGAATAAAG